>CM060627.1:7585145-8185145 GCA_030578275.1 Meda fulgida | reverse complement strand
CGCATCTGGCAAAATATTGAATAAACTGCAATAATAAATAACAAAAAGAAGTTTCAAAATGTCATTAGCATATGCAGTTACAGCTATGACTGTGCAATATGGACCATTTTATGCAATATCTTTTGTTATTTTAAAAACAATAATTAAACCAACAGATCTCCTTTTCTCAAAACTTGATTTCAAACTACTCAGTCAGGACAGAGCCCTAAATCCAGCTCCAAATGCAACAGTGTTCAGAAGACACAACGGCAGTAATATGGTCTGTATGACACAGCATGAAGTCTCAAACTGCAACCCTTTACTCAGATCTACTGCCAAACACCAAGGTCACGCTGAGTTCTCAACGACCCAGACGGTGCTTTTCCTCACAGAACCCAGAGTCTCACCGCACACTAGAGTAGATCTCACATAACTCCTGAGAAAACAAAAAGAAAAGAGACGCCTTTGAGAGCGCCGTGACCCTGTGGAGACTGAGTGTAAAACAATGTGAAGGTCAATAGTAGGCCTAAGTGTCAGATTATGAATCTACACAGATTAACTATCTGTGTTTCTCATACGCATCAACCCTGCTTCAAAAACAAGACCCATGTTTTAAAACCCTCATAGATCTGCCCTAACAAGTGAAGATATTCAGGAAAAGGCCTCTAATACTATTAGGCTGAAAAGTGATTTGATTAAAGTGACCTTTACAGAAGAATGCAAGCAGTAAATGGCTGCTTTGTAAACCAGTCCTTTTATGTTTCCTAGAATAAACCTCTTTCATTGCAATACATATCACATAGCAGCAGTTTAACAAGAATATCTGATCAACAAACGTTCACCTTCGACTACATGATTCTGTGAAAAATAAAAAAATTGACAGCTGTCAGATCAGACATGTCTGAAACGGACAACATCGCTGTAATAACAGCTGACAAACCCTGATTCTTGGTTTATTTGGTAAGGGGGTAACTATCATAACACTAACCAGTGTGCAGTTTGACAACTCATTAACGTTAAATGATTATGAAACAAAATATATTAAGTAACGTTAGTAACCATTCACTTCAATTGGATTTCACTGGACATAATGATAGTTAATGGAAATAAGCTAATGAACAATAGCAGAGCAAAATCAGCAACCATCTTTATTGTTCCAATGTTTACAACTTATATTCTCAAAATTATCTTGGTAACTGTAGCTCGACACACGAATGCAAGTCAGATACCTCCCTTATACAACCACAAGCTAACATTAGCCAAACACGCGATTTAACAATACGCGATTTATATCGTCTATCTTTATGTAATGCATAATGTGATCGCTATCATTTACCCTCTCCTCCGATCATGTGTCCTGAAAAATCGGTCTGTTATCCTCGTGAAAACCCAGGAGAATGCAGGAGTATACGCAGATAACACAAGTCTTTTCCATGTCATGGGCGCCGCCATGTTTTCACAGGACTTTGAATGTCGAAACTTTATCGAAACTCATAATAACCTGGCGCGACAAACTTGAACACGACACAGAAGCCGAGAAGCCGCTCATTAAAACGAGAGGACAGCCTTGATGAGGTATGATTGCTGGTCTCTCACCTTTCTAAAAGTTTTTATCAGTGATAAAAATACCACATTAACTCACGGTATTTTTATTTTAAACTTATTTTTATTTACTGTCAATTTTGTCAATTTATTTTTTTTCCCTGAAACTTATTTTCAGGTCCATTTGTACAATTTTAAAGTATTTTATTCTAAATCAAGTTAATTACAAAACCATGCACAATAAAATGTTTTGCTTTGAATGCATTTTAATTGCTTTTGCAAGTTCTAGGAGTGCATTTATTCACATTAAGTGCTTCCTAAAAAAAGTTTTCTTCATTAAAACATTATATTATCTTCAATTTCTAAGTGCGAGAATGAATGCCGTTATTTGACAGCTACACTGTCAAAGTAGCTAAATGAATCACTAGATAAAATATAAATAAAATATTATGAAATATATCAAATGAGAGGAATTTTAGAATACATTTTATATGCTTGGGGCATTTTTTGCTCTAAGCTGTGGTTAATTTCTGACCCTGCCACATAATATTGTTAGCCTACTTGCACCATTATTGTTTTAATCAAATCTTAATATTAGCCTAATATATTAAATAATATAATAAAGTAATTTAAATATTAAATAATATTTAAATAAATAATATGCATTTATGTTTTGATGCTAACTGTATTTAATTAATCTAAACTAAAAAGCTAATGTGATTTTAATTGTATATTTCACGGCATTATGTATGTAATAAGTTTTGATTCACGCGTTTCATAAATATCCGAAGCTTCTGATCAATGACTTGACTAATGCACAAATATCCCTAATATTCATTGATGTATTTTGGAGGGAGGTCTACTGCTGCCAACCTATAGATGGCGTATGGAACAAATCCATTCAAGAGGCAGTGTGAGTCTATCAAGTATCTTTTGAATAGAATACTATACTATACAACACTATATACTATATACATACTACACTATACTATCACTATACCATACTATATTTTACTATACTACTACACTAGTAGTCCCAGGGCGCCACAGCATAATGTCTGCCCACTGCTTCAGGTATGATCACGGTTTGCAGTGTGTGTTCACTACTCTGCTCCTAATGTTTGTGCACTGACTTTGGATGGGTTAAATGCACAGAGGATAAATTCTGAGTAGCCTATAGGTTACCATACTTGGCTTTCCCATGTCACTTTACTATGTCACTTGTCACTTCACTATAATATAATATAATATAATATAATATAATATAATACGCATACTGTATACCAAACGACTATACTTTACTATAGAAAAATTGTATAGCCTACTTAACGTTTCCTTATAGCCCTGTATTCAATTTAATTTCCTATGTCAACATAAATTCTGATGATATGCAAAATTATTCTTTTAAAAATATTTTTGTGAATGTTCCACCATCTGACCGTAAATTACAGTAGGCTATACGAAGTGATTCAACTAAACTAAAAATAAATGAATAAATAAAATAGACCAATAATACATATGCAACACGTGTGGTCAGATATCAGTTATAATAACACACCGACCGCATTTATATCTGCAAGGGCAGTGCAACTTTTCACCTTGTGTGTACAGGGAAGGGAGGGTGGAGAAATCCCGTAAAAAAAGGGTCACGCTGATTATTTATTGGCAATCCGCCACCTGCGTGTGTGTGTGTGTGTGTGTGTGTGTGTGTGTGTGTGTGTGTGTGTGTGTGTGTGTGTGTGTGTGTGTGTGTGTGTGTGTGTGTGTGTGTGTGTGTGTGTGTGTGTGTGTGTGTGTGTGTGTGTGTGTGGTTGCTTTACTGGAAGAGGGGGTGGAGCTCTTTAGAAATATCAGTCGGTCGGTAGAACTCGATGGCACAAACAGGACACCTCCACTACCTCTCATAGACTTTTACACAGCTGATCTCTGATCAACTGTTAAAAAACTGACATGAAACTGATCTTTATCCCTTTAAAAGTAGGTCTATTTTGCATAAGCGGTTATATGGAAATCACAAAAGGAGCTATGTTTTAAGAAAACTCCAAGATTGATTCGGATAACACTTTGAAGGTAAAACTACGTTTTATTGTAATGTACTAAAATTCTTAATCTATTATAAATGCATGCATATAATGCATTATATCGGCTTATTATGCATGCCTCGATAAATGCGGTGCTACATGGTATCTCTGTAAAAAAAAAACTATTGGTGATCTTTGTAATGCGAGCTAACGCATAATAGTTTGAATTCTGCTTGAGTTATATATGTGGGCTAGTTGGACTAAACGACCTCAATGTAACCCGAATAAGTCATTCAATTTGTATTTCAGTTAGGATAAGAGAGTGAAGGGGTATTTACAGTGTAACACGAGACAGAGACCGTATGTCATGAATGAGGAATTGGGTTATTCACAACGAACTGGAGGACCTCATTCATAACCTGTTTTCCAATAGTCCGAGAGAGCGATCGAAGTCAATATCGGATTTACACGGTCGAGCTTGGACTAAAAATCAGGTATCGTTTTAGCAACTCGTTAATTTATCCATTGCAAGCTGTTTTAACATTTGCGCTTCAAAATTATCTCTGTTATGTTCCAACAGTAGGCTTCTCATTTTCATCTAGTGACTAGTCAAACTGGTCACTATTGGATTTTTTTTTAACTAGTAGGCTACCATTAGTACTAGTAAAAGTAGAATAGGTTACAGGAATAATACTAGTGGAAAGTGAATGGTTGATATTTAAAACAGAGATCTCTATATATTTCAATAACTTGAATAATTTGTAACCAGTATTAATGGGTACCAATAGTACTCGTAACAAACAAATTCCCAATGGATTCCAATAGTACTAACAACAAACAAATTCCCATATAATTCAGTTACAAAAATATCAATTTGTTACTAGTAGGGATAATGGATTGTAGCAATAGTACTAGTAAAATTGAAATGGGTACCAGCAACATTAGCGTACATACTAGTCAAAAGTGAATAGTTGATCAACAATACAGATATATAGTTCATTAACAAAAGTAACAAGTTGTTATCAGGAGTCTTGAGGACTTGTAACAAAGGAAATTAACAAAATACTAGTCACTACCAGTATTATACTAAATACATGTACAAGAACTTTAAAAAAAAATTGACAAAAAAGTTGAAATAAATAAATGTTTAAACAGCCATAATTTATCCCCAACTAGGACCATTACATAATTGAAATGCTTAATGTGTAAATGTGATGTTTCTGTGGAGCGGGAGGGTTGGGCTTTAATGATAAGGAACACATGTGAGAAACATCCAATCCAGTTATTAGAACCATGAATGGCCCTAACAAAGCTGATATCATAGCAGATGTAAGTCAGCTGGCATTGGCTTCTGTTGTTCTCACTGTTTGGTTGATTCTGACATTTTCCATTTGGCTTTTCCTTACAGCTGCCTTCCATACCCACCGAGACAACATTTCTTCTGGATGTGGAAGAGGTGCCAGAGCTTTGGGAGTTGTGTTGGTGCTCTCCGGTGCATGAGCACCCTGGCTGGGACGGCCCTTCGGCCCTGGACCCCGAGCACCAGTGGTTGCCGGGTGGTACAGGGGGCGGGCAGAGCGCCATGGTAACGCACAGTAGGTTTGACAGCGCCATGAGCAGCAGCCCCTTTGAAGGCGGCGTGCCCCTGCCCCCCCACCGGTACAAGACCTTCAGTTCTCGGGCGCAGTATCAGATGGTGCTCGCGGCTGTGCGCAAACTGCAAGAGAGCGGCTTCTATTGGAGCACCGTGAGCGGGAAAGAGGCCAGTGCTCTGCTGAGCGCCGAGCCCTCGGGGACCTTCTTGGTGCGCGACAGCTCGGACCACCACCATTTCTTCACACTCAGCGTCAAAACGACAACAGGCACCAAAAACCTGCGCATCCAATGTGATTCCTGCTCCTTCTTCCTGCAGACCGACCCCCGGAGCGAGCAGGCGGTGCCACGCTTTGATTGTGTCCTCAAACTCATCAGTCATTACATGCCCTCGGCAGGGATGGGGACTTCGTCAAAGGTCCAAGCTGTTGGAGGCAGCGGAAGCGCTGCCGATGGAAGTGCGTACTTCATTTACTCCGGTGGCGAGAAGATCCCTCTGGAGCTACTGCGTCCGCTGGCGTCTAGCATGTCCAGTCTGCAGCACCTATGTCGAAAGACTTTAAACGGTCATATAGATGTGTCCACCAAACGGGATCAGCTGCCTCATCCACTCCAAGAGTTCCTCCAGGACTATGATGCTCCTATCTAGCTATTCTTGATGGGTTTTATATGTGAAGGGCAAAAGATTAAGGCGCACAAGTGGAGATTATCACTCCAGACCTCGGCGTCTGTCAGCATTGCAGGCCAGCTGTGCCTTCGACCTCTGGATTGTGAACTTTTGAAGGACAGCACGAGATGTGCACTTCCACTCAAGTGGATCTGACATCTCAGCGGCTGTTGACATTAACGGACTTCCACGTTCCAGTGGCCAGTCTCAAATAAGGACCGCTGAAGATAAACACAAGTGATAGTTGATCAGTAGAGGAGTTAAGTGTGCTGCTATGGCTACAGTCCAGCTCCTCATCATCGATCGGGAGACACTCTCTCACGTCCGTTTTCTTTAGCTTGACATTTTTTGACTTTCTCCTGGAAGCAAGGAGCGAGAGCTCGGTGTTTGCAATGACGTACACATTTCCACTGCTTCCTGCCAAGTGTAATTGCCTCATTAAGGGGCGTGGGGGCGCAAACGGGGTGGCTACTTACCACTCACGACCGACACTGCCGTGTCTGCTCTGGTGACCGTGTGTGGGGTCAAGAAAAAGGACTGGCGAACGTATCGACCTGACGAGAGGCCCGTTACTGCGGACGGTTTCGGGCCTAAGCCTTCTCTGGAGAAGACGGCCCCTCAGTGGACTGTTGTTACTTTATTCATGACAGGAGCCCAAGCAAACCGTAGTTTCATTTGTGCTAGGAAAAGGCAGACTGAACATTGTTGATGATTCAATATGAGCAAATTGACATTCATATACTGTGAAGCAAATACAAGCACAGTATGAGAAACCTTTATTAACTGATTTACTGTGGTGTTTGACATGAAGGGCCGTGCTTCTGTGATCACTCAGAGAAGCATTTGTATTTTGTGTGCTTCAAAATCCTCATTCAATAACCAAGACACAGTGTTTGTTTCATTAGCAGGACTTGACGTCTGCTATTCACTGAATGTATTATGAGTCTATGGAAGGGCTTATGGTTCCACTTGTAGATTGTTTTTCTTTCACTTTTTTTGTTGTTGTTTGCTCATATTTTGTTAAATCAAGGTGTTTACATGTGTGGCCACCAACAGGACAGCATGTTTTTTACTCTGTCTTTTATAAAGATGTCTCATCTTAAGGTCTGGTCTGATGACCGCAGTGCAAGCTTGAAGATCAGAAAACAAAGGCATTAACATAGAAAATGCAGCAAGAACCTTTGCACATATTTATATTTATAAGATATTTCCATAATTTATATTAAAGAGCACTATTTTTACTAAATGGATCCTCCTGCGTGACTCGCATTTTTGTTTAAAATGCAATGGTTATTCTCTGTGTCCTCAGACTGCATGTTATTTAAATATGCATGATTTTTTTAATGTGGCATTTGCTGCAGACAACATTTTCCTCCAGTCATACACACACACACACACACACACATACACACACACAAATGAAGATACCACAACTGTTCTTGTTTTCAGAAAAACAGGTCTGAGGTTTACCTTGAGGTATGGCTACAGGATGTCACAAAGTGCTTTCTCTTTTGATCAAAGTTAAAACATCTGTCTCTCTCTTTCTCTATGGATTAATCCTAGTTACTCTTCATTCCTTACAGGAAAAATCACTTCAGCAAGTAAAATGGACACAAGCTCATATTTAACACTTATTTATTTTTTATTTTTTATTTCGGCTCTGCTTTTTTAGTTCTACAACCAGTCATTTAAATTAATATAGCAACTCCATTCAAAGTAACAAAATTACAATGCATTTTTTTTGTGTTTCCAAGATCTGTACGCTTCCACTTATTTCATTGATTTACCCTCTCTTAATTAATTTTTTCTTCTCTCCATTTAACTAAGGGCTTTTATCAGCTCTTCGTCCGCACATTAGAGGGTAATTAACACATAGTAAAAGTTGTAACTCAAAAACCATTAAATGCCATTAAGTGAAAAAAAATCAATGGGCCTTGATAAACTTCCTGAGCAAACCCAATAGAGCTTGACACGATCAGATTTCTGACTTATAGTGCAGACTTTTAATCAATCACACAACCACTTGTGCAATTGAAAGATAACCTATTTGTTTATTACATAATACATTTTGTTTTAGAATCGGTAGTGATATGAAAAGGTGTGGTTATATCAGTGGATTCTTGTCTAATATTTTGATAAACTATAAAAACAAAAGCTAATTAAAACTATCAAAATAAATTCAGACCTTATGCAGGCATTAAAGCAGATCCTGGTTTAAGTTTTCATTGATACGTATCTTATTTTTTTATTTGCATACATACGTATACGTATACGTGTCAGTTCTTAGCATCGCATGCATGCATGTTCTTAGCATGCATTTTTGTACCTGCACAGCACGTTTTCAACCGTGTGTTTTGGCTGTTCATTTACACGACAGCATTGTTTTGGCGGCCTGAAAACGTAAACTTTTGATAACATATTTCAAAGTGCAAGTTTTTGAAAAAGATACCTTTATCGTCTCCATATAAACAACAAAAAAGTGAATTTGTGAAAACAGTGACGTTATGCGTGTATCACGTGTTCACCAACTACTGGCCTGGCAGCAGAATACTGGGTTTTTTGTCGGTTTCGAGGATCTTTGTGAACGGGCATCGTTTTGACAGCTTTGTTGTCTGTACGTGGAAAAAGCAACGGAAAAACGTTTCTGTGCAAAATTACTCTTATTACTTATAGTTAGAGATTACTTTTAGTTAGATAGTTCATCCAAAAAATGTAATTCTGTCCTTTATGGTCACTGTGACTTTGCCAAGTAAGACATGTTCCTGGATCAACATTCCTGTCCCAAAATGTATTCCTTACCCTATCCCTAAACCTAACCCTACCCATAACTTTTCCCTAAAATCAGAGGGTAATGATAGGTGAATAACACGTATGTTTAAGTACCTCACCCTGGTTCTAAGCATAAACTTGACATAAACTGTAAACTTGTCCCTCAAATCTGATTGGTTGATTGGAAAGTTGTTCCAGGATCAACAAAGATTTTGATCCAGGAACATATGGTACTTGGTGAAATCACATTCATCGTCATGGTCTCACCCTCAAGACAATGGGGTCCAAACAACATTGGACTATTTAATTGTAGGCTATGGATGACAAAAAAGGAGTTGTTTAAAAAATCTTTTGTGAAAGAAAGTCATCAAATTTAAAACCACGTCAAAGTGAGTAAATAATGGCAAATTGTTATTTTTTGCGTTAAGTGTAATATTTATTTCACTATAGTTTTATATTGATAAATGTGTGCATTTCTTTATACTATTTGTGTTTTAGCATTATGGGTAAATTCCATTGCCATTTATAAGGCCTACCAGACAGCCAAACAATGGATGTGTGTTTTTGCCAGAGTAACGGTATACCAACGAGAGAGATTTACTCCACGGCTTGTTTATATTCCGACAAATATGTTATGAGTTATAATACACATACATGCATAAAGAACCACTGAACAGTCTCTTCTCATAACTCCACTCCAAGTGGTATCCCCGCTATGTTCTTTTTACAGTATTTGGGAAGTCTCCGCCTTTTCTTCACACTCGTTCAGGCCTTCCTCCTCCTTTTCCTCCCTCTTTAGTGTTTTCAAAACAAAGCTGCAGTCATTGAGTCCAAGCCTCATTTGGCCAGAGCCAACGCCCGTCAAAAATACAAAGCCCCTGGGCTCAGAAAGTTCCTAACCACCCTCTTCCCAAAACAAAACATATTTATTTCAATATTTTACAAGGTCAATATTATTATATTTTTTTTTTACATATAAAGCACATTAAGAATAAACATGCTCTCTACTCAGCCTTTGTGAAAATATTCACACGTGTGCACGTAAGAAACAGCATGTCTCTACTAGATGTTTATGTTTCACTGCTGTCAGTACCAGCTTCAGTTGGCTTTACAGTAAATCATCTCTGTAACCTTTCTATCTGCTCACTACTGATTCGCGTAACCCTGGGGAAGCAATGCTCCACTGAGCCCTCAGCCCTCCGCGTGTCTAGATATGCTTATGTTTCGACTTCCCTGAATTTTGCAAACTTACGGTAAGCCGGCTATGTTGATACTCCTGTTGAAGACGCTGATGACTACGATTAACAGATAAGTTATGAGTCGCACGGAGAACCAGCCACCGCGGACATAATATGTGCATGTTTGTGTGTGCGTCTGAGTAAATGACTGAAAGTAATGGGACTCCAGAGGGGTTGTGTGTGCTGGGAAACAGTCCAGTCCTCTCGTGTGTCAGTCCCATATTGTGGTTGACTTAACAGGAAAGGAATGTGAGGCCATTTTTTATACATCCTGGCCCGCTGCAGGGGCCCAGGGAAGACTCTGCAAATGTGTGCGTGCCTGCATGGCCTACGTATGTGTGAGGATAGATATGTTCCTTGTTGTGAAATGCACTTTAACACAACATCTTTGTAAAGTCTCTAATCAAGTCTGCCTATAATCACACAGAACGAAAACATAATGTTAACAACATGTCACCGAAATTGTCCTATTGAATGCAAAACGGCAAACTAACACGCTCTGGCCGTCATCAAAACACTGCTGCTGGTAACAGCTTCTTTTAAAAAATACTCTCGTTCTCTATATCTTGCTACTTTTTACTCTGTCCTACTATTTTCGTTTAAGCAAATTATGTCAAGTCTTGCCCTAATATTTGCACACGCTTAACTTAATGGCATCAACACCATGGAATACCGATAACCTTTGCATGTACATTTATAAAGTATATTCTCTTATACACATTAAAATACTATGTGTGCCATGTCAGGTTTTGTTACTTATTTAGTCCTATAAAAATATCATCATTTTTACATGAGCCTGGTAACCAATGGCTGATTGTGCCCTATAATTTTCCAGTAAAAATCTTAACATAACATCCTTCAAAATAAGATAAATTAACATAAGAGGCAAAATTGCAGAAAAATGTTAATATAGGGTACTGAGATTTATCAAGTTTCTAATATACAAAATCAAAAATAAGTTTGGGAAGTATAAAAGTACAAACACACACACACATAAAAACAAAAGTTAAATTAATCTATATAAAATTTATACAGTGAAGAGGCAGTATCATTTTACATTTAATTAATTTATTTAATTTCAGTACCTGAAAATTGGGATGTTAATGCCCAGCCTTTTCAGCACTAAGTTTACACTGTGTGTCTTCAGTAAATCCTGACAGTAGTTTTTTTGCGCTGCAAGCTGGCCCTAGGTCTCTTTAATGTGAACAAGGCCTGCTGGTTGGACCTGTGAGCTCTGCAGAGGAGCATGTTTGAGTGAGGGAGCTGTTGGTTGGACCTGTGTTCCCTGCTTGGAGAGGGGTCAGAGAATGCAAGCTGGGATGAAAGAGGCCTCGTGGGACAGATTTACAACTGGGACTTTGTGGTCAAACAGCTAATGGTTTGAGGAATGACTTGAGTATGTCTGAGAGAGAGGAAGAGGAGGGGCTGCCGTGCAGTGAGCAAGAGAGAGATTCCCTCAGTCCTGATTTTAAGCTGACACCGGGGCTGTGAGGCTGTGTTTTTGTTTATCGTTCCCTCTCCTTCCCTGTCCTTATTTCCATCCGTTCTTCTCCTGCTCATGTGCCGCCTTCGCCTTTCCTTGCACACACACTTGCGAAGAAACAAAGTCCAACAATCCCCCTCCCCATCTAACACACATGGTTCCCATTCCCTTCATACCTCCCTGTGCCATCAGAGCCCAGTTTCCAGGAAAGAGGCTCTTTAATTGAGTTGACTCTTTACTGCTCTTGCAATGTGAGTGAGAGAGAGGACACATTTAGACAGGAAGGGGAGGTGCAGAGCGGGAGCTCATGCACAAACTCACACGTTCCTTTACTGTAAGAACTCATTTCCCCCCTCCTAGCTGCTCGCTTTCTTTCTGCACCCTCTCCTTCTCCATCCCATCAATTTTCGCTTTGTTTGGGTCACCGTCTGCACACTTTTGCATGCTGGATTATATACTTACACATAAAACTTGCACATTCGAAATGCACCAGCATTGTCTAATTGTCATGGTGCATGTTTGATTGACCATCAGTGTAGATTATTATTGATTCAAGATTAATCTGTTTCAGCATATTACTCTGGCATATTTTTAAATGAATAAAGTGAAAAATGAAAAAATGAATATATTTAGAAATATTTATGACCAGATGTATATAAATATATGTTATAAAAATGTATATAAGAATTAAAAAAAACAATTATATTTGATGGTATATAATTAAGCTAAAAAAGTTAAGGGTAATAAAATATGTGTATTGTTGTTCAAAACATATATAGCCATTACATATGAAATATAAAAAATGTATAAGATTTATATAAAAATAGAATTAAATGAATAAAGAAATGTGTTTAATTATCAAGCTTGAAAGAAATATGTCTGTCTGACAATAAATAAATGAGTGAATAAATAATTGAATAAATAAATAATAAAGCAAAATACTGACTAAGCTTCGGCTCGCAGCTTCATATTTAAAAAATCATGTTTAATTGGTAAATTCCCATGCAGTAAAGAACGTTACACTACGAAATCTAAAATGATTTATTCTTCAGTTTACGTAATGAAAGTTTGAACGGTTTACTTCCAGTTTACATTAGGTTGTGAATCACAGATTTTCAAAGTGGACTCAGACATTTGGACTCGTATACTGTAACTTTAGAAGAGTCTTGGCAAGGAAGAGTAAACCTGAATCCAGTGCAACCTGGAACAATGAGTTCTCCTTTGATGGATTTCAAAAGTTTGAGGCTTTGGTAAGAAATAAGAGCTGAATAAGTCAGCGAGACATGCACAAACATGTGAAGATATGTTCTACAAGCATGTTTCAGGATTTATTATTCATCACAACACATTCTCCAGAAGTTAAGCGACTTGTACTGTATGACCCTGTATGTAGGTTCATAAAAGATACAATGACTTCGTATCCAGTTGATCTCAAGACAGGAAACACATATCGCCCTAAACAATAGAACAGAGACTTTCTCACATTCAGCATCTCTTCATCAGACGTCCTTGATTTATATATTGTACTCAGATTACAGCTGGCTGCTATAGCACAATAGCGACCGTCCACTTTTCAGCAGCCTTGGTTTGTGAAGTATTTTGACAAAATGACATAGACAGCGAAAAGAGAGAGAGAGAGAGAGAGAGAGAGAGAGAGAGAGAGAGAGAGAGAGAGAGAGAGAGACTGCAGAGCGTTCAAAAGATCTAAGCACAGGAAACCAGAGAGATGAGAGAGGTTTCCTGTCTGCTGTGTTGGACAGAGAGAAGGTAACACCTGAAGGTTTGCTACACATTCCTCAAACATAAATAAACCACTCATCAGACACACACGCAATTGCCTGAAGAATTATGTTTTGGCGCAGAGAACAGGTTACATGTAGGCGTATTTTGACGCTGAGAAAGCTTGGGAAGCCTGTGTGAACTGGGAGAGAAATGTAAATATATATGTACAAGAAATAAAGCTTCATTCGGAGCCAGTCAGATATCTTAGATCTTTGCTCTGCTGTGTTTTCACTTCCGTCTCACCTTCTGACCTGCGGTGATGGACTGTCAGCTTACTGGAACACATGCAGTGCCTTTCCAAGAGCGGCGATTTGAACTGATATCTGATATGATGTTTCTCTTCTCTCTTTACCAAACACATTCCTATAACAGCGACCACAGCCCACATTTAGAGTTTTAAAGAAAAACGCTTTCAACCCTGTTTGAATCCTCACGTATCCTGAAAATGAGACACCACATCAGATCACATCACATCACAATGTGTTTGCAAGCTCCAATAGCTGATAGCTGTATTTCAGTTGGCTTTGCAGGAACATTCTCATCATTCAAAAAAATGCGTATACACGACTTTATACATAAACAATAATGTGTATTTGTGAAGCTGCACTGGCCCCTGGCCTACCTGTTCTTCATATTTAAAGGATAGCTCACCCCCACCCCCCACCCACCCGAAAATGAGTAAATTAAACAGAACAGAATTTTTGGCTGAACTATTTCGTCACGCAGATTTGGGAAGGGAGATTAACCTCACACACATTGCATTATATCTGGTTGAATCAGCATGTCATTAAACTACTGTTATATTTTATAAAGCATAGTAGAAAATCCAAGAGAACACATAGCTTCATTGTGTCTCAAATGATTCAGCCTTGATGTGTTTTGTGATGTTAAGGGTGTTTCAAAAGATTGACTCATTATTCGTGGAAATATGACTAAGCACTAAGCATCACTTATTATAAGACTCTGTCTGTCATCTTGTACTTCCAGTTTTCTGCAATTGAAACTAGTTTATATATAATGTAAAGTACTTATCTATGATGATGATTAGCACAAAGACAATGGCAAACAATTCAGTCAACAAAAACAGACCACATCAGGTTTTGATAAATATTAAAATATTTCAATCAATTTAAATGATTGTCTGACATAAAACACATTTAATAACAGTCGTATCTAAGACTGCAAATACAGACATCGACAGGCCAATACCGATGCAGATGTGTGAATCCCTCATGTAAGTATATTAGAAAAATACATCAAATACAAATACTAACAGAATGGGCATGTTGACATTTTCAAATAATATAACAGTTCTGTTTCAGCGGTCATAAACAACAGATCCTCTGACCTATTAATGGTGGGAGAGTCTTTGTATAGATGGTGCTTGGCTCAATCGAATCAAATCAATACATGTAGTTCCATTTCCAGATTACTAATGGTGAAAACGTGCAAGCGATTCCACACATACAGGAAAATACTCATCCCCTTTTACTCTTAATAGTGAAAATTAAAAACAATAAATGAATCTCTGTGGTACTGAAAACATTTGGAATTTGATACTATGGTCTTCATTATAGAACAAATATATATAACCTCACACAAAGGCAGCATCAATTTTATTTTGTCACATTCTGCATTATTGTACACATACACACACAGCCTCTATCTTGATGGCTGAAAAGCAGTTTGTCCATTTAAATAATTTCACCATTCCAGAGGAAAGCACATTTCATTATTTATGAGTTACTGCTCTGTTTGCAGTTTCAATTGATTTCTCTGAAAAAATAACAGAGTGGTTTGATGGAAAAGGGAGTAGAGAGTCACTCACTCAAGTGTAGAGAGTCTTTCACGACCATAGAACATCATCCAGACTTTTCTATGGAAGCCTTCAGCCTGGTTTAGAGTTGGCCATTGAGAAATACTACAAACTTGATCACTGTGAAATACAATTTACATGAGAAGGGTCGCCATATTTACATACAAATTAATCCACACTGAAAAAAAGTTGAAATTTCACAAATATTAATCATAAAGAAATGGCAAGTAACACTTAAATGTGAAATTTTGATATGAAAAAGCCTGAAATAGTATTTTCTTGTAAAACGTGCTCCAGTAATTCAAATTTGTTTCAAATAAACTCGAAACAGAACTCAAATCCTAAATGTGGGATTGAACTGATTAAAAGCATAATATGTAATATATCTCCAAAAACCATTAGAACAATGTTATATATTTTGTTGACTTATGTGCGTTATCCCTAATGTTTCCAACACTTTAAATCCAGAGAAATCGGCTATTTTAAGCAGAGTATCGGCTCTTGTCATTGCATCACCTGTCAATGACGTCATATCCAAGTTACCCTAGATTTCCATGAAAACGCCAAAGACGCTTTAATATTATGTGTTTTATTAGACAACTGTTCGGATACCTTTATCGACAGAAAACTAATTATTGTTATATAGCTCAACATGGTTAGTCTGTTTGAATCTCGAGTACCCAAAAAGTAAATCAGACAACACTATTTTGTCAAGTGGCTAACATAGCATATTTAGATTATTTTTAGATTCAATTATTTTATTACATCAGTACAATTTTTATGTTCCCTCATAATCTTTAAAATATAACTTCCCCTCCCTCATGCAGCAACATCTCTTCTCTGATGACGTGTTTCCTGGTGCGAGGAAGGGACAACCTGTCAATCATATGATATCATATAGCAATAGCAAATGATAACGATTCAATGATCCAATCAATTCCCAAGGGACAAAATAAAGTCCCACCCTAATTTTTTTGTGTGTTTGAGAAGTCATTTACTCAGATATACATCACAATAGGAAAGAAAAGACTATCGCAACTTTTGTTTCATGCCGACTATAAGTACCAATGACCTACTTGCATTAAAGTCTTCTGAAATACATTAATGAGCCGTCCTGGAATGTCTTTGATGCTTCTGTCTAATTATAGGGCATGCAAGCATGTCATTTCACACAAACATGAATGGCTTACTTACCAGAAACGAACCTGGGTGTGACAAATTGAATTGTACCATTGAATTGTAAATATAGTCATGAAAGAAAACATTTCACCTAGACATGTCAAAGAGAAACCACTCTTTTGTTTAAGAAATCAACATCACCAAATGGACCAAGGAAGTGTGTCTTTGCAGTTTCCCAATTTCTGTTCCTCTTGTGAGATGCCTCTGGAAAAGTGATTGCTAGAGCACCGTCTACAACACTGACGCAAACGGAACAGCCATTATACAATGTATCTTCCTTCCTGAAAATATTCCAAAATACCAAAGCCACAAAAATAGAAAGACTGCAAGACCCTTTTATTCTCAATCTTAAGATCAAGAAAACATACCAAAAAGAACAAAGAGAGAAGTTTAGAAAGCAGAAACTGTCATTTTCACTGTTTCTCCCATGAGTTGCAAGAGTTTCCTCATCGTAATTCCACCGCTGCAAATCACATAAGCATTGATGAAAACTGCAGGCTTATTAATTTCATTATGTATTAACAAAGAAACACAGTAAATAATCACCAGCAGCATCAGGGGGAACCGCACCGATATTAATTTTGCAGTTTTATTTCCTTTACTTAAAATGTTTAATGCTGAATTACATGTGTACATTTTTTTTAATGTTAAAATGTTTTATTTTATCCCAACTCAATATGCAGAAACACTGCTAAGTAAGTGGCTTTACATGGCTGCTGTTTTGAAATCAATATACATATATTTCCCTGTAAAATGCAAACAATTTTGCTCTGATTTGCATTGAAAACTTTGCTTGATTTGTTAGAGCTTCCACAGCAGCCTAAAGGCCCCGGTATACTAGTTCACACGAAATCGAAGTAGCCTACGAACGTGTATGACGCAATTTCAAACAAAATCAGGCCAAAACGAAGTTTGTTAGGAGTTCATTTCGGGGGTTCGAAACAGCTTGCCAAAGGAAACTTTCCAGAAAAGTGCAGTCCTGTCCGGCTGGTAAACACCTTCAACTGCCATTGGTCCATGGCGATTACGTAATGGGTGTGGCTACGGGGCTCCGCCTTCTTTGATGGAAATCTTCTCCAGTTAATTTCCACTTTTCAGTTCGTCAAGATCAGACACGAATACACTGGAGAGCCACTTTATAGTGGAAACTGAAGTTTTGTCATTTTTGTTGTGTGTATATTTTGTTTTTGAAAGAAAAGCGTGCAGCACATATTTACATATTCATTGAAACGGTGCTCTCAACAGTGTGGGCGGTGTCGCAACTGCAGAAATAACACACTGTAGCTTTAAAATGGCTTCCATATGAAGTCCTAAAAATGAAAAATCACAAAAATGTTATTGCTTTGTTTATTTTCTCTCTCTCTCTCTCTCTCTCTCTCTCTCTCTCTCTCTCTCTCTCTCTCTCTCACTCTCTCACTCTCTCACTCTCTCACTCTCTCTCTCTCTCTCTCTCTCTCTCACTCTCTCTCTCTCTCACTCTCTCTCTCTCTCACTCTCTCTCTCTCTCACTCTCTCTCTCTCTCTCTCACTCTCTCTCTCTCTCACTCTCTCTCTCTCTCATCATCCTCGTCTTGCCCACTTGGCTGTCATCTACTGTATATCTATTTTTTCTGTATCTCTCTTGTTTCTCTCTACACATCCTTCCCCTCCTTTATTCTAACTTCACAATTAAAAATAAATAACCAAGACCAAAATAAAACGTGTGGTGTGTGTTCCTGGAAGCACTGATCTCTAACTTTACCTGGTATTCTTCCTCTGGTAATTTTCCCAGATGTTTTAGAGCTGATCTGACAAACTAACAACTGTTTTTGATGTTTCCCAGTGGGGTGGGAGGTCAGGATGAGATCAGCTGGGATTTGATTCATCGCGAATGACTTGGCCTGGTAAACTGAGCCTGAGTTTTCCACAGCATGGAAAGCACTGTGTGAACCTCATGGTGATGTGTCACGTTAGGACAAACAGAATCCTGCAATTGTATGTGTTTTTGCAAGCATGTGTGTATTGGCAACGAGAAAAACCTGACCAGAAATATGGTGAAATCCAGGCCCCAGGGAGACCCATGGCACACTGACTTACACATTCCCTTTTCTCCTCTGAATCACAATAGACTTTCAGCTTGTTAGACAGCTAGGTTGCACAAGTTCAAAGTGACTGCCCTTCTGTGTGATAATAATAATAATAAATTATGATAGTAAACTATATTTATTACAAAAACATTTATTAAAATATATTCTTCTTCTTATTATAATCTCCCATTAAAAATATAATAAATAAATCACCAGTAATACTAATATAATTATTATTATTATTATTATAATGATGATATTAATACAATCAATATATTTATTATTATTATTATTAACAACAAAAATAACAATAATAATAATAATAATAATGTTTACTTTTGATACAGTCAATTAAAATGATTTCCAATTACACGAGAATAGATGTTAAAACTTCATGCTGATTTGTACTCGGCTTTCGCCAAGATAAGCACCAACTAAGACGTAGATTTACAGTAATCGATGCTTCTCCATCCATTTACGCTTCTTTCCATATGGTGATGTGACTCTCCTTCTGTCTGGTGTTAACGGCTGAAGTGTATTTGGCGCGTCAGCACACACGACGGCTGCAAACACAGTGCGGTCTCCCCAGCGGATCAGCATGACAACCGTCTGGATTGAGCTGAGTAGGGGACATCTCTAGGGGCTTCAAGTGGGCACCTTCGGTCCCACTCAACTCAGCTTAATGACCTTTACATCCCTCCTGCTGCTGAGGTTGCTCCTTCCTCGTAGTTCACATTTGATCTAACCACAATCTCTCACAATCTCACCGCAACTCGACCATACGCGCCAGTTTTTAACACAGGTGCTGCCTCCCTTAGTATGAAGTCATGGTTGTCATGTCATCCATGTATGCTCTGATTGGTGGTAGTCGCATCCCAGAAGCCAAGCGCTCTCCCCCTACAACCCATTTTGATGCCCTAATGATTACTTCCATTGCCATGGTAAAAGCCAGTGGAGAAATGGTGCATCCTGCCATTATTCCAACCTCTAGGCATTGCCATGTAGTGCTGAATTCTGGAGTTGAGAAACTAAAAGCTACCCAAAGAAGCTCATGTGGCTGAGCTATATGCATTAGCCAAATCCAGGAATGTCACATGGAGCTCCTTCCTCTCCTTTTTAGCTGATTGAATTCGTTGCCAGATCACATTGATGTGTTCTAAGTATCCCGAGAACCCTGGAATGACCGCTTTTTGAACTGAAGTGTCAATGAAGCCATTCTTTAATAGGTTGACAATCTTTGAGCAACAATGCTGAAGAAAATCTTGCCTTCGACATTTAATAGTGAAATAGGACGAAACTGACTGATGCTTGCAGCATCTTTTCTTTGGGTATAAAGACTCCATCTGCTCGGCGCCATGCTCTACGCACAACCTGTTTTTCCACTTTCATCAGTTTCCACAGAATTCATAGAACTCCTGAAGCACTCTTGTACACTCTGTACGGAACTCTGGAGTTAGGCCCTGGAGCTGATGAAGCCCTTGCCTTTCTCACAGCCTGCTTCACCTCTTTCCACTTAGGTGCGCAGTCCTCCATTTGGTATTCTGGTGGATTGATAGGTGGGATGTCTGACGGAATTGACATAGGCTCATGCCTTTTTGCATCTGTATGCGTTTCCACCAAATATCTCTCCAGCTCAACTCTAGATGCTTTTAATGTTCCATTCTTTTCACTGGTGAATAACTTCTTTATGAATTTGAATGGGTCTTTATAGAAATTAGCTCTCGCACGCTCTTTCTTTTTGTAGCGTTCCCGTAGGCACTCAGCTCTGCGCAATGTTGCAAGCTTATCTTTTATGGCCCTTTGTAAGAGATTGAGTCCCTCCTTCTGGCTTTGTTCTGCTCTTCTCCATTGCTTCCTCAGCTGTCTAACTTTCTCTAACTAACCCTTCTATCTTCTGCTGCCGTCTAGACATTCCAGGAGTAGATTGTACTTTTTCTTTCCTTTTTTCCACACCAAACCTCTCACTTCCATATGCATAAATGATGTCCCCAAATTTATGCAGCTTCTTTTCAACTCTACCAGTTAAACTTAACTGGTATTATTATTAAAACATTAAAACTAAAATACTTATTAAAACATATTTACTAAAATGTTTTTTTATTTTATAATAATAAAAAATAGTAAAATCTAATTGTTTATTACAAATTATTTATAAAAATGTATTCATCTTTAAAAAATTTAAATAGACTGTATGAATAAATAACCAATAATAATAAATATTATTAATAATAGTCAATTCAAATGTATTTATTAAAACATATATTAAAATATAACATTGCTTAACAATATAATAAATAAATCACCAAAACTAATTATAATAATAATGATTATGATGGTATTGATACAATCAATGTATTTATTAAAATTAATAATAACAATGTTTAATATCGATACAGTCAATTCAATTGTATTTATTAAAACATTTATTAAAATGTACTCTAATTTGTTTTAATATAATAATAAAATCTAATTATTTATTACAAATTATTTATTCAAATGTATTCTTGTAATTTTCTTATAATTTTCCTAAAAAATAACAACAACAATAATAATGATAAATAAAATAGTCAATTAAAATGTATTTATTACAAAAACATTTATTAAAATATAATCTTATTATAATAATCATCAATTTAAAATATAATAAATAAATCACCAATAGTAATAATTATAATAATGATGATAATATTGATACAATCAATATATTAATTACAATTATTATTATTTTTGGTATTATTATTATTATTATTATTATCAACAATAACCAAAATGTTTAATATCAAAACAGTCAATTAAAATGTATTTATTAAAACATTTATTAAAATGTATTCTTGTTTAGAATAATAATAAAATAATACAATTATTATTTGTTACAAATTTTTTATTAAAACGTGTTATCATTTTCAATTTAAAAATACAATCAATAAATCACCAATAATAATAATAATAATAGAGATAGATCACTTTGGCTTTCCAGTGTATGGAAAGTTCTTCCACACGAGACTCAGTGAACCATTTCTTTATGGACGAGCAGTGTCATGTTGGAACAGAAAAGCCCCATTCTATACTTTAAATGTTTGTCTAAGGAGATTGCAGGGCTGCATGCCTGACTTTGTGCACCTGTTAGTAAAGGGTGTAGCTGTAATAGTCAAAAATAGTCACCAACGCAACACCACAGTCACACCATTTTAATGAGACTTTGTAGGTCAAACATCTGCATGCACCATCCCAGAAGCCAGTTGTCTATCCTCACACATAAGTTGAGAGAGACTAAACCGTGCAAATTAGGCATAGTGCTCTCTGCATAAAAATAAAGGCCAAATTCCACCAGAAACAGTGATGACTGTAGCAGGCCAGTAGGTCTGAAGCGCTGCATTTCCTCTGTGACGCTACGGCGAGGGCAGCCAATAACAGCTGCTTCATTCTTTTAAAAACATTGATCTTACAGCACTGAGTTCATTTATCCAGGAACATATGCAAACGCTCCAAAACAACACCGCTGTTTCTATGGCAACGGCAGGGCTGGGGCAACAGAGACAAATGAGTTCTATTCCATGTAGGCTGAGATTTCTTAGCACAGTAAAAAATGTGCAGGCAAATTGCTTTGTTTACTTAACATTTTCTTTCAAAAGCACACATGGCACAATTTTTCGCCACACATGGTACAAAAAAATAGTTGCTGGAAAATTACTGTGTTGCATTATGTTGAGATGTATGTTGCAACGTTTATGAGCTGTAAGCTGCTCATATCAGATTTTTGAGAGCACAACTCTAAATTCCTCTTTAGGTTGTTAGAAATAATAGAGATGATGGCACAAAAACAGCCATATAAATAAGCTTTTTCCAAGCATCTTGATCCAATGATTTCTATTGCTTCTAACTGTGATTATGTGCACATAAATTATTATGAGATCCAAAGGTCTTAGAGTAGGCCTACTGATGCTTTTAATTTAGCAAAAAAAAGATTTTTTCTTTGCATTAAGTTAAAAATTTTGTACAAAGGGGTTTTTCTGTACACGTAATCTCTACATGTTCAAGAATATAGATTACTACAGACATAAATTGTAGTCATAAAAGCATTGTTGTGGACACACTCTTCCATCCTCCAGGCCCTTTAAAAAAAATTAGCAGTAGTAAGGAGAGAATATGGTACATCATTTCTTTGATGATTTACCTCAAGTACTTCTTTGACCCCAGTTCACAACGACGGCAGGAATTGAGAGATGCTGAATAAGAAATACTGAAAAAAAGAGAAAGGGGAGCAGGAGGGGTTTTAATAGCGATGATGTTAACAATGGCAAACTTGGAGGTTTTCTCTGACTCATTCTCACACACATGTGGCCCAGAAGTGTGGACTGCAATGATTTTCATCGAGAGACACTGGTTTGTGGAGATCATATCTAAACCACCAGAAAGAAATAAACCTCAGACACTTACTGTAAATGTGGGAAATCTCAGCAGACCACCCACTGAGACGCACAGAATTAATGATAAACTTTGACTGTGCTGGAGTGTTACAGTAAGTATAAAATATGCACACACAGGCAAACAAGACCGAAAAAACGACCAAACCCGCTGTGGGCCACCGTCTTCCTTTAGTTAGTTCTCATGGATTTGGATTTATCTCATTTAGGAACTTTTGATTTCCAGCTCACACGGGACATGAGACAGATGAGCGAGAGATGTGAGTCACTCTCAGGAACAGATGTGCCCTCTCACGCCACCCGTTTCCAGCATCAGCGCTCCTCCTGCCTCAATCTTTAACCCGTCAAACATCTACTACGGAATTTCAGACCCACTGTGACTTAATTTGTGAAAGGCATATAGACCTGTCTGTGCATATACATGTGTAAACAGCTCAAAACAAAGTCCATTCACATCTTCAGGATATTTAAATCTGAATACAGTCGTGCTCAGAATTAATGGTACCCCTGGTAAATATGATGAAAAATGGCTGTAAAAATAAATCTGCATCATTTATCCTTTTGATCTTCCATTCAAAATATTGGCAAAAATCTAAACTTTCATTGAAGTAAAAGAATAGAAAGTGAGGGGGAAATCACATTATGAAATAAATGTTTATCTCCAAAACACGTTGGCCACAATTATTGGTACCCTTTTATTAAATACTTTTTGCAATCTCCTTTTGCCAAGATAACAGCTCTGAGTTTTATCCTATGATGCCTGATGAGTTCGGAGAACACCTGACAAGAGATCAGAGACCATTCTTACAGAATCTCTCGAGATCCTTCAGATTCCCAGATCCATGTTGGTGCTTCTTCTCTTCAGTTGACTCCACTCATCAGGTCTGGGACGGTCATGGCAGAAGCTTCATTTTGTGCTACTTAACACATTTTTGTGTTGATTTTGATGTTTGTTTTGGATCGTTGTTCTGATGGAAGATCCAACCACGGCCCATTATAAGATTTCTAGCAGAGGCTGTCAGGTTTAGATTTTTTATCTGTTGGTATTTGATAGAATCCACGATGCAATGCATGTATCTGAACAAGAAGTCCAGGACCTCCAGCAGAAAAATATGACCACAACATTAAAGATGGTATAATTAAATTGTACACATGGGGGACTTTTTATCCTTGTGTGCACCAAACCCATCTTGCATGTTTGCTACCAAAAAGCTATTTTTTAGTTTCATCTGACCACAGAACCCTGTGCTGTTTGAAGGTCCAGTCATGTCTGACAACTGAATTTGCTGGGGTTTGTTTTTGGATGAGCAAGGAGGATTTTTCTTGAAAACCTCCCAAACAACATGTGGTAATGTAGGGGTTGTTCAATTTTTTTTTTAATAGGCTTTCTGAACCCAAGACTCAACTAATCTCTGCAATTCTCCATCTGTGATTCTTGGAGAGTCTTTGGCCACTCAAACTTTCATCCTCACCATGCATTAAGACAATATAGACACACGTCCACTTCCTGGCAGATTTGTAACATCTTTAGTTGATTGGAAGTGCTTAATTATTGCCCTGATGGTCAAAATGGGGATTTTCAATGCTTTAGCTATTTTCTTACAGCCACTTTCTATTTTGTGATGCTCAACAATCTTTTGATGCACATCAGAACTATATTCTTTGGTTTTACTCATTGTAATGGATGATTAAGGGAATTTGGCCTTCGTGTTTCCTCATATTTAAACTCCTGTAAAACAAGAAAGTCATGGCTGGACAATTTCATGTTCCTAGTCACCCTGGTGTGCAAAAAAAAGGTAAATATGAATGGGAATATACTTCAGAGATATTTTACTGGTAAACAATTCTAGGGGTACCAATAATTGTGGCCAACTTGTTTTGGAGAAAAACATTTATTTCATAATGTGATTTCCCCCCCCACTGTCAATTATTTTACTTCAATGAAAGGTTCGATTTTTTGAATGAAATATCAAAAGGATAAATGATGCAGAATTATTTTTTACAGCCATTTTTCATCATATTTACCAGGGGTACCATTAATTCTGAGCACGAGTGTACTGGCAAACGGGAAAACTAACTGTCATTTGTACTGTATAGCAAGCTTTTTTCAAAAAGATAAAGCGAGGCCAGTTAAAATACACTATGGCTATGGGACAAAGGTCTGTAAAGTCAGTCAAGTTAAGACACACTGCTATTGTACTTAAAACCTAATGACTAACTGCATTGCACAGGTCTGCAAATAATGCCCATAATGAAAATCTTGGATTATTTTACATTACATTTAAATTGGGAGATAAACCACATTTCGGAATCTAAAACAAATTAAAACAAAGAATTAAAGACAAAATATATATATATATATATATAATATTATGCATTAATTGCAGGCAACCTGACTCCAATTACCTTGCACTCTTAGAAAAAAAGGGCACTTTATGCCATAAAAGGTTCTATATAAGGAGAAATGTTTTAGGGTACATTTACACAGCAACGATGTATAAAATTCCTTTGCATTTCCTTTCACATGGATCAGCAAAATTGACTTAAAAACGCTGTATTCTGCTGCCAGGCCAGTAGTTGGCGATGTCACTTTGTAAAGAAACACTACATGTCTATAGACTGAACATGTAATATACATGCGCATGGCGTCACCATTTTCATAGATTCAGCTTTTGTAGTTTACACAGAGACGATACCGGGATCGTTTAAAAAAAAAAAAAAAAAGTTTTCGGGTTGGCATTTTTAGACCCCCAAAATGCTGTTGTCGTGTAAATGAACGGCCTAAAAGCATAAAAAGTTTTCAGATTTTAGTTGAAAACAGTGTTGTGAAAAAATTATTGCATAATATCTATTGTTTAATGGATTATCAATTTTTTTTCTACTGACAAAATATGTTTACGAGCTGCTTAATTCGTCAAATGTAATTAAAATTTAACTATATAATTTGGACATTAATTAACATTGCTAGAAAATCAAAGACATACTGTATGTCTAACCAAGCTCTGTTCCAAATTTGAAGTTGATATCACAAAATCTAAGCCCACTAATAAGTTTTAACGTACCATTTCCATTGCAAGGCAATGTCCAATATCGAAAAAAGTTTAAGCTTTCGAATGATACCTAATTTATGGTGATTACCAAAATATGTGCTTCCTTACTAAAAACTAAAAATTAATTAAATATAGTGGTGCAGGTATGACATCACTTTGTAGGCCAATGCGCGGAAGCATTTTAGCACTTCTGGTTCCGTCGTCAATGGGTTTTTTGAATGGGGTTTTGGTTAAATGGCTGAAATAAGGTCTGTGGTGAACACAAGCTCAAGACACTTTCACGTTTTAATCTACGACATAAAATACATCAGTGTTACCCCACTCGTGATTTTATTAAGCTGTTGTGTGTCTTGCTAGGTGGCAAAGGCGGTTGTTAACAAGTGGCTAAATGGGACGACAGAGGCTGTCGGGGACATTAAACGTCATCATGCTGAAAAGGTACGCTCAGTCCGCATTTACAGCATCGTAATTGTGCTCTAATAAACTATTCTAACTCAAATTTTCTCTGCTTGTTTACAAAAAGCACATGAGCTGTCAAGAAGAGGTGAAGAAATGCTGGTAATTCCAAAGGTTTCACAAACTTTTTCTTGCAACTGTAAATATATGAGAATGTAAACTCTTTGTATAGATGCTCAGATGTTCTTGTTTCCACTGAAGAACAAGATACTGTTCAGATCATTCTCATGCTGGAGAACATGATCATCAGTTCATGAAGCTCAAGTGATGTTGTCATGAAACAAAAAGAGGGATAAACCAAATTCTAAGACATTCTGAATTTGTCCTTTCTGGACGGTTCATTCACACATTCTCCTGTCCAATGACCAGTAAGATTCCTCATGCATTGTTCCTGTGGTAATTTGTATTACTGGCCATCAGTCATGTGTGGTGATTGCTTCATCTGCAATCTGTTGAAATGGAGTCTGGGGTCAAGGCTGCCCAAAGAATTGGCTCACTGCTGTCCGGAATGAGACTCCATGTTTACTCAAGGGGTGAAGGGTTGGTTCAGCTGGTAAAATAAGCTTTGTTTTTTAATCATTTGGCAGCTAAATCCAGGAAAGCATTTGAAAACACAAACCCGCCTCATTTTCCGTCAATGTGCCTCAAAAGCAGATAACAGTAACTGAATCTGACAATTGACATTGACTAATAAAAATCAATTGCATTCTTCAGTGACTAAGCTATATGCATTTCCTGAGCACTGTTGAAATTTTCGAAATAAATTAGTCAATGTTTTTTAAAGGAAATTAAGCATGCTGAATATGTCACATTTCTTGACATGAAGATTTAAAAAATCTAAACGACAACAGATTGTAGTTCCTGCACTCTTAAAAATGTAGGTTCTTATGCTGCATTCACTTTTTTCTGCGGTAATTTCCTGTAAAGGGTTTTTGAGTTGGTATGGTTCATTGGACATTAAAAATATTAATTAATAAAGTAGTAAAAAAGGGACAATACAATACTAAAGGAAACTAACCATATGGACAATACGGAAAGCAAATTATTAATGGGAAGAGAAAACTTCCCATATCTTTTTTTGGTTATGTTAAAGGTTGTGTGTCCAATCAAACTCTCTACAGTATTTTGGTGCAAATTCATTGGTCACTCTGTAGACAGATGTCAACATGGACAGGTGACCATGTTTATACTCCCTCATCTTGAAAAAACACAAACACTCTCTCTAAACAATATAAAAATGACCTTGACTAAATGAAATACGTATTCACTTTCTGTGAGGATAAACATGGTTTGTGTTAACCACAATGTGTTTTATACTGTATATTATTGGATGCCAAGAACACAAAACCAATGAAATTCAAGATACTTCTATTCAGCCCATGTCTCATTAATGCTTGGCCATACTGGTTTTAATACATTTAAAGGAGAAACCAGTTTAAAATCCAGTTTGGTCTTCCAAAATACTAGAGAATCAAGTGTCTCTACAGGACTTCAAAAGGTTCTCCATATAGGATGAGTCTGTAAAACCCTTTTCGATTTCCCTTGATTATGACTTTCAGGCCACAAATTAAACCAGACCAATATAATGAAGTACTGTACGTCTCCAAACGTTTTGTTTTTTAGTCAACAATTTGTCAAAGTTTAAACAATACTTTGACATAGTGAAATTTTCAAAGAACTGTTAATCTGTGGTATTTTGATGGCTGGCGGTTCTTGGGTGTGAGTTTTCTCTGTGTACGTGGTTATATCAGGTTATATCCTGTGTGCGTGAGTGGAAGTTACCACACAGGGGAGATATTGGGAGATGTCCAAACAAGTTTAGCTCATTGAAGAAATTATTTTCCGTCAGTGAAATGACGCATACACCCAATTAGTAAGACCTCCTTCCTCCAACCACAAAATGTTCCTGACACAAGACTGTTCTGATACCGATCATCAGTTCATCATCGCAAAGAGGAACCTACAAGACCTCTCTCAGTCCTTCACATATCTCTCATAATTCATGTTAATGGAATTATGACTTAAAATGCTTTTTATAGCATTTACCCATTTTTGGTTTCAGATGATCTAACCAGTCATTGAGCTGATAAACACAAGCCATAGTGGAACAAAGCTCTGAAGAGCAAATTAAAAATGTTGCCATCCTTACAATATGTGACTTGTTGAGTGTATGTATTATGTATTTGCTTTTATGCAACGGGTGATACTAGACCAACCCAATGTTGAATCAATAATGAAATGTCTTCTCTTTCATTCGCTTTCAAAACAATCAAAGAGGACATGCCGACATATTGGCAAATAAAACGTTCAGCTTGTTGCACTGTGAGCAGAAGTGCTACAGTGTATAAAAGAGTCTCTTTTTTATTGTCTGATGACTAACAGTGGAATCTGGGCTTGAGCTCATGTGTGAGCAATGGCGATATTTCCCACTTCCCCCAGCGTTTACTATGACACATTCTTGATAGCTAGTGTTTATTAGGTTGTTTTTCGGACTTAAACAAAGATGTTCATAGTTTGAAATAGAGGCAATCAATATAAATAAAATCTCCATTGCTCTGACATTGATTGAGGTGTGTGGAGATCATTTCAGAACGAGAGATGTTCGAGGGAAAGCCTCCATTCTGGATCATGCCAAACAACTGACCAAGAATTGTGACTCATGACTTCCCTGCACTGCAAACTTTGGCAAACTCTAAACTCATTACAAATACTTCAGTGGATAGCTGCGCTCCAGAGAACATCTTTCTTTATGCTCTTTTATAACAGCGCCAAATTTCCAAAATGTACACCGAAAGCATCAAAAAGTCCGAAAAACCTTTCAGAATGGCAGGCAGCAGTAAGTTGCTCAAAAACTGTAAAGCGAAGTATAATTTGTGACAACCTAGGCCGAAAGAGTCCATATAGCTATCCATCATGCCACTAGTAATACCAAAGGTCATGGGTTTGACTCCCAGGGTCTGAGTGACCTGTGTGTATCTTGTGCAGTGTTGCCAAGTCCGCAGTTTTCCCGTGAAATTGAGCTACTTTCACACTGTTGCTGGGGATTGTTTTTTTTAAGTCCATGGGTAGTACTGATATCTACTTGAATTAATTAATATGTACAAAATTATTCATAAAATATACATGAAATAGAATGTGCATGAATTAAAAAAAGAATATGTACTAACCTCACAACCTTTTGTTTTGACTTTCAAAATCTGACACTTAAAAATGACAATCATCACCTTTAAATGCTTCACTGTGACATTTCCAGTAAGGGAGCTTTTGCACACAAATGACAGTTCCATCTTGAAGCTCTTCACATCCTCTCTCTATATGATTGCACGCATTGTTGTTGCAAATAGTTTTGGCATTAACAGGCAAAGAATAACAAATTAGAAATCTGCTTTTCAATGTGCTTTTTTGTGTCCTCCCTTAAACTTTCCAAACTAGATTATGAATCTATTATTAAAGAAAAAAAACCCCGATGTAAACGACCCATACTTACATATTGCATTGTGCGATTTCCCTCAAATTCACAAAAGACTACAGATGCTCACAGCAAAGAAATGTGCTACTGACGTGCAGAATATGTGAAAACAATAACAAGCCCCACGTATACACATGTCGAACCACCACAAGCATGAATATCATAATCGTGTGAGTGCTGTCAAAACAAAGGGCCCTCAGCAGTTCCAGTAACCCCTCTTTGTGGGCCCGATCTGAGGTAATTCCATTATGGCCTGATAAAGCCAGGGGCATTCCAGGAACCAGAGGCTTTTCAGCCACATTCCTCCTCTGAGCATCTGCGTCTGACTGACTGCCTCTTCTCTGCAACACGCTTCAAATGAGAAGAACTGGAGCTCTCCAAAACAACAAGTTCTTTCAGATGTCCTGTAATTCTTGTAAAAGGGCATCAGATATGTCGTTTTGAATGTTGCCTATTGTCGCAACATAAATGAGGGGTTATTTTACTTGATTTTGCAAATTATGTCCAGTTTCCATAATCCATGCATGAGCATTTCTGATTGTTTTGTATAAAATATTGAAGTTTATAAAAAAGTGTTTTGACACACCAGGCATGTTAAATTACCGTTCAACGAACACGCTGGCATGTTCACTTGGATTTGTTTTCTCATTATAGCGGAAAGACCTTAAAATAGTAGCCTATATTTTTGGTCAAACTGATAAGACATCATTTTAAACTGTAACATTTAAACTACTTTTATTTATGTACACTCACTATAACAACAAAGATTAAAACGTAGTGCTTTTGTAAAATAAAGAAAACAAACAGTATGCGCTTTCTGCCGTCTCGGCCTCCATGAACTGCGCGTCACAAAAATGACCCAAAACTCTATAGGCTACTTGCCTCAGTCACGATAAGAAATAAATATGTCTATAGAAAGCTTGAAATGTGAACAGCTATTCTCTAATTATGCAATTCATATAATGTTATAGAATTTGTGAGGACTGTATGAGCAAAATGTAAAGGGAACTGGAAGTCTACTGCTGGAATGCATTGAATTTCATTTTTATTTTAAATTATTTCAACATGGTTTAAGACAGTAGGTAGCCTAAGTATTGAATTATATGAACTCAGTCTACATTACAGTATCATAGTTTTAGAAATAATAAAACCTGTAAGTAAATCCTTCAATTTGAATTGGTTATGTAAATGGTGTCACTCAATAGACAACCATTTTAAGCAAACCAGTCAAAATGTGGCCTGGGGGAATCAACTTCCCAGCAGCCGCCACCTCATTTGTGTCACAAACTGCTCCGAGACACGACGGTTGAGAACCAATGCATCTTAAATTAAGGGGCAATCCAGATAATCCAACGTAATCCAATATACAGGCAATAGGTCAAAACACAGGTATGCCGTCCAAACAAACAAACAAATATTTTCTTTTTTTGTGTACATGAGTATATATATATATATATAATTTTATGTTTTGTCAATTTTAAGGTTCTTCTAAATATGGCAATTACAGGCTTTCTCCAGGCATTTATATCTTTATTAAAATTATAGCAAACTAATTTTTTTTTTTGCATTTGCGGGCTTACAGCGGGAATCTCTTGAAGTTACGTTGTTCGCCCACAATAACTTCTGCGATTTTTACCGGTTCGATTCTCTCAAGTCTGCACTCGATGCATCCTCGATATCAAGAACACATCCTGGTACTTTCATGCATTCTCTGTTCTTGCATTCTTGAGTATTGGAACCGGACTTTGATGGTCGATGATGACGTATAGTAAAAGAACACAAGATCAGTTAAGAATGCATATTGAGAAACGTCCAAAATCTTTGAACATTGCTACAGGGTGTGTTATATATCATGTTTAATATGTATGTGAAACATAGTAAACATGGTATCATAACATTAGCCAACACAGAATATTTTAGGTTTCCTGGAATAAAATCAGAATACCACTCTAAGAACCGTGGCCATGTCAGAGAGAGAACAAGGGAGTCATAGAGTATGAGGGAGTATGTGTTGGAAAAAAGCCACTCAAGCATGTTGGTTTGCTTGTTGCAATGCAGTTCCATCTGAGCAGCGTATGGCCGGAAGATTTGTAAACGGCTGAGCCAAAACCCAGACTTCCATGTTTGTAAAATGATACCTCATCACAAAACCACAGCCTATGGCCTGTCAATACTTATCAGCAGGATACACTGAGGGCAACAGAAACATGCCTTTGTAACTCCCCCTTCGTAGAATTTTTCTAGTTGATTTAGACTCCCCTTAAATTACATTATTTTGGTTTCCAATGTTCAAACAAAAGCACAATACTTTTGATTTAATTGTAATCGCATGAGAAACTAAAACTCTTTATCTGAGAAGCAATTAGCAGGACTGAGTCAAGCTATACAGTCCGTGGCGCAGTTAGCATAATGACAGTCTTTACAGGCTGAACAATAGACAAACTGGTTTTAATCTATTCTATTCTATGGCTATGATTATTGCAGATTACTGGAAAGTTGCATTTTTTGTTTGTAAAGCATTTTTGATTCCTTGCATACAGGCTACTTGCGGTTATGGACAAATTGTGCAACTAGTCTTTTGAGGTTGCTAAAACTGAACACTATTTGAATACTAACATCCCTAACTTTCTCTTCCTTATCACATAACAATGATTATAATCCTGCTGATGCCCAAGAGACCTGATACACACACCTAATAAAATGCACTACCCTCCATTTCATGCAAAATAATCTGCAGTGCAATACAGAATGTACCCTGATACTCATGGAAAAGTTTCTGGTACGTGCTGCATAAATGCACCTGGCAAATTTACCTCACAAAATGTCACATGACACTGTCTCGACCAATGAGCAGACTGCTCAAGCAGAGCATGAAAATAAATGAGGGTAGCGAGCCCCCTGCGCTCCACGGTTTATGGTGCTCCATTTCAGGGAAACCATGTGACTTTCCAGAGAGGGGGAGAGAGAGAAAAGGGGGGAGGGAGAAAGAGAATGACAGTGGGGAGGGTCGAGAGGAATAGGGTCAGAAAGGGATATTTGAAGATGGATTTCTTGGCAAAGAATGCATGAGGAGAAAGTATAAAGGAGAGTACACTAAATATGTGAGTAACAGAGGAGAGGGTACCTCTGAATGAGAGTGTAAGAGAGATCTGCATGATTAGATATCACATTGAATTAAGTCACATTGAAAAATTGAGCTGTGTTTAGATACTGTGTATATTTATATATATCATTATTGGACGTCACAGGTATTTTTTTTTGCTGCAGAAATCACACAAGTTTGGTCATCAAATTAAATTGGGCCTTCTGCAGATCATTTGCTTTAAAGGGATAGTCAAGCAATTAAAGGGCTAGTCAACACAGAACACTTTGTCATCATGTACTAATTTTTCCAGAGTAACAAAAAATTACCATCAACACGTGAAAGCTCTTTTATATACAAAGGAAATATCACTGACTGTCAAATGAGGTTAGGAACTGATCCTAGGACCCCAAACTCTAAATAAAACCATACAGCTAAAATAACACATCTTGCACTAAGTTGTTGTGCAATGTAAAAGTGATCTGTGCTATCCAATTTCAGACATATATTAGCCGATTCTGCATGCATAAAATCAACTGCACTGAACATAATGCTCCAATATTATTTGGACCATAAACACTTCACAGAGGTTACTTTACTATATTTTAATAGTCATGAAAAGTGGTGCCTCCTGTACCAGCTGAACTCACCTAATTTGCACTTTTGCACTCACCTACTTTTCATTTCATTTGTTTGGATTTTGTAAGTTTGAGGTTTCTCATTGTGGAAGGCATTGTGAAAAGAATTTGGACAGGCAGATACAAGGATTCGTACACAGAAGTGCGCTCTATCCACTTCCCAATTCATAAGAAAGAGTCAGATGATTATTAAATCTAGAACCAAAAAAGCAATATATTGCTGAAATATTGACAAAGAGGAAGTATAGAGGATGGGGTTTTTTCACTTTATGAAAGCTATTTTGAAGGAAAAACAAAGAAGAAAATCTATGTGGCTCACTTAGCAGATTGTAATTTGCAAACTTTATAAGGTAATAAAAATGATGCTAAGTCAGAGTAACTTTTCATTATTTTACTGGATTGTCAATGTTTATGTAATCCATACATACATAAAGCCTGTTTTAGCAGTGCTGCTCAGACTTTAGTGAGTTTCAAAGGCGCCAAGCACTAGTATTGCCGGCCCCAAGTTGCAGGGAGATTAAATTGAACTTTGCAGTACAGCCTTGAAAAAACATGCTTACGAAAACTTAACATAATTCCATCACATTGTCCCTTCAGGTTAGAATTAGCCAGCAAACTTGGTGAAATTTTGCACACTACAAAGCCTTTTTTGACAGGAATCAAACACTAAGTCACCCACACAGATTACTCGTAAGCAGTTTCCTTTGGACCTCAAATTATTACAGTCCTTATTGGGAATATGAAGAAGCTTTACACCACAGTCTCTGGTTTGTTGCAAAAAATTGTGCTCATGTGCAATAACTATTCATTAGCCAAGAAGTCACATCACTGTAGGCGGGCCTTAGTCGTAATTTCTCGACAGAATGTCCTAACCGTAAAAGAGTGAGAAAAACAAAGGCATTTTCGAGCATTACCAAAATCCTTGAGATTTGACTTCCTCTACGGAACTGAAGACAAAGGTGCCACAAGCTTCAGGATGTCTCTGATGGACGTTAGGTCATAAAGTTGATCCTGGGTGGTTTATTGGGAAGTTCATTGGTACACCTTGACTAATGCAGGTGTTGTGTTTTTATGAATGCAAACTTGCAGGAACACAGTGGATCCTTTTAATACTAAAACCAACAAAAACAGCAATTAGATTTCATAATAGGATCTTTAAGAAGGAAATATCAAAAGACTTAATTATCATAAACGCCTATTGAGAAAGATAAAAAAAGCCATACTGATCAATAAAATAACTTCCTGTGGAAGATCCATTTTATTTAAAGTTAATAATTACTCACCAAGTCTGCATTTATTTGATAAAAAAAAAAAGTAAATCAGAAATAATGTGAAATATTATTACAATTTAAAGTAACTGTTTTCTATTCTTATATATTTTTAAAATGTAATTTATTCTTGTGATGGCAAAGCTGAATTTTCAGCATCATTACTCCAGTCTTCAGTGTCACATGATCCTTCAGAAATCATTCTAATATGCTGATTTGCTGCATTCCTTATTATGCTGAAATTAGGTTAATGTTGAAAACAGTTTATCAAGATAGGAAACCAAGATACATTTGCTGCTGGGATAAATTTGCTGCTCAAGAAACATTTATTAGTTTTAAAAACTGTTGTGCTGCTTAATATTGTAGTGAAAATGCTTAAAAGATTACTGCTATTTTCATTCTAGACTCTTTGATGAATTTAAAGTTCAAAAGAACATAATTTATTTGAAATAGAAATCTTTATATAAATGTCCTTGCTGTCACAATTGATCAATTTAATGCATGAATAAAAGTTTCAATTTCTTGAGAAAAAAAAAAAATCTTACCAACCTCAAGCTTTTGAACGGTTTATTATATTATAAATTACAACATTTTACTTTTATATGGTGGAGTTTAACAATAAGGCCTGACCTCTGACCACATGCATCATTATGCAACATCTTATGACTCCAGATCAAAACAGACATCAGTGCACACTGCAATTCCAAAGATAAGAACGGACTTTATTGGACGTGCACGTTGCAAACATTTTGTTCAGGTGCCAAGCCATGAGGGTAACACCTCATTTACCGCATTCTCTTTTGATTGAGGTCATTACTAAAAGTGTGTTGACTTAAGGGAGACAGATTGCACCCTTTAAAGAGAAAGTGGAAGAACACCACCCACCGTCCGCAAACAACAGCAGCTCATTTGTGATATGCACATTTGTATGGTCTATTTTCAGCCCCAGGGTTTATGGTTATTGGAAAGGCGTTGCCCTCTCTCTCCTTTCCGAGAAGGAGTCAATATTTCTCTGTCTCTGCCTCCATTCACAGCTAATCCAATTTAATGTCAGAAAAACGGCCCAGCTGAGAGCGGAATGGCATATTTCCTAAGACATATAGGGCAGTGCATACACACACACAGCAGCTGTGCCTCCTCAGCTGAGAGCAAATGTAGGGTGACAGGCAATTTTTCTTGAATGTGGCTTCTATTGTCTGTCGCTGCAGTTTTTTTTATCCTGCGTTTCTGCAGGATGCAGCAGCTGCAAGAGCATCACATCGATGTATTATGCAGATGAGACCGAAGGATCTTGGAGGAAATGGAAACCTCATGTCCAACGGTAATGCCGGGCTTCCTAATCACGAAAGGTACCACGCCAGATCAAATGACAGGCTCACTTTCACTCTTTATCTCTCTTTCTCAGCCTGTACAAACAAACAAACACACACACAAACACACACAACTCACCGTTCCAGTAAAATTTAAATTAAAAAGCGTGGCATTTCCCTTCTAATTTTTCTGGCAATAAAAGCTATTAACAATAATGGATTAAAGCATGACTTCGGATTACAGTCACCTGTACTCGTGAGACATTCAATGCAGTTTCAACAAAACAGCCTGTGACATGTGATCCTTACAGCTTTTACTGGAATACCTGCTGCAGGATTCCACACTGTGCCAGGAAGTGAAGATGTTTGAAAAAAAACACATACATAAACATCACAAAATAACAGTTTGTAAGAACAGAACAGATTAATTATGATGGTGATTGGTTTTACTGGTAGTGAGATTATATAATGCGAATACAAGTAAAACTGGTAAAGCGTAATCATTTATCATTATGTATATATACTCATGAATAGTTAACCCTGAACTAGTATGGGATGACATTATTTGGATCATATATTTTAAACTTTTAAACTGATCAGGATGTGTTCTACTTTACCTGTATTCACCTCTAGTAAAAAATAAAAATACATACACTATAAAAATTGAATGTAATTTTAAAAGCTATGGTAAAAACCTGTTAATAGGTTAACAGTAAGTTTCCTTACTCTAAAACTGTAACAGATCTAATGGGAAAGTTTCACAGTAAATACTGTTAAATGTAAAATTTTTGGAAGAGAAAAATCAACAAATCATGTTATCATTTATTTCATTTCAATAACTGTTTCTTATAATTACATTAGGGCTTTATGTTACATCTTATGTTGTTAAATGAATGTTTATTGCATTGTTTTAGTGTCATGTGTTAGCATGATGGTGTTTTGTATTTGTGTGTCTGACACCATGCTTATCTATATATGAGTAGTTAGCGCAGCTTGTGAATAAAAGCTGCTTGTGATCAAATTTGATTCATCATGTGGCATTCTCTTTGACAACTGTGTTATTATATATTATATTATAAAGGCAAAAAGCAAAATGTTGTTATTTGGTTCTGAATATTAACATTATTCCAGTAAATGAAATATCGTTTTTTTAACTGTAAATTTAAGTTCATTCTGTGAAACCTAAAATGCAGTTACCATATTTTAACTGTAAATTTCACATTTTTTATACAGTGTAGGAAATATTTATTTTACAGAGTGAAAGAAAACTGACCAATATATCCCATTAGCAAAAGGTCATAAATCTATATTTTTAATAAAGATTATGCTAAATAAACGTTTTATGGCTGATAAGACAATGTGTACAATGTGTGTATTCGTGGACAAAGCACTTTAGGACACAATAGTGGCAAATTGTTTTGAAACCAAGAAGAATCTGAACCTGATCTTCTGGTTTGTTTTGGTGTTCCACTTGACCAGCACGTCCAGCTTGTGTTTTTTTTTGTTTAGCTGTAAACACAACCAAAATAGAGCTCTAGATCCCAGGGCCTGTGATATCAACATGTACTGTGATGATTGTGCTAAATCCAGTGTTCTATGTTTAGCTAGTGCTTAAAGCTCAAATCGGAAAATGACGAGTCCTAGGCTGTATGGATTTGTCCTTTTTAGGTGAAGTGATGTACCTGATCACAGCTTTATGTCATGCTCTCAAGGCAGCAAATTTTACTAAACGTATGTGCTGCATTAAAAAAAATTAATACAGATTGAAGACTAAAAGAGTTATTATTGAAGACCAAAAATAATGAAGACGAAAACTATTAAAGTTATTATCATAATCTTAATTTGTTTTTAAATAATTGTACTAGTGGTAGCACTGAGCATTCATCACATGACAAAAAAGTATTATTTAATAATACTTTTGAAAACAAGTAAATTAATGCAAACTAAAAACTTAAAACAAATAACTAACAAACATAGTTTTATTTCAATTTAAAAATAGTATTACAATAAAAACACAAATCAATCTTGTTGCTTAAAGACTCTGCTATGAAGGATTCATGCGTCTACTCCAAAAAGGAACCCATTTTCATATTTACGTAAAATGTCAGCATGCACATAGCAGGGCTTATCAGCACTGAACTGAAAAATAAAACCCCAGAACATGTGTATAAAAAGTATGAAATACACAAACTGCTGATCTAAACACTTGCTCTAGTTTTCCTAGGAGAACATTTTCCCAACCCACTCCACTAGAGTAAATATGCAGCATTTACAATAACATACAGTCTGTGCATGCATAGTTTTGGTAAGGATAATATGCAATGTAATCAGGAGAATCTTAGCGTGGTAAAAAAAAAAAAAAAAAATAGAAGAATGAAGGGAACTCTTTCAAACTGACTTCCAGTAAACCCTCCTCTTACTGCAACGGCTTCTCTCACAACAGGGAGCTGTTTCTTCAGACACACTAGAAAAAAAAAATCATATGCTGCTCATTTACGGGCACTAATCCAGCAGCTGCAGTAAAAGATAAATATATAGAACGTGCTGTGTCTAAAAACAATCTGACTTTGCGTGTTTATTTAGTACTTTTGAGTGGACACTCTGTGATGACAGATCCATATTTACCACTATATATAAATCAACAATAGATCAGTCCATGGAGGATTAACAGAGTTGGAACTCTCTAAACAATCTCCTCGTATGTCAAAACTCAAAGGTTATGTTAACCTCAAACTGAGAAGTAATTCAAATATATGGACTGTATGTTTGAATGCATGATGGAAGTCTTCTCGCCACACACAGATCTCTGCTGCACCACTAATCATGCCCTACAACCAGAGCAGTCTGGCATGGGATGGATGACAAATGCTCTCATTTGAATATAATGTAAGAATCGGGTGCCATCTGGCACACCCTAGCCCTCACCTACCCCCACCCTTCTGCCTCTTACTGGAAACCCAGACAGCTGCTCGACTCACTTTCACAACCTCTCCTGACACCTCCCGCAGGGTTTTATTAGAGTCGGCCTGGCAGAGCTCAGCTGCTGGAAACACAGCCGGTAAAGGCCAGGAAACCTCCGCTGCTGACCGTATGACATCACTGCAGCGGGTGGACAGGCCTTTCAGGTCTGAGAGGAGCGAGTGTAAATAAGATTGTGTTACTCACAGCGGTGAGCATGCGAGCGTGACACTCGAGGATCAAGCGGAATTAGAAGCCATGCTGACATTACGGTTGTGATGTTATTTTTGATTTGCAATTAAGAGCTATTAATGGGAAAGGGATATTTTAGTGGCCACATATGTAGTTAAATAGGCATCATCTTCAATAAGGCATGCAGTCACTCAGCAAACATGCATGTAGTGATTAAATGAAATTGCTACACATCTGTGGGTGGATGTACGGTTTTAAAAAGTTTAGTTACATGTACAGATATTTTAGTAGCTTGACATACAGTCAAGATATCTAAATGTCCCTTTTACAAATAACAAATAATTATGTTCTAATAGTAAACCGCTTGTAATCTACCATCATATATTATACAGCATGCATGGACATTTGGGGATATCTATATATATTCTGTAATATACTGTTAATATAAATACAAGGGTTCATTGTTAGTTCATGTTAGCTCAGGACCATTAAATAATATTAACAGATATAACTTTTGATTTAATAATGTATTAGTAATGTAAATTAATATTAACTAAGCTTACTAAATGCTTTAGAAATATTTTTCATTGTTAGGTCAGTTAAAATGTTAACAAATTGAACCTAATTGTAGTGTTAAAGTGCAAAGTCACACTTACACATCATTTAATAATGTCATTCCCTTAGATACAAAATATCACATATGGCATCTGCAAACAAATGATGCAAGATCTTTTCTCAGAACTAACTTAATTTCCTCAAAGTCCTCGAGGTTCACACAGGGGTGTAAAGTAACCAATGATGGTGTTTATAAATTAACTTTAAACATGTTCCACAATTTGATGACTAAAGGAAGTGCTTGTGCTAATAACATGTCACTCAGTTTGATGTTTTGTTAATGCAATGGAATGCTATTTTGAGTGTGGATTATGTGATGGGATAGGGCCTACTTTTTGAAGTCAGTGTGTGTTCAGTTTGCTCCATAGCCTAGAGACATTTAAAAAAAAAGGCATTTCAAAAGAAGTTTAAAAAAAATCCTACAATGATCATTTCAAATAATGGAAGTTGCATTTTGAAAGATACTGCTACACATAGACTACACAATGCAGCTCAGACACATTCAAAACCATAAACTGCTCAAGTACTACGGAGCTAAAATGTTAAACATGAGCGCCCACAAGTGGACAAAATTAGTTTAACTTGAAGTTAAAATGTAGTTTTGAGAAGATTACTAACTGATCGATATTTGTGAGTTCCATTATTCGTGTCTGGAAGCTTAAAGCCGTTTAAATAAATGATTATCGAATACAGTACACCAAAGTTCAGGAACGTAGTGTGAATTGATGCACTATAGCCGAGTTCACCGTTCCATTACAGTGCAAAGAAGAAGACATGAGCTCCAAAACACTAACGTTTCCAGCTCGTTTAGTCCGTCATTGCTTACACAAACCTCGTCGAGTTGTTTGCGTGGATCCGGTGCGGCTGTACTACGGGTCTCCGCAGGCGGCTACGGGATCAGCTGCTCGCACCGTGGATCTCCGCAGCGACACCGTCACTAAACCCGGAGCAGCCATGCGCCGAACCATGGCCCAGGCTGAGGTCGGAGACGATGTGTTCGGAGAAGACCCTACGGTTAATGGTTGGTTAGATATTGACACGCAGTCACTATTGTGTGCGTCTGTTGTGACAATCTAAGAGGTTCCAGACGTGTTTAATTGGGATTCATCTGTTAAAAATCAAAACAGATGTTATAGACGTCACATAGCTCTCACATGTGTGTACTCTTACCCGCTGTTTTTGTAATGGCCATGACAGGGCGCTCACATCAGTTAAACACTTGTTTTTATTTTTTTTATTTTTTTTATTTATGCTCGATTAACAATAACATAAGAACATTGCTAAGGGAATACATAAAGATAAACGCAAAATAAAATAATACATAATTTCTACATTGACAAATACATCTTACAACAAATTGAGAATAGTTTCAATCAAAAATCTAAAAGTTATATAAAAATATAATCAAAACGTTAGTTGCTAAACAACATGACAAGGACACAGAGACTACAGTTGTTTTAATACAATAACATACAGATATTGATAGTATGCTCTAGGAAAGCTTCTAAATACATGAATTAAAATAAAAAAATATATACATATATATATATATATATATATATATATTCATAATATTTAAGGAATCTTGTTTTTTTATTCGTTTTATAATAAAAACATTTAAAAAGTGAGTTTAATTCAATTTCAAAGGCATCAGTTAAACACAAATAAGAAATAAGAACTCATTTTTTCCGATTAGCTCTCATGAGCTAATATCAGATTACATAGCATTACATTACAAGGTGTTAAACACCTTTTGAGTTAATATATACTCATACTTTTATATCTGTCTAGACACACTGCCATTCAAAAGTTTAGGATCAGTAATATTTTTTGAAAGAAATTAATACTTTTATTCAGCGAGGATAAATTGTTCAAAAGTGACAGTAAAATATTTATTATGTTACAAAAGATTGTTATTTAAAATAAATGCTGTGCTTTTGAAATTTCTATTCATCAAAGTATTCTGGAAAAATGTTTTTTTTTTTCCCCATAAAAATAAGTAGCAGACTTTTTTCAACATTGAAGGATCATGTGACTGAAGTAATGGCTGCTGAAAATTCAGCTTATAAATAAGCAAATAAATGACATTTTAAAGTATATTAAAATAGAAAACAGTTATTTTAAATTAATAATATTTCAAAATATTATTCTTTTTACAGTATTTGATCAAATAAATACAGCCTTGGTGGTGAGCACAAGACACTTTCAAAGAACACCTGTCAAACACCTGGCTTTGGAATTCATGTTTCCAGTTAACCTTTGACCTAAAGGCTAATGCTAGTTATGCAGACAAATATAACTAATAAATTATCTACTTGCAGACAAATATAACTTACCTGCCTTACGTACTTGCTTATGCATTAAAAAACATGTTATTATTTATTTTATTTTTTTTAAATGGACGAGTTGGACCGAAAGAAGCCAGGTTTCACCTCATGAAGTTGGATGAGAGAATGTGAAAATCTATCATAACACCAAACACCAACGGGAGTCTGTTTTCAGGAAAATATATAACATTGTTTAGATATATTTAAATCTTTTTTTTTTTTTTTGCCAATTTCCATACTTTCATACACACAAAAAAAATGTAAGCCTTTTTTTATGGTTTACGAATTTCAGTTGTAGGCTATTGTAAAATTCCATCATATTGAATTGAATAATCCTTACATATTATTCATGAAATTAATAATAAAAATAATAAAATGAGTAAAAAAAACCCTAGAGCTTAACGCTTTGTACAAATCTTAACGGAACAAGGGAATGGACCATTTTGTTTATGTGATTCCTGTTTATAAATTTCAACATATTTTCTTTTTTGATACAAGTCATAATATGAATAATATGTAAGGATTATTCAATTCAATTTGATGGAATTTTACTATACAATTTAAATTTGTAAATCTTAAAAAAAGGCTGACTTCTTTTTTCACAATTCTGTTCACTTTACAATTAATTCTATATTAAAGAATTAGTATGTGTGTCCAGACTTGAGGTAGTGTTAATATGTGCAATGCAAAACAGTTGTTTATATATGTTCTTGGATTGGGAAATGTAGATCAGCATACTTTTATACATTGTATACATTGTATTTTTCCCATTCTTTCTATAGACCTGCAGAAAATAGCTGCTGATATGTTTGGCATGGAAGCGGCTCTATATGTCCCCACAGGAACGATGAGTAACCTGATTGCAGGTGAGATTGCAGGATAGTGCCCAGGGCTATTAATAAAACTTGTGTACAGTTGTCACTTGGTAAAAGCTTATAGATAAAATGCACACGTATTTTGCAGTGGCTGTGGTTGGTGTCACTGACTAAAAGCCGCCTCGGGCTATTAAAATCTGATATTTGAAAATGATACTGATTTGTGCTTTAGCTCACAGAAATAGCTCACTATTCAAGGAATTTTGCTCTTGTTAGTTACCAGATGCTGCAGTAATGTACACATATGTTGCCCTCATGTTTTCTCTCTCAGTTATGGTTCACTGCAGAGAGCGGGGGGATGAGATGATATTAGGTGATCTCTCTCATATTCATGTTTATGAGCAAGGAGGAAGTGCACAGGTATGAACAAATTAGGGATATATTTGTCTCTTACTTAGGCTTACATGTTCTTTTTCTCAGAATCGTATTTAATATTCTTGCAATCCTGTATCAATTTAAATTGAATTAAGTAATGCATGACAGCTGAGTGATTTATGTAACATAGTTACTATTAGTAGTCTGCTATTTTATTCCAAAAGGTTAAATGTTATTTCTACCACAGAATGCTATTAAACACAATGATAATTTGAGATGTGGTGGAAATTATCATGATGATTTAGAAAGAAAAACAATTCTATGATGCATGTACACTACCATTCAAAAGTTTGTGATCAGCTAGATTGTTTACTGAAACACTGCATTGCATATGTTTTGCCGCCCACAATAAAAACTTAAGAGCTTTGATCATAAAACTAAGCATTCAAATAAAATCTTACCAAGACATATTGGGAGATATAAAGGGACAAAGAAAATCATCTTAATTTTTGGCCCTATAAATAGCATATATAAAATTATCATTTAAATATAAAATTGAGCTGTTTTTTTTTACTGTCATGTATGAGCTCCATATTCTACTGATGTCATACTATATGAGCCATACAAAAAATGATCAAATATAATACTCAACAAAAAAATACATGCATTTTTTGTAGATTTTTTTATGTCTAACGGTTCAATAAACTTCCATTTAAAAAAAAAAGTGATTTTTCTGACTACTATTTCATATGCCAGGATTTAATTAACTAGTCAGGATATGAAAAGTGTGCTTTAAGAGAGCTTATTTTTTGACAAAAGTGCCCATAGTTGAAAAAACATCCATGTACCACATTATCAGTAGGATGAAAAATATGTGTTCTTTTTTTTTTTGTTCGCAGCTAGCAGGCGTCCATTCTGCAGCAGTTACCACCCTTGGCGATGGCACCTTTGACCTAGACCAGCTGATCTCCAAGATCCGCCACGGTTACCCTGACCCACACTACCCACGCTCCCGCCTGGTTTGTGTGGAAAACACGCACAATATTCAGGGAGGCCGCGTCCTCCCACTCTCCTTCCTGCAGGAGGTTAGATATTAGTTAAACTTAAGTGCATTAAACATGTGTGTGTGAGAGAGAGAGAATATGTTGAGGCAGCCAGACACCTGGGGCTGAACTCTGAACAATAGGACACAATCGCTCCATTTAGTAAATGAGTGATTAAACAAAGACTGATTTATTCAGCACTCTAGCACGAACAGGTTCTGCTTTATATTTGACAAATGAGGCACATCCACATATTACACCTTTGTTCATTGATTGAATTGCACTGAATTTGTCTATAACTGTCTCTTGCTCATAGCTTCGCTCCGTAGCTGATAAGTTTGGTTTGGTTGTCCATATGGATGGAGCGAGGGTGATGAATGCAGCTGTGGCTCTTGCCGTCCAGCCATCTGTTATACTGCAGCATTGCCACTCTGTCAGTGTGTGTCTGTCCAAGGTAAGCAATCACAGGTTTAGGGTCCACTTTAGTATAATATATAATATTTCTGTTATTCTGTTATATGTAACCATGAAGTTCAGATAGTTGTTCTGGTTCATTCAGTTCTGCTACATGAAATGTACTCAATATAAGTCTAATATTAAGGTAATTATATATTAAATGGAGGGATGTTAATACAATTCAATTAGCTGATTTAGTCAAATTTATTCTTAAAAAATATATTACTTTAAATAATAATAAATAATATAAATATTTGATCCATTATTTAAAAGGATTTTAAAATGCATTATATATACATACTGTGTGTGTATATATATATATATATATATATATATATATATATATATATACACATATATTTCAAATAAATTCTGTTCTTTTGAACTTTCTAATCATCAAAGGATCCTGAAAAAAGTATTTCCGCAAAAATATTAAGCAGCACAACTGCATTGTTTCCAACATTGATAATAATAATAAATGTTTCACCAAATCAGCATATTAGAACGAATTCTGAAGGATCATGTGACAATGAAGACTAGAGAAATTGTGCTGATATATATATATATATATATATATATATATATATATATATATATATATATTTGTTCTGATACATTTTCTTGAATGGCTAGTCTGCTAGTCTTTCAGCACAATGTTGTGTGATTTATTGTAGCTGCCGGTAGGCCAATGAAAAGGAAAGAGGAAACCATAATTTGGACATTTAAACTGTATAGCAACTGCAGCAACAAATTCACCTAGAACATAATAGTGAGATTTTCATAATAGGAAAAATGTACTTATTAAAACCAGCAGTAGCTTTCATACTCCGGGAAGTGCTTTTCTGGGAAAGTTATTTTAGTCATTTTGAACAAAACATCTCCAGGCAGTGAGAGTTTCCCACCAAAAAGCAGTGGAAATCAGTTTAAGTGAGAGGCATTGAAAATGACCTTGTTAAAGTCAGTGCCTGTATGGTTTATTACCTGCACCCTGAAGGTGTCTCACTTCCAGATAATCAAGTCTTATTTTAGTCATATCATCAAAGTGTGGTACTGTCCTCTGATAACGCACCTGTAATCATATTGTATTATCAAGGATTTAAAATGTCCTCCCTCATTACTCCCCTGGAATGAACTCAACATCACGACTCAGATCAAGTTGATTGAAGAGACCCTGAAGTAGAACCTAATCACTCTCAACTCTCAACTAAATCCTTGGAGTAGATTTCAACAAGCATATTTGCATTTTAATTACAGAGCTTGTTTGTAGCTAGCTAAACAGGCTACTCTCTGTCAACGAATTTTCCTCTTTCCCTCTAGCTGAAAGACATTAAATGTAATTGAGGCTTATAGACAAAGATCACCAATATGAATATCAAATCACTTCTGCCTGTTCTGACTACAGACATATGGGGGAAAAGCAACTATCTGTATTTCATGTGTCCTTTATAAACGTGTGCCTGTATGCTAATATATTATTATTGTTAATGTAATTCACCAAGTAGAACATGTTCCTGGATTAACATCCTTGTTGATCCTGAAACAACATATCAATTAACATATCAGATTTCAGGGGTAGTTTTTAGTTTAGGCTTACAACAAGGCTTCTTACACTATTCTTATTCACCTATCATTTTCCTCTGATTTTAGGGATAAATAATGGTTTAGGGTTAGGTTTAGGGGTAGGGATAGGGTTAGGACTATGTTTTTGGACAGGAATGTTGTTCCAGGATCAATAGATGTTGATCCAGGAACATGTCTTACTTGGTAAAATCATGGCAACCTTTATTCATTCATGCAAGTATGAATAGACACGTTAGGGGTTTTCACACCGGATGGGTTTAATTTAGCATTGAGCAGGTCACCTTATAGGAACCAACATGCTAAGATCACATGACCAGCCAAATTCATTATTTCATCTCAGTACTCTGTTATCAGAGACATCAGCAAAAAAAAAGAAAAAAGAAAAAAAAGAAGGCATTTCAACTTGGAAAATGGCTGTGAAAAACTAAATGGACTGTTATTGGTTTGGAAACAACTTTACTAATATTATAAATAGATTTCAGGGCTGTGTTGCTATTGTTAATTAAGATGAAAAAAATAAGATTTTTTTTTCAAATGACTGATTTTTTTTTTAATTACTAAAACGAAAAAAAAATGTAAAGCTAAAAAGACAACAAAAAAAAACGATTATAATTCTCAAGCACATAAAAAATACTAATAAATATTATAATAGTATATAAATGCTACTAAAATAACAGCTTCTGGGAAGAACATCAAATTAAAGTATATGAACCTTTTAGGCGAGTTAAAAAAAACTTTCTGAACTGCACTGCATACGTTTTCTTTCATAGATTCTCTTTTGTTTTCTCTATTAAATTTCATGCAAAGAGCTGGAAATCCCACACAATGTAGAAACAAAAAGGCTCATTTGATCTAACTTGCTCTTTGGCAGGGACTCGGGGCACCTGTGGGCACCATGCTAGGTGGGTCAAAAGATTTCATACAGAGAGCAGTGCGTGCCCGCAAGACACTTGGCGGAGGAATGCGCCAATCGGGTGTCTTGGCAGCAGCCGGTAAGATTGCCCTGTCAGACATGATTGGCAGACTGGAGGAGGACCACAGGAACGCCAGACGCTTTGCTCAAGGTGACAAACCCCATAGATTTCCTTGAACCCTCAGCATGACACTACACAAGCACTGTACACATGATGCTTCACTACAATAGTTAGCTTGAGCGTGAATAGCTTTCATGAAATATTCTCTATTCTCAGACCATAATTATTTAAAAAGAATCAGAAGGAATATATTAGGCATATAAAATACTGTTATTCGCAGTAGCTGAAATTAGTTAATGGCACCACCGTTTTGTATGTCATCTAATTATGCTCATTCTCATTTGGCAATAATGCATACTAAACCTGTCTGACTGAAAAAGCTGAAACTAAAAGCGTAAAAAAAGTCAGAACTGAAGAGGTTAAAATAAATAAATAAAAATTCACTGGAATAGTTCACTCAAAACTAAAAGTCATTACGGTAGTTATTCACCCTCGTGTTCTTAGAAACCCATTTAAAGTTCTTTCTTCCAGGGTAGACAAAAGTTGTATTTTTCTGCTTTTTTCAATAGTCATGTCAGAGGGGTTGCTGTCAAGTTTCAAAAGGCAAAAAATATTGTTTTAATTATTTATTATTAAATTGGACAGATTCGGTCCTTGAGTTCAGCTCACTGACTCAATGAATGCAGCAGTTACAATTAAAATTACATCAGTGGATAATGACATAAATTACGGTTTGTTCTTCACACAAAGTGACTGTATGACTCCAGAAGTCTTGGAATATAGTGCACGAGTCATATGGACAACACACATGATACTTTTATGGTGCTGTTGTGTCTTTTTTGAAGCTTGAACATTTTAGTTCCCAGTCAGCGCCTTGAAAAGAGCTATTGAAAATTGTTTTATCATTTTTAATATCTCCTTTTGGGTTCCATGGAACAGGTCCAGTTTAAATATCCACAGCTCTATTTCAAGAGTCTAATGTAACGTCTCTCACCTTCTCATTTGTAGCGCTGTTAAAGTGTGACCCTTCTCTGTATCGGGTGGATCTGACCACTGTGGAAAGCAACATTTTGAGGTTCTCTCTGCGGGACCGCCAGATGAGCCCAGTGGAGTTCTGCGAACGGATGGCAGGTGTAGATGAAGAAGAGGTGAAGGCTCTGGGACAAGGGGTCCGGGTTCTGATGTTCCCCCATGTCGGGGACACAGTCAGGGCTGTGTGGCATCTGGGCATCAGCGAGGAAGACACTCAACTGGCTATACAGAAGGCTCAGTTTGTGGCCCAACAGCACAAGCTCAAGTCTATCAGGGCAGCATGAGAACACCTCTTGACCAATCAGAGGTGTCTTTACACCAGTCTTTTGGTCTCAGGGACCTTTCAAAAAAACTGAAAAAACAAGCATTACTATATTACATTTTTTGCACTCCAGTTCCATCCAAGATTCACCCACTCAATACAGCTGTGAGAGGTATAGTACGCCCACTTAGTGTGTGTACACACACACTCACAATTGTTTCTCACAATAAACTATTGAATCTGGTCTAACTGCACACTCTGAGCACCAGAAGCAGTTTAAGGACTTTTTAAAATGATACATTATGGCTAGTTTTATTGTTTTTATCATTGAGTGTTATATAAGAGTTCCCCATAAGGATGAGACACATTCAGTGTAGAGATGGATTGTCATGACAACAAAGCAGAGATTTACTGTAGTAGTGGATATCACAAGGTGCTCAGGGCCACTGTTAACCTTAATACTATAGCATGCAGGAGGAATGAAATGACTGGGTATACTTTAAAAAAAAAAAAGACGTATCCCTAAACTGGTTTTGGGTGTGTAATTTATTCTGGTGCTTGTCCAGTAGCCCTAGATATTTACAGTTAATACTTTGTAAACAATGACTACCTGTCAAGAAAATGGGACAAATCATGAAGTGGATATAAGATAATTGTTTAATTGTTGGAATACTCATTTCCACTCTCTGGGCAATAGTTAAGAAGTTTAAATCAACTGGTGATAAGCTACCTGGAAGCTACCTTGGGTCTTGGGGTCAGAAAGTGTCCAAAACTATAACCAGACCTCACTTATAAAACCACAACTTGTTTGGGAAGGTTGCAATAAAAAAAAGGCTTGGGTGACATCAAACAGCAATCTCACGGACCTACAGTTTGCCAGGCGCTACTGGAACTTTCAGTGGGACTGTGACTGTTTTTGGAAAACACCAGAGGTGGGTTTGGCGTAAACAGAAACACAGCCACGGGGAAAAAGTACCCGAACCCCACTGTGGAGTATGGTGATGGATCTTTAATACTGTGTAGCTAATTTTTTTCCCCTGTACAACATGTTAGGATACACAGTATCCTCAAGTACAAACAGATATTTAATCAAAACCTGGCTGACCCTGTCAGGAAGCATAGACTGGGCCGTGGTTGGATCTTCCAGCATAACAATGATCCAAAGCACATCTCAAAATAAACAACAGAATAGTTCACTGACCACAGAATGAAGGTTTTGTCATGGGCATTGCATCCCCTGACCCAAACCTGTGGGATGAGCTGAAGAAAAGAGTCCACACGCATCTGAAGGATCTGGAGAGTTTCTGTATGGAGGAATAGTCTCAGATCTCTTGCCATGTGTTCATCAACCTTGTTACACATTATAGGAGAAGATCCAGAAATGTTTTCTTGGGGTGGCAATAATTTTGGAATACATATATTTTGGGAACATATTTCTTGTTTTACGACAATAATTTTTCTATCTGACTTTAATTAAAGGTTAGATTTTTTTTTTTTTTTTTTTACATATTTTGAATGAAAAACTAAAAAGAAAAAAGGCAAAAACACATTTTCAGTCAGTTTTGCCCATATTTTCCAAGGGTGCAAATATTTGTGGAGCATACGGTATATATTTATGTCAAATTAATGCTTTGAAAAATAAAATGGTGAAAGGAGCGAGGAGCTGCAGAGTTGATGGGCTTTTATTTAATAAAAAAACTAAACAAATACCCCAACACTACCCCGAGTGGGAAAACAAGAGACTTGACTTGAGATAACATTAAACAAAGATCATAGGACTGAAAACACAGGGAGAATAAATAGGGAGCAAACAAGGCAGGTAATGAGGGATGACAGGTGGGGCAAATGAACCAATAATCAGGAAACAAAATGGGTGGGGTTAGACAATCGACAGGAGAGCACATGGCACAAGGAAACACATGAAAAATGACAATGGCCAGCAAACACAATCACCAGCCATGTGCCCCAACAAGACATGAACAAGCAGCTATAAGAACAATCATAAGCCACGTGTTCACACAAACCATGACAACATGAAAGCACGCAGCCAGTGAAAAACACAAGCTGCATGCAACACAGCACAAGACAAAACATAACATGAAAGGACATGAAACAAGGCACAGACAAGACAAAACAGGAGTGTCAGGGCTCTGTCACAAAACCAAGAAATAGACTAGACAGAAGTGACAGAACCCTGACAAAAAGTACAACATTAAGTGCATCATGATAAAGAACTGGGGGTAAAATATGTCTAATTGTCCTGAAAATAATATCACAATGCAAAATATTGCATGTTCATAAATATAGGCTTAATTTTCATTATGCTATTTTTGCTGTTGTTTTGTGGTGAAAACTGGACATCATTTGAGTGGCTTTGTGAGACTGACCTGTTTGCATCAATATGCAAAACTAAATAGTAAAGCTGTTGAATGATGATCATCTCATTGGGATTAATTAAGTCATATATATATATATATATATATATATATATATATATATATATATATATATATTTATTTATTTTATTTTTTTACAATATTGGATGACCAGTGTTTTTCTTCTATTAAATTCAGACCAGACTGAGGTATTTCTTATTGGACCAAAAACCTTTACACACACAGAATTTCTTAGAATACAATTTACAACTAAGGATGTACTGTTACTTCATCGTCTACAGTTAAAGGCCCGGGTGTTATAATAAACAGTCTTCTTCCACCTCAGAAACATTTTTAAGAACATGCTGTTTCTGATGCAGAAACGCTAGTTCATGCATTCATGATCTCTAAACTGGATATAATGCTAGGTGGTTGTCCTGCGTTCTCAGTAAATAAGCTACAGGCAGTCTAAAATGCAGCTGCTAAATTTCTCACCAGGTCAAGAAAATATGATCATATACAGTGGGGGAAATTATTATTTGATCCCCTGCTGATTCTGTCAGTTCGCCCACTTACAAAGAAATGAAGGGTCTATAATTTTTATGGTAGGTTTATTTTAACGGATAGAGGCAGAATATCAACCAAAAAAATCCAGAAAAAAACATTATATATAGGCTATTTTTATTCAGAAATGGAAGAAATACTAAATGAAAAATCAATCGCCCTCAGTCTGGAGCTCCATGCAAGATCTGGTCTCTTGGGGTAAGGATGATCATGAGAAAGGTGAGGGATCAGCCCAGAACTATATGAAAGGAGCTTGTTTATGATCTCAAGGCAGTTGGGACCACAGTCACCAAGCAAACAATTGGTAACACACTACACCGCAATGGATTGAAATTCTGGTCCCACCGAAGGCACATGTACAGGCCGGTCTGAAGTTTGCCAATGAACATCTAATGATTCTGAGAAGGCTTGGGAGAAAGTGCTGTGGTCAGGTGAGACCAAAATTGAGCTCTTTGGCATCAACTCAACTCGTTGTGTTTGGAAGAAGTGAAATGCTGACTATGACCCCAAGAACACCATCCCTACAGTTAAGCACGGAGGTGGAAACATTATGCTCTGAGGCTGTGTGGGTACAGGACGACTTCACTGTATTGAGGGGCCGATGGATGGGGCCATGTTCCGTCAAACCTTGGACGAGAACCTCCTTCCCTCAGCCAGGACATTGAAGATGGGCCATGGATGGGTCTTCCAGCATGACAATGACTCAAAACATACCGCCAAGGCAACAAAGGAGTGGCTCAAGAAGAAGCACATTAAGGTCTCGGAGTGCATGGCATGGCCTGGCCTGGCCAGTCTCCAGACCTTAATCCAATAGAAAATCTGGAGGGAGCTGAAACTTCAAGTCGCAAAGCGACAGTCAAGAAACCTTAAGGATTTAGAGAGGATCTGTAAAGAGGAGTGGACCAAAATCCCCCCTGAAATGTGTGCAAACCTAGTGACCAACTACAAGAAACGTCTTACCTCTGTGGTTGCCAATAATGGTTTCTCCACCAAGTACTAAGGCATGTTTCGCTTGGGGATCAAATACTTATTTCTAAGTGAATTGCAAATCAATTTATAACCTTCATATAATGTATTTTTTCTGGATTTTTTGGTGGATATTCTGTCTCTATCCGTCAAAATTAACCTACCATAAAAATGATAGACCCTTCATTTCTTTGTAAGTGGGTGACCTTACAAAATCAGCAGGGGATCAAATAATTATTTCCCCCACTGTAACCCCAATTTTATCATCTTTACACTGGTTACCTATTAAGTTCTGTATCGATTACAAACTACTGTCCTAAGGCTCTAAATGTTTGAGCTCCTGTGTATTTAACCAATCTTCTATCGCCCAACAACCCATCCCGTTCTTTAAGGTCACAAAACTATGGGCTTCTAGTATACCTAGAATATTTAAGTCCTTTAAAAGAGGAGGGTTTTCGTTTGGTTCATAAACTCTGGAATAGACTTCCTGATAATGTTCAAGGCTCAGACACACTCACCCAGTTTAAATCTAGACTAAAGACACATCTCTTTAGCCAAGCATTCACATAATGCACCTCATAACCTTGTACTTCAGTTATATCAGATGAAATGCACATGACTGTCTTTTTTTTTTTTTAAATGTTATGAACAGCAGCTACACTAATTATTTTCCATTTGCTTTTCTGTCTCTACCTCGGGATAGAGAGTATGCCAGCTCCAGTTTGGATCCAGTCTTCAGATCCCCCAACACCTGTGAAGAGAGGAGCCATCCCCTGCAAGGACTTTAGATGACTCCAACTCTGAATCAATATTCATACTGCCACATTTTCTATAAATTGTAATCTTTATAATTACAACTTTTAAAAAGTGCTTGAATCAATGAATACATGATATTAGCTAACTGCATGATTTGTATTATTTTAGAACAGTACATTTTTGACATATGGACATGTCACCTCTGATAACAGATTACTCTTGTAATGTGGAAACATGCGTTTTTCTGTAAAGCTGCTTTAAAATGACATGTATTGTGAAACGCACTATACAAATAAATGTGAATTGAATAGAATTGATTATTTGGGGGGGGGGGGGGGGATGCTGCATGTGGTTGCATAAATATCCTATGCAATTGATCGGCACAATCAATAGGCTGCATATGAGTTAAACATGTCATGATGGAAAAATACTGCCTTTATGGACTGAGACATGAGGCCACTCCAAAGGGACATTAATTTCAGCCATGTGTGGTCAGCTAGGCTCTGATGGGGACGTGTACAACTGATGGGGTGGACTAATCAACTACTTGTGGAGGAGGCCACAAAAACACACTGGCTCCAACTGAAATTCAAAATTATGCAGTGAGGGCTTGAGTGCTATTACTAGACTCAATGTATATCTAAGAGATGTAAAAAAAAAAAAAAACATGGGAACAAAACATAATTTATAGGTTGTGAATAATTCAACATAAAACATGTACATCTGTTTGGGATGCAGTTTGGAAATCTCTCCTTTCAGACCAGCCTGGACTTTAAGTGAAATCTCTAATTTACACAAATACTAATTAAGGCAAAGGAACAATAATCAGTTTCAGTTTGGTAAGAAGCACCAAGACCAATATTTAGCTTGAATCAAAAAAGTCAGTCTCATCAAACACTTGTTAAATTTTCTTTCCACACCTGAAAATACACTTGAATGATTCTGATGTCTGATTGTCACGCTCTGAGCGTGTTAAAGCAGACCTCTTACATCTGTTATGCTGCATAGAAAAAAAAAATTAAACCCACTGCTGCACTCATGAGACATTACAATCTTTATGATTTCTAAATTCAGCCAAGTGTGCCAAAAGCACCTTAATTTATTTGAATCAAGACTCTGTCACATTTGTTCTTCTGTTGTTGATTTGTTTAAAGCTGTTTCTATGTATAATCAAAATTAGAGCGTGCACTAAAAGCCAAAAAAGTACACTTTGCAAAGCCAAAGTAAAAAGGGTCATATCCAGAATGAACAATATCCAAACAACCATTATCTACAAGACAATTCAGTTAGGCTTTAATCTTGACAGATGTCTAAAAGCATAATGTTTCTCACTGTTGCCATAAGCCAAAAACAGAATAATAATCAACAGAGATTTTCATAATCATCTCTTTGAGACTGAAAGCTGTCTATACGACAAACCACAGCAGTTATCAATCAAGTTAAAGTGCAAAACACTCAAGAAACACAAATATAAATAAGACTATTAAAAGCAAAACATTGTTTACAAGAACACCACCATTCACAAGACATTCAAAGTCCCAGGGATTGTGGAATGTGTCTATATTGGCACTGCATATTACATTTGTTTAATTGCTAGAAATGTGAGGAGAGAAATAACTTTAATTATATATGATCCATCTTAGCACATCATTTCAAAAAAGAACAGTCTGACCCATGTAAATAAATTACACATCAGATGCAAAGCTCACTATCATGAAATATGAAGCCATTTAAAACATCAAAGAAGATATAAAGCAAATCAAATTGCAGAATTTAAATAAATATCTTTCAGAAAGGCCTTTTCATACACTACACATATTTAATGAACAATGGACAGCTTTAAATCATATACAGTTACGTCATGCTTCCTTTTACATGCTCCACTCATAATGTGAAATCAAGGACAATAACAGGAAGAGAAAAGCAGCAAATACGAATTCTGGAAAACAGGAGCCCAGCATAAAAGAAAATACATCAAAGAGAAGCAAACACATGCAATTTACTAACAATTACAGTAGCAATTATCCACAAAAGATATCAAAATGAAATTTACATAACAGACTTATGCAATTTGTTCCATTTTGCAAGGGCAATTTGGTTGTCCACACGACCGCTCAAAAGAAATGTTTCTCATGATTTTAAGTGTTTGAAATTAGTATGTATTAGTATGTATTGGTATGTAATTATGTATGAAAATCTTCACAACCCTTTTTTTTCTTTTAAAATTTCGTTTTTCTTCCATTTGTGTTATTTTATGGTTTTAATGACTTAACTATTCTTCTAAAACGTAGAAAACAGTCATAATGGAAATAAATAGGTGTGTCCGAACTTTGAACAGGTAATGCACATGTGTAGGTTCTGCATTTTTGTTAACTATATAAGACTGAGAGACCTTACCTTGACAAATACTGTCTCTTGCCTGACATGGACATGTATTGTTCAACGAACCTGCTCTATATGGGAGCAACAGACTCTTCATACTGAGGTAAAGGCACCAGCCTGGCAGCCAGCAGTAGAAGAAGGCCAGTAATCACCTCCAGAAGAAAGGAGATCCAGGCCATGCCCATAGACCACCCGTATGATGTGTATACTTGAGCCATCTGCTCGCGGCCCATCCGCCTTTCAGTCTCTTCCAGAGCCTTCTGAGAGAACCTGATGTACAAGCTCACCCCAGAGAGAGTGAGAAGACCTGAGAAAACACATGCACAAGCATGCATCAATGCACACACACAAACAAAACCAATTAAGCATTATTTTTTAGACAACACCTTGTTGTTCTATCAGAGGTTACAAGACTTTTTTTTTTTTTGCTTTGAAGCTGGATTTTAAAAAGACAGTTAACATTTATCTGTGGGCTAAAAATGAATTTTAATTGACAACAATCAGTCTTGATTCAGCAGATCTAACGTTAAAATCCAGTTATTATTATGCTTCTTGGCAATTTCTTTTTATCAATGACAAGTAGTTGACAGAACATTTGTTTTGCGTGTGGGCTGGGGTGGTTTTATTATTGCCTCATTTATCTATATTCAGTCATGAATAATACATTTAAATACTCTGATGTGCTGGCATTTTTTACCTATAACAACTTATTTTTGTGAAATATTTAACTTGAAAAGGGAATTTGTGCGGTCTTTCTTTAAAAATAAATAAATAAATAAATACCATATGATTGGATATTTACAGAGCCCTAAAAGGAGCATGATGATGGAAAATAAATATGAGATGTGAGTGAAAATTATATAATGTCAATGCTTTTGTATTCTCCCGAAAATGTTTTGCATTCTCCAGAGAAACTGTACTCGCACAGAACTCAAAAGTTTTGTGTAGGAACGCAAAGGTTTTGCAAACCAACGGAAAGTTTCTGGGTGAATGCAAATGCACTGAATATGTTTTTTCCTACCAGCCCCCTTTTGTTCCATCACCATGTCCCTTTAAGGACTCCGTAGATATTTTGTTATATTCATATATTTTTATGTGTAGCTTACTTATATAGAGTGGCCTCAATAAGAAATCAGACAATTAATTTACACTTAAAAATATATGAATGCAATAGCATTAGACAAATTATGATAATTATTAGTTGAAATTATAAAACAATATATGGTTTACAAAATGAACACAAAAATACTTGGTTGTCAAATGTTGATGTCCATAGTTTATGTTTAAAAACAAATGTCTCTGAAAAGTATAGGTCAATCATGACAACTCTGGGAATAGATTTAAACAGTATTTATTGATAAGCATGGAATGTACATAGGCTTAATTTTGGCGGACAAGATCTGATATGCTGCTGCTGCTGCATGAAGGATTCAACCGAAAAATGCACATGAATATGATAAATAGAATTTGAGCTTCTGCATGGAAAGTAGGGAGAATCCCCCTAGCAGACCTAGGCAGGTGGTGCTGGGGAGGGTGGAGGGCTAAGAAAATTCCCATGGCACGCTGCACAGGGTTGATCTGGTTAGGGACATGAATAAATAGGTTACAACAAAGCGGTCGGCTTCAAGAAAACCAATCAGCTGCTCGGAAGAGTTTCATGACTGCATAAATATTTGTCCTTGTTTGAAGATGCCACTTGGTTTGATATTTTTTTATCAATGACACTGGAGTGTGACTTAAGTGGCAAAATACTTTTTGTAAACAACAAGGCCGCTTCACTGATTCAGATCTTTAACAAGTTTTTGCTTCAGTTTTAAATGACTGTAACATATTTTGCGCCTGTGCCTGCGCCTTACTTAAGTGTAAAATGTTTTATCTATTTAACAAAATTAACTCAAAGACTTTTGCATGTATATAGCATGTTGTCAATGCATGACATGTCACACTAATGACAAGCTGTTGTTGGGCTCATGAATGTTAATTATGTTGTTTGCCGTCACCCAAAGAGATTTGCATTCGTGAGCACTAGCCAATAGGATTATTGCCCGTTAAATGACTGTAACATATTTTGCGCCTGTGCTAAGTGATCAGGATCCAGTGATCTTATTCCCGCTCGCATTATGTTTGCATTATGTAAGTGATTTAGTTTGATAAACCCATATTTTAAGCCGCCAAAAACCATTTGTCTTTTTCTGTGATCAACTGAACCAGAACTTAATACGAAAACATTCTCCTCCCAGACATGCAGAGAAACACTGCTCTTACTGTAAGCACAGAGCCATAAACACGCGACTATAGTCTACAGCATCCGCTCTCTCAAAATTAAGAAAAGCATCAGCGATGTAAATGGGGGGAAGTCAAACTAGCTTCCTGTGGCACCCTGGTGCGCCTGATGATTCCAAGGCGTGAGCCATTATTACCAAATCTTCATTAAAACAGAATATGCTGATGTGGATACACAGCAGCAAAAATCACATCTAATTAAACACTGACACAATGAGAATGGATTTCTACCAGCCATAATATGCACATAAAATTAAGAGCCAATAAACAGAGATTTTCTAATTAGCATGGCCAAGAGTCTAGACAGGAACAGACTGACTTGTTTTTGATATTACATTTGCCGGTTCATTTAGAACAAACAGTCTGTACTCTCCAGAAACTACTGATTATTTTTATATAGCACTGGGTGTGTCACAAGTCACATCCTGGTGAATAGATGCACTGATTTTTCATCTTATGAGAGGGAGACCATTAACAAAATATTGTCCATGTGATAACCAATCCAACAAATAGAGGACATGCCAAAAAATAACGAAATAAGTAAGAAACAAGAACAACGGCACAATTTTACCCTCTCATTTACATTCCAAGCTTCACCGTGTTAAACTCTTGCCATGCACTCATTATTACCATGCTGGTAAATACTAGGAATCACTGTCTGGCTCCTTTTAGGAAACCTTTATTCAAGTCATATGCCTTCATGCTACATAGTGAGAGGACAGGCTGTGAGATGGTGTTTGGTGTCGGGGTAAAGAGCAAACCAGCTGTCTATGTGTGCATGTACGAAGATCAAAGCTAAATTCTTCTGCCTGTGATACTTAAGTTGCTTTGGGATTTCTTGCAAGGGGTCTCAGGAAATGAGCTCTAGTTGCACTCAGCATGGATTGTTATTCTATTTTATTTTCTTCTTCTTGTACATGTGTTTACTGTCTGAAGAACAAAAGCAATACTATCACATTTAAACGAGAGACTGATGCATGGTTAGAGTAACTGGAGGCTGTATTATTCTTCACATAAATCTACCCAGATCTTTTTTGGTTTCACCTTTCCCTTTCACCTTAAGATTGCCGATTTCAATCACAGCTGGGGGGACATTCTCTATTATCCTATCAATTACATGAGAGGAAAACGATGAAACGCAATAACTTCAGTCCCATAAGACTCTGACATAACAATTACTCTTGGTGAATAATGCCTTTAGCTTTCCAGTTTTTGAATGTCATTCAGAGAACTGCACAACCAAATGCATGAACTTGAACTTTGTTTACCTGTGTTGCACCCCATCAGTCTTCAGAAACAAGTTTAATTTGTCTGAGACTTAGAACATGCTAAAAGTTACTTAAGTGTAAAATGTTTTATCTATTTAACAAAATTAACTCAAAGACTTTTGCATGTATATAGCATGTTGTCAATGCATGACATGTCACACTAATGACAATCTGTTGTTGGGCTCATGAATGTTAATTATGTTGTTTGCCGTCACCCAAAGAGATTTGCATTCGTGAGCACTAACCAATAGGATTATTGCCCGTGCATTAGTCCCACCCACATAATTACACTAGTAGGTGGCAGCTAGTCAATGTATGTGTGCAGCCCATGTTTAAATGTATCCTTTAATTAATTATGATTTAACTCTTTCCCCGTCATTAAGAGAAATGTCCCGCTTTTCGTGTTTTCACTGTTATACGGTAGGGGCGCTATTAGCCTAGGCATCTTCTGAAAGAGTATAATCTCCAATCAAAGACATGTGAAGAAGAAGCAGAAACAAGCGATATCATACAGTATGTTAGCAGATGATTATGTAAAATAACATAATCAACATTAAATGATGTTTTATAAACAAGGTTCGGGAGGAGCACGTTCAAATAAATCATTCCAATCAACTCGTCACCAAACTATTACATGTCTACCCTATCAGCACGAGAGGAAGCATATATAAATATCCACTGTCAACTCACCTAACATTCCTTGACAGTTTCAGCATCCCTCCACCACCCCGACTCCTCACTCCTGGCTCATTCTTCCACAGTCAGGAACGGGGGGAGCACTATGGGTTCGGGCCGCATACCGAGCCCGGAGCCCTCTCCTCGGACAGCACGCCAAATATGCATTTATTCTATCTGACTTATTTGAAAGTGTGAACTCGTGAAACATTAAACAGCATGCAAATCAAAACTGCCTAATGTCACCGAATGGAATGTCGACCCAGGACGAGCTATATGACTGTGCAAGCTTTAAGGGTGTTGATGGACTCGATCTACTTCATCTATGTTTTGACCATCGTTCTGAATCTGATCCAGGCGTAGTCTTTGCCAAAAACGTGATTTTCTCAGCTTGTTGCTCAAAATGTTGTTTTTTTAAAAACGAAACTTACCCACATTCAAGTGTTGATAAAACATAATACAAAGCTAGAATAGACAACTCCAATGTACAACATACAGTACATTGGAGTACACAAGCTAGAGTTTGTTGTTAGTCATGTGCTGATCAAAGCCTGGGCTGACAGAGGAAGTTGATGATCAGCGTCATGGTACCAACAAAGCCTGATTGATTTGGTTTGGTTTCGTCTACTTGAAACTAATCCTGTAACCCTGCGTTTGTTCAACAACCATCATGGTATAGGCCCCAGCTCCAGACAAACAATGACACTCAAAACTCCCCCATCATGAGTATATACACCACCTACAGCTGATTGGCTACGAGTGTGTTGTGGAGCTCTATACGATCAACAGCGTTTCACAGAATTTACTTACTGTACCTTTAAAACATGGATAGCATGCTTTATGAGGCACAACATCTGTCAAATGTAGTTGCACAGTGTGAAATGTGTTTTAAAAAAGTAGGCAGCACATCTTGCCAGGCATTTCATGTGGTGTGATATGGTGAGGTAGAAGTGATAACCATGAGTTCTTCAATGTGGCAGATAGTGTGTCGTCCAAAAGGTTTATTTCAAATTTAAAACATTAGCTAAACATTCCTATACTATAACTTATGACACTGTGACTGCACTGTGTGTATTACTAGCACAGTGCCACGCCACCCTGGACACCTCTCCGGCTCCACCACTGAAACCATGAAAGCACACCCTGAAAGGTAGCACCCCCCCCCCCCCCCATTTTATTCCCACCACCCCTGTAAAATATATCTATGTTCTCTTCAGACGGTCATACAAAGTTGTGTCCTCTGCGGACAAACTTTTTTGCAGGGAACATATAATACATTGTGTAAGCCTATCTTTAATTTAAAAACAGTATGTGTTTGTTTACTGAGCGAACCAGAATTCAGTGGGTCAGACTTACTGCACAGGAGGAAATATGAAGCGGATCCGATCAGGAGCGTCCGGCTTCTGGCTAGGGAACTGACGAGACTGCAGATACCTCCAAACACCAGCATCACCAGACTCAGAGGCAGTAAGATGGCAATCACGCTATGCATGACTGTTTTAAGTAAATTATAGCTGTTAAGCCATACAGAGAAATGGCTTATAAAAACTTCAACTAACATCGTACGCATGGCTCAGTGATACATACAGCCTGATATTTCATGATGGAATATTCATTGCAGTACAATAAGCAGAGTTTAAATTGAGTTATTGTCAATGTGTTTATGAAAAGAATAACACTTACTTTCCATCTGCCTTTTTGATTCTGAATATCCAGTGTCTTCTGTATGACTTTGGGCATCTTCAGTCAGAAACACAAAACAAATCACCAGGGTGCAGAAATTATTGTGTGGGTGCAATCTCTATAAAATTATTTGTAGCCTATGGCTACTTATTCAGCTATGAGAGAAAAGGTCCTGGAAATTCATTGGTCAAACAAACAGTCAGTGAACTACGCACCAGTAAAAGCCCAAGATGTTACCAATGCATCTATTCTAAAAAATAATCGGGCTACGATCAGAGTTAATTCAAAGATTCTCATGGATAAATACATAATGAAAATGTTCGCCATACCATCTGTAACTCCCCAAAGTCCAGAGTTAATGCGCGCCGGGTCAGTGAGGTTCGCGCGCTTGTCTTCAATGATGTACCAGTATTCAGTTCCGATGGCGAGCGCTAAACAGCTGAAACTCAGAATACCAGTTAAGCCCCCGTTGACGACCACGAACCCGAATGTAATTTTCATATCGGACTGTATATTTGCGATTCCGATTCAGGACAACACAGAAACTAAGCTGAAAACCATGCCATTTGCTGTGCGACGCGATCGGATGCTGAAGTGAAGGATCCCAGGAGCTGATGGAATAAATCACACGTGCTGGAATAAGTGATGTTGACTGTCCATCCAAGATGTCGACAACATATGCTGACATGCAAGGTGTTAATAGTAAAAAAAGTTGTGTGGTTTTAAGAGAATAGGTTGGTTGCTTGGGCATTTATCCCTCAACGGTGTGTGCAGTATGAATCCAACTAACACTGAGCGCAAGATTACGCATGACTGGTACAGAGGAAACATGACGTACAGTGCATAACCAACACCCTTCATGACATTATCCATCCATCCTTTTTGTAATCATAAATGAAAAATACTGATACATGTAGTCTTTCCACACTTAATTTTCATTATTGTTCTAATGATTATTGGGTCAATAATTATTATTTGTTTAAGATTGTCACTAAAAGCAATTAGGACAAAAAAGTGATTGCTCAACAACAACAACAACAAAAACAATAATAAAGCAAGGAGGCACACCACTGCTCAAAATTTTGAATTTAGCCCATGTAATATTTCAGAGCTGAGCATTAAGGAGAAATACAAAGTAGTTACCATAATCTTAATATGGACTTTTCCATACCAGAACATTTACCAAGAGAATTCTGTTACAATACAATAACTTGGCATTTTTACTTCAGTTTTTTTTACTGACAGAACAGACAAAAAGATTGAAAGAATAAGACATGAGACTGAAAACATGTTCCAGAGCATGGGAGAGTTTTTTTTATTTAACTCATTTAAAATAAATACTATAAAAGTAGGAAGAATGTGTGTAATAAGATCAACTTCAACAAGAGACAGGACAAAGATTTCATCACAGGTAACATTTAAAAAGAGAATATGCATTTTGAATGACATACAAAAGAAAGAAAATAAATGGACCAAAACGGTGTCAGCGTAACCCTCACTGAACCTCTTCATTCTTCCCCCATTGCCGTGTGGATGATCTTGGTTCTCTTGAGTTTCACAGCCTCTTCAAATTTATCAATCGCTTGGCCACATGATTTTTTCTGAAAGTTTACAAAGCATGTTATTCATACAATTTATCATTCATACTCTTAGCATGTAAATGGAAAATATACTAATATTCAGCTATGGAAACTTGGAAGTTGCATTTCACGTGCAAAAAAAAAAAAACATTTTTCCTTGTCACAAGAAAAATACAAATCAAATACAACAATCTAGGTTACTCACTTTCATGTAATTAAAATACATTTTCTTGCATTTAAAATGGCATGTCTAAAAGTTGTTTACATGATCAAGGAAATCCCTAGAAATAATACATAGCCTATTTAAATATAATAAATGTCCCTTAAGAGTGTTTATAAAACTAAAGTTTAGAATACACAACTATTAACAAAAGGGATTTGAGGCTTAGCTTTATCTCCTGAAAATATCTAATAATATTATACACATGCCCTACCTAACATAATGCATTATGGGTCACTGTGATTTTGCCAAGACAGACATGTTCCTAAATCAACACATTTTGTTGACCCTGGAACAACATTTCTGTCTGAAATAGTAGTACTACCTCTCAGCCTTAGACGGATGTTGGCTGAACTTCTGATGCATGTGGCACACTTAACTGGAAACGGAAACTGGAATTCTACAGGATGTCCGGGAGATGAGAGTGTGTCACGTTCTATAATGGTCCACCTGGAAACCGTTGTGACGCCAAGCCCCCTCGTGGAAGAACGCGTTGTGTTTACAACTGTGACAATAAGCTTACCAGGATCAACTAAACACTGGATTATCAAAAGTATGAGAAGTTCACGGCTCCAGTGTTGGAGTAAACTTGCACAACATTCTTGAATGAATACCTAATTACATGCACGCCGGTCTGTTATTGTGGGGATATCGACTTTACATTTTCATGCCTGCTAAACATGACGCTGAACTAAACGAACTGTGATTGGTTGCGCTACAGGTCAGTCAAACGTCCTCTTGAGCAGTCCTTGGCCAATGAAAGCTGCGATAGGGTCCACTCATTCTGCCGTCAGTCTGAAGGTCTGGTTACGTGAGACTAATGTAGTCCTAACCAATGATAGGTTAATAACACGGATGTAGAAGCACCAAACCCGGGTTGTAAGCCTAAAATGCAGATAAACTGTAAACTTGTCCCTCAAATCTGATTGGTTGATTGGAGTGTTGTTCCATGAACCTGTTGTACTTTGGTGAAATCACATTACAATATTATACAGACTCAAGGGAAGTATTTGATTTTTTTTGTTTCTCCACTACTATCACCTGATGGAGTTTTGATTCCTTGCCATCGTCACCTTTGGCTTGCTCAGTTTGGGTTTATAAGACGATTCAGTAATATTATAGATTTAATTGTTCTGCCACAATCATTTGAACAGAATTGAGCTGGATAATGACACTTACTTAGCAACATTAACACCGTTATTGAGCTGAATTGAAAAGACATTGAGCTGACTAATGACACTATTGGTTTCTTTAGAGCTGCTTATAGCTGAAATTGAATTTGTTTCATAAATTACATTTAGACTTATTTTCCTGTTTACTCGTGTGATGCTGCTTTGTAACAATCTGTATTGCATAAAGCGCTATATTAATAAATGTGTCACGACGTTCTGTCAGTAAGTTCATACTTACAATGATAAACTTCTGTCTCTCTTTCTGAAGTTTCAGAAACTCCTCCACAGACAGACTGTCCACTGTCTTCTTCAGCAAGATAAAATCACAGGAGGAAGAATGTGTTTTATGCTCTTTCCTGATAATACAAGAAACACAGCACATCAGGAACAAAATGCGCATTAAGGGGGCTGATGCCATTTATTAAATCAAATAACCCTGACTTGAAATTCCGGTCTAATTGCATTACAGAGACAAAGCCTCTCTCAGATCTATAATGCAGTAGCGGAAAGTTTAAAAGACACGGACTCACTCAGGGTCATCCTCAGGTTCCCATCCTTCCAGCTCTTTCAGACAGAAGAAACACTGAGATATATCTGGACTATTCTCCGACGGGGTGTGAATAAATCCAGCTTTGGCCATCTATAGAACAAAAAGGCATGTATAAAGCGGAAAACATTGCATCTATTTTGTAGCACCTACACAAAACAAATGTCGGGGCTTGTTGGATCAAAGGGTTCACTCACATTTTCTGGAGTGCAAATGCAGCCCTCTTCAAACGGCCACCCAACGAATGTTTGAAGTCTGTTCTCATAAAAGTACATTTTGGTCTGGTCGTCACTACCAAGATCCATTTTCTTGAAGATGGAGAGTGGTATTACAAGTAAAAAGAAAAAGGAACGAGATACTCCAGACCAGTGGCTTTCTTGTTATGAACGCTTCTTCCGGTTAAAGTTTAAAATTTAGAGCGCGAGTTTTGATTGGCTATACGGCGTCACACTTCCACGCATGCGCAGATCGGTATCTATATCAGCGTTGCACACTTTTGCTAATCACAGTAGGCAGTTTTCATGTTTTTTTTAGTGCATGATCACTGCTCACATTACTGAATGGAATTAATAACTAGGATGTATATGTGGGGCTACAGTTTTTATCTGTGTACAGATACTCAGAGAAACAGTGCACTGTTGCACACTGTATAACTGGAGTATAGGCTACTTAAGCTGGAGGACGGGTCTTTTTACTGCACAGAATTGAACTCTCTTTCTAATCACAAGAAACATGAGTTTACATTACTTCATTGCCACTCTTTACACAATTAATGGTAATTTGTGTCTGCATATAACCCTTATAAAACGTTTTATAAGTAATTTTTAGGCTAATAATAAATAGGGTCTCAAACGTTCTGCTCTAACGTTCTGTCAAAGTTTTCTCAAAATTATAAACAAATATTAAATTTCGAGTAATATTAAGAGAATGTTCAGAATCTGATCTTTAATACTGTTCTCAAGTCTCAATCATTTTAGCACAACAACGTTATTTATAGATTGTTCAACTTTTTTTACTTGTGTAAATTTGTACGTTGGTCTACTGTTTTTTAAAATGTCACTACTTGTTTCAGAACATTTAAAGTAATGTTCCCATAATGTTTGCAAAATTATCAAATGGAATACTCCCTTAACATTCACATGCCAACTCAATAGCCTAAATTTTTCATAATTTAATGCAAAATGTTATTACTCAGTAAAGCTCATGTTCTGAAACATTAGTGTACCTCCAGTTGAGAATTATTGGGTTTAAATGTTTTATCGGCTGCAGCTTCCAGTAGTTCATTTTAACAATACTGTGTTCTCTCTGTCGGTAGCAATACTGTGGAGAGGCACCGCAGCAAAACACTGCCTGCATGCAATGCATTTGTTTTACTAAACCCAGGTGTAAATGTAGGCTAAATGAGATTCATTCCTTCAGAATTAAGAGACAGGATTTTAATTTGTAAAACCTTTCCAGGTGGTCTTAAGCAATAAAAAGCAAATAAATCACAATAGGGAATACAATGAATTTAATACTGGTACATTTCTTTTTGGTGAGATGAAGTAATAACTGTGTATTCTGTTCTATCCATGGTTGCTTGTCTTTCCTGTCAGTTGCCATGTAAGCTTAAAGAAACAACAAGAAGAGTTCATTTGCCAAGTCTGTATGTCCATATAATAGGAAACACAGCAGTCTGTAAGCCCAGAGAATAAAATAAGCTTTACTGGAGCTGAGAGACATTGACATGGTAACAAATATAGCATGAAAGACAAGAAGATAAAGGGTTTAAAAAATAGTAATAAAGAAAAACAGCGATTATGAATTTCCATGTGTCAATTCGCAAACGAACAGATATGTTAGAAGTGATTTTCCAAAATAATAGCATGCTATGCAAGAGTTATTACCTCACACAGTTTTCATAACAGTGCAGTGAGATGATGATAATGATAAAGGTTTTTGTCATGTTTGTATTTTTCTAAAGGCTCATTTTGTAAAGGATTATAAATCAGAAACCGTAATGAATATATGCTTAATACTGAACACTGACTCTACATTAAATGCTGATTGATGGGAAACAGATGTCTGAACATTAAACTGTACCAATTTATTTTCTCACATCTGTAAATCCGAGAGTTTAACACAGGTGAATGACAGTTCCTTAAATGTCCACATGGTGTCAGTATTCCCAGAGGGAAGAGCTGTCTGCATTCTCTCCGTCTCCTTTCAGATTGCCTCCTTGGTCTCCTCGCAGGTATTTGCCGTTTTTGTCCCTTATAGCTATCCGTCCATGCTCTAAGAACTCAAAGCAGAAATCTTCAGGTGTGTCTCCATCAGAGCACACCAAACCACTGTTGGACACATACCAGAATTTTCCACCAGCACCTGTAGGAAAACAATACTGGTCAGCTTCATTTAATAAATGACTTGAACCCTGGTTAATTCTGTGTTCATAAGCACATGACAAAAAATGCAAAAGTGATAGAAATTATATTTAAATATTATTTACATTTTTAAAACCGGTTAACTGTCTGAGACGTGAAAATGCACAAATGCATGTGACCTTCATGAACTGTATTTTCAAGGTTAAAAAATGCACTCAGAAGATTATTGCAGAAATAAAAGTATGGAAAAAACATAGAAGTTTCAGTTAACTGCAAGGCAAATGTATTGAAACTAAAAAAATGATTTTTTGAAATTTGATACAAAATACATATTTTACTAAATAACTTGGATTCTAATTGCAAGAAAATCAAATCAAGTTGAGTTCCAAATTTGAAAGGTTCAAAATTTTGTCACTACTCTCTCACCCACATTCCATTGTTTTTTAATGTTTTCTCTTGTCAAATTAAAGGCACAATATGTAAGATTTTTGCATTAAAATATCCAAAAACCACTAGAACAGTTTTGTGCACTTTTGTACTTACATTATCCAAAATGATCCATAATCCAATTTCCAACAAATGTTTAAATTCAGAGAAATTCACAATTTTAACCATCCTTCCTGATTGCGTCGCCTGTCAATGGCGTCATGTCCGCTTTATCCTCGGCTGTTGTTTCGCACAGTTGTCATGGACCACAATTATACGTTATTGTTTTCAGCAGGTTCTGTCTCCCGATAAAGTGAATCAAATGACCCAAGAAGAGTTTTGGACAAGAGGAGAAATAAAGCGAGGATCAATATCGGTCTGGTATTTCCACGATGGAGAGAGGCCAGGTTAAACACTGTTTAACAAGTCTGGTGAAGATGTCTATGTCAGTGTAATTAAACACGATGTGTTAGTAAAGCCCTATTCGGACGGGACTAGTTTAACATGGAGAGGTAAAGTAATAATAAAGTAATAATTACCAGAGCTTCTCTGTGATTTTAGTCCCGTCCGAATTTGCCATCTCAGTCATCATTACGGACAATGTCAGTAAAGATTTTACCTTCAGTAAAAAGGTCTGGAAAAATTACCTCAGGTAGTAATTTTTGGCCAGGTATAGTAAGAGTTTTGTTCCTGTATCTATACGAGCTCTAAATACATAGGAAATCGGGCCAATGATACATCATGTATGCTCTCTTGTTTTTTTAGTTTTTCTCCGTAATGTCAGCTACTATTTTTGATGGTATTATGATATGTTGATAATTTAACTGTTAATAATTTAACAATGTTATGTGTTATGTACGCATCTACGGTGGAAACAAATTTCCTCTCGAGGACAAATAAGGAAAATCTATCTATCTAATCCCTTGTGAATAGACCCGCTGTGAATATTTCATCATTTCGTGTTTAACAGTAGTTTTTCAAGTATGGAGACAGTTGCTTTCTAGACGCTGGGACAAGTGGCAAACTCAAGTGTTCTCCACATACCATTCAGATCAGATAGAAGATCGAAAGCACTTGTTAGAGGCGGGAAACATTTAGCGTTAGGTAAGTGCCTATTACCTACACAATCCAATCAGAAGTTAATTAATACATCGTTCGACCGGACACAACTGTTAGGTTATATGTGTTTGCGCACGTGATATCAGGAAGCAACGTAATACGCACATGACAACAGGAGGTTGACGGCGATGCGAAACCCCTCCCACTTCTGCTACTTTTACCATATGTTTTACGGAGATATCTTATCCCGTGCGAATCGGCCATTAATATTACAGACGTCCTGTGGTAAAATTACATAACTCCATCTACCCTTGTAAAGTTAATCCCGTCCGAATAGGGCTTAAATCAGCCTTTTTGCGAATGCTGTGGGTTTTTGACGTACTTTTAGTATGATTGTTTTGAACACTTAAAGCTGCACGTTACCCAACCATTTAATTTGACAAATCATGTGATCAAACGTAACGATTATAAAACTTTATTTCATCCATAAACATGATTGTGAGTCCCGTCGGATTGATTTCCATCGGCAGTGAAGGTGACAACTCCCATCAAGCTCAAGATATTTTCACTTTATTTTACAATATAAATCAGTAATACCTCTTGTGATTTAAAAAAAAAAAACAGCCTTGCTGCACTCTTAAAAATAAAGGTTCCAAAATAGGGGTCATAGAAGAACCCTTTTGGTTCCCAAAAAACCTTTTAGTGAATCGTTCTAAAAATAACCATTTTTTGAACATATTAATAATCTAAAGAACCGTTTTCCACTATAAATAAACTTTTGTGGAACAAAATGGTTCTTTATGGAGTCAATGATGCAGATAAAGAACCATTGCATTAAATTTAACAGAATGATTATTTATCTTACACAAACCTTTCTCAAAGTTAATAGAAAAATGACTTTGGGATTTTTGAACTGACAGTAGGTGGAATGAACAGCCAAATTGTCTCAAAAAAATGGTTATTTTTAGAACGATTCATTAAAAGTTTTTTTGGGAACCAAAATGGTTCTTCTATGACCCCTATTTTGGAACCTTTATTTTTAAGAGTGTGTGTTTAAAGTCGTGAATCGTGCTCTTGCATAACTCAAACTTTCAGGGAAAATGTTGAAGTCATGTAATGATGTGACCATGGTGTAGTTTGGTTATAAACACAAACCTGCCGATTGTATTTAAGCTTAAAAATTCATTAAAGTTATGTTCATTTGTGAAGATCATCACGATGAACAAAACATGTAACAATAATGAGCTTTTGTTAGTCTCAGCCCTTATTTTCTGCTAAAATCCAAAAGCCAATGGAAAAATCCTATTGGGTTTTTGTCGAGGGAACCAGTGTGATGCAACTTTCAGGTTGGCCTACAAAAATACATCATCCCTGCAGCATGTAACACAATGTCTCCGCCACTAGGACACTGACAGTTAACAGGTTAAATGTTGAATTTCCTCTTTTTTGTCTTAGATTTGGTATATTTCAAAATATTGTATTCTAGTTTTATGTTTTTAAGAAAATACTGTATGCCTTTTTAAAGGTAAACAAGTTCCCTTGAAAATCAATTCCAGCTGGTTAATTAAAATGCTTTGACATTTCTGACACTGAATACAATTAACAGAAGTCATTGCCAGAAGCTCTTTTTGCCCTTAAATCAATTTCCAGGAAATAAAAGCTGTTATTTGCTTTCCAGAAAGCTGCTTTTGGATCTATTACAGGCAATACAGAATAAAAACAATTGAAAATGTGGCTGAAGTAAAACTCACCTTTAATCTGGTATGCGCCATCATTGAACTGCAGTGTAAATATGTCATACACTGAACGATTGGCATCCAGTGTATTAGAGTTCTTGTGGTGGCATACGTAACCATTCTCTCCCCTCAGGATCAGAATAGGCCTATTGATCAGCTTCAGAATCAACTGCTCATCCTCACCTGGAGGAAAAAACAGGGTGGCATATGTTTTTCAAATAACTTTTTATTTGAATTATTTTTTTGTGTGTGTGTGTGGGGGTAGCATCATGTATATGAACTCACCCACAGAGTCACTGACTGCAGAAAGCTGGCCGTTTTTCTTAATGCATACGTATTTTCCATTGCTGGCTCGCAGTGCCACCCGTTGACCGAGCCACACTATGTCAAACATGGTGTTGGCACCGCTGCGCGCAGTGGGAGATTGTACGTATTAGTGTTCATAATGTATAATGTCATAATGTTCAATAGCATGTAGACCCACAGAAAACAGGAGAAAATGAGATGGCTTCACTGTTACTGTGTTTTGGATGCATTTACCAATTGTTACATAATATAATTTTTGCTATTTTCTCTCATGTCATAGCTCATAAGTAAAAGAGAATTAATAGCAGAAAGTCTGAAAATAAAGCTAAATCTTACGCTTCAGTAGCTGTTGACTGGATGCCTCCATGAGCGACAAGCGTCCAGTAATTCCCTTCATTAGTTCTGAATTTGCACTTTCTTGTGTCTTTATCAATTTCCATTTGAAACGTCTCCATGTCTGTCTCATCGTCCTGATTGGCTGAGACACTCACTCCTGTTGAAGCACATTAGACAAACACAATTTGTTTTTAATTTAATATGGGAGAAAAGCACATTTTTGCTTATTCAGAAAATGTTTACAATAAAGTTGCCTCAAACATATTAGCAGTCTTACTTATTTGACATGTTATAAGTCAATACTTGTCTCAATTAAATGATTTAGATCCACTTTAACTGGAGGTTCACTAAGGTTGTAAAACTTTAACCATATTTAAAAAAGCACCATAACATCAATGTATATGTTTTACATGCACATACATTACTGTTTAAAAAGTTTGGGATTCGGTAGGATTTTTAAAATTGTTTTTGAAAGCAGTAATATTGTCAAATATATTATTACAATTTAAAATAACTGTTTTTTTTATTTTAATAAATCTGAAAATGTAATTGAATCCTGTGATGGCAAAGCTGAATTTTCAGCATAATTTCTCCAGTCACATGATCATGTGTCACATGATCCATGAGAAATTATTCTAATATGCTGACTTGGTGCTCAAGAAACATTTCTTATTATGATGAAATGATGTAAATGTTGAAAACAGTTGTGCTGTTTCATATTTTGTGGAAACCAATAAAAAAAAAATCAGGATTCTTTGATGAATAGAAAGTTCAACAGAACAGCATTAGATTATAAAGCCCATCCTTAACAGTAACGTCATATGACTATGTTTAAACACAGAAAAAATATATATAAAAACTTTAAGCTTACTTAAAACTGCTGAATTTTCCCTAAATAGAAGTATTCAAACAAAAAATGTCACACCGACTGACATTAACCATTATACTACATGCTTTCCTGAGTACATTTCAAATGTATCAGCTTAACCGAGATAGCATGTGTTTGTCCTGAACTTTCCCCCAGTTTGGAATCCTGAACCAGCATGATTAACTTCACTGCCACGCACGACAGGCATCAACCTGATTCTGAGTCCTGTTCTGGCGCAATGTCTACAACAGACCATGTTTATTTAAGACTCACATCTATAGTTAATGGAGCCCAAACATGTCACTCCGCTGTCTATAAACATCCTTTATATCAATACAAGATTACTGTTGTTTTTAAATGAGGAGGTTTACTCAATTAGTCACAATGACAGATCCATTCCAAATCAGTGTATTATTTGTAACATTAACATTTACACAACAAGATCACTGGCTGAGGTCTGAAACATTTTTCATATCCAAGCCATTAATCATAATTAAGCTGTTGGGTTGTGTAACACATGTAGACTCTGTGTGTTTAAAAAACCTTGTGTATTATTCTACCTAAACTATATTCATGCATGTATTTTGTTATTGGCAAACAACAATCTGACTATGCATCTGAATTATCATTCAGTAGGGCAAAACCACTTGTGATTATATCTTTCTCCTTGCACCGATAAAACCTTGGCATAGAAACCACGACCTTGGCAGGGTCAGAGGCTTCGCTGCACCCTGCTGGGTTTCATGCCAATTAGTCTTGGGATTGTTTCATGGCATTCATTAGACTAAAATGTAACGCATACTTTGTTCAAGAAACATCTTGAAAACAGAAAACACGACGAAGTCATACAGTACGAGAGTACTTGTTTACTTGAAAGTGGTCAAAATTTGTTGTAAATGTAGGTTAACAAGTTTGAGTTTTCAAAAGCTATTTCTGGCACTGAAATGGAGAAAATCCATTTCTATCTATCTATCTATCTATCTATCGATCTACCCCCCCCCCCCCCCCCCACACACACACACACTTTACCAACTTTAATGTTTTTAAAATGAGTATTTTCTCCTCAAGCTGCATTTATTTGATCACAATACTGTAAAAACTGTAATTTTGTGAAATATTATTACAGTTTGAAAGAACTGTTCTCTATTTGAATATATTTTAAAATGAAATGTATTGCTGTGATGCAAAGCTGAATTTTCAGCATCATACTCCAGTCTTCACTGTCACACGATCCTTAAGAAATCATTCTAATATGCTTATGACACTTTTAAAATTTTAAAATTAAAACTTTAAAATAATTAAAAAAAACTGAAAAATACATAGAAATTAATTCAACGTGTATAGAACTCATTTAAAATGATACTAAACATTTAAAATACATTAATAAAAACTTGATACTAAATGATTGAATGACATGATCTCAACTAAAGCAGACGGTATCGTGCAAAATGAGTTAAACAGATTGTAGTGGCTAAGGCTCAAAGTGGATGTATCCGAAAATATCCCTTGATCATTTTCTTAATCCTTTAACAGGCCAGATCCTGCACCTTACCCCCTTCTGCCTCCACCCTGTCATCCTTCCTGCCCCTCCCCTTCTCATGCTGCAACCTCTCCTAATTCTCAGCATGCAAAGAGACACAAAGCTGCACCGTAGGGCCCAGTAAGCAGCTTTTTTTGAGTAGCGTATGTACAATCCTCCAGCTCCGAGGAAAACCAGTCGGGAGGCTGAAGTAATGCCATTGTTTCGACGGGACTCTGCAGGGCGCTTTAGACACGCTGGGAAAGAAACCAGGCCTATCAGCAGAATCTCTGGCCATCGATCACTCCAACCCGGAATGTTTTTTTTTTTCTTCTTTTCTTTTTTTCAATATGATTTAGGCTATCCATGTGTGTTTCTCTCTCTGCCTGTCACTTTTTCTCACACTGCATGGACTATATTTACAAATCATAATGGCTTATCAACAGAAACTATCAGGTCGTACTTGGGAATTGGATTCTATAATCCTATTCCTAATGGCTTTAAGTGATAGAACATGTGGTATGCATGATTAAGACAATAATGAGAACACACAGTGTTAACGCATTGTTTTGGTTGGAACCAAAGCACAACTACCAGCCAAAGTCTCCAAAACAAAGTCTAGTTTCTAATCAAGACAAATTCAGGGATAATGAAAAAGAAACAGCTTCAGATGTTTCTTTTTCTCAGATCAAACCTCACTCTGCTACAGCGGTTTTCATTTCTGCGGCCCGTTACACTTTATTTTCCAATTTCACGACTGACTCTGCTTTAGTTTTGCACCAAAGATAGAAGAAGAGAGGCCAGCTGGGGCAGGACACTCTATCTCCTCTGTTGATCATTCCTCATCCACGGCATTGTGATTACTGAGCTCAATCCTGAACTCCTGCGAATGACCTCACTCCCATCACAGAATGCTCCCTCTCAATTTACCAACCCATTTCTGTGGAATGTAACAGTACCCAGAGACAGCGAGAGGACCTTCTCAAAACTGGGGCAAGTAGATCGCTGCATGCGTACCAGGTCAAATATCTATTGGAGAACACTACAAAAGGTGCATGTTTTGGTTTAACATGCATGTAGATAATGGTGTTCAAAAGTCTGTGGCTACATTGACAATCTGGAAAAACAATTGCCACAAAAAAAAAGGAACATCCTGAGACTCATTTTAATATTTTTATTCAACTTTTAATCATGTTGATATTATAATTTGTCATGACATTTTTGTTTTATTAAATTATAAAAATACAAAAAAGAAGAATTTTCACCAGTGGTCCCAGACTTTTTGGACCCTTAGTGAAGATGTCTTCTTAGAAATATTTGGCCCACATTAAAGCTGTGATCTCCAAATGTACCAAGACAGTCACTCTGAGATAAATTTTTAATGGTAAAGTGATGCCACAATCCACTGTCTTTCATTTTGTGAGCTTCTTTCTTTCTTTCTTTCTCAATATCTCTTTGTGCTCATCTTCTTTTCACCTTCCGGACCGGATTAGAATGCTCCAGGGAACACTGTGGAGGTGATGAAGAACATGGTAACAGATCCACCCGTCTGAGTGCATGCCATCTTCCCGACTCAAGAATGAAAGCCACACAACATGCATGGAGCTACAGCATAAAAGTACACCACAACCAAACTAAAGTGATAAATATCATATCTTGGCTAATAGTGATATTTCTGAAAAACTACTGTGCAGTGTCACTACTCATTATTGATTAAAAGATCATCTGTGAGTTTGTGTTGTGTCCCAGGGCGAGAGGCCTGGGGCTTAATGAACGTCAGACCTGCAGAGCTGATTGGCAGTCCTGTCTGAAGTCATCTCTAGTTCCCTTCATCATGTAGAGACTCTCTAAAAGAAATGAACTGCTTCATCCATTAGCAGAATCACTTTACCTAATTGCTTTGTGCACAGAATGAATGTGCAATAGATGGGGAGAGATGCTTCTTTTTCATTAAGACCAAATGTTCCATCTGGCCTGTCATTTTCCCTGTCTTTTTTCACCCATAATGAAATGGATTCTTTTTGCCAATATGTTGATAATTCATGTTTCTTAATGTTGAATCGACACTGAACCATTTAAAGCAAGGGAAACGCACTGTAGGACTCAATAAGAGTTATAATGAGTGACTCAAACATCTCACCTCTTAATTTTGATTACAATCCAGAGATTTTAGCTATGGCTTCAGATGCTAACATTTCAAACCTCACAATTTAGGATTTGTATAATAGGTGCCTAGCAACCTATTTAGCTACTAAAAGTAAATCATTATCTTTGTGCTCTCAATTGGCTCCTGGTGCACATGCTTTGCTACCACAAACTTTTCAGGTGGGATTAAATAGCTCTATTCTATGGGTAAACTAAACTGACAATACAACATCATGTCCTCCCGGAGGAAATGCTGCTAAAGTCTTTGATTTATGATCTTTTTACAATGACAAAAAAGCAATACCGTTCACCTGTCCACACCCATAATGCATTATGTGTCGATTTATTGTGATTTTGTGCCTGATCATTCTTCCTCCTGCCTGTCTTGTTCTCCTTTCTACTGTATACTTTCACACTCCATTGTCCCTTTCCCCCCAGTGTTCCCCCCGACCCCCCTGTCAGGCAGAACCCAACTGCTCCTGAAGGACTCTCTGATTTGTGTGTCCCCATTGTAGACCAGCACATTGCATGGTCCCCAGATAAAGAAATGCAGTGGAAGGCTTGTGTTTCTGAAAGCAGACTCCACCATCATTGAAATGCCCCTGTCCACTCAATTATTTATCACACCTCGCCACTAGTGTGTGCATGCGTGCATGTGCTTATATCAGAGCATCTTCGTCCTATTTTGTTATATAACAGCACTGGCTAAAAGTATATCACTCTGTGAAAAAATATGCGTATGTATGTGTGCATCTGTGAGAATGAGAAAGAGTGTTAGACCAAAGGAGATAGAGAGAGAGAGAGAGAGAGAGAGAGAGAGATGGATGAGTGTACTCGAGGGGACAGGATCTGTTACTGACCCAGCTTACTATGGTACATATTCAAAGCCATTCAGTTTCTCCAGTAATTTATCTTTTGCAGGTGGCTCAAAATGCTTACCAAGAGCTCTGCACTGGAGATAATGGATAATGTACCAGCATGCAAGATTTACATTACAGAACTTAGTTGCTCAGTCAAGACAGGAAACTACAATTATGCAGCGTGTTTGTTAGCAGAGCACATGGCCAGAGAATAAAATGGCTATGTCTGGCAGATTAATATTGGCAAACTCAGCTGAAAAGACAGCTGCCATATATTATTTCTGTGAGGTCACGCTCATGGGTGTGACTCGGTGTTCACCTGCTCTCCAGGCTAGTTTCCACAGATTTGACTATGTGTGCATAGTTTACCATCCAGCTGCAATTTTGCATGCAATTTATTTTCATGCATTGGTATGCTTGCATATAAAACACTAATGGGGAGCAAGACTGATAGCACAACAGTGCAAGTTATGCTCAGAATGCTAAAATCAAGTTGTTTAGCATAATTATTCAATCTGAAAATTAAAATTTTCACTGAATCTACATTACTCTAGCTTTCTATATCTGGTTACCCAAGAGGTATTAAAAGTACTTAATGGTTGTAATGAGGACTCACATCTGTTACACAAGTCGCCACAGGAGTGCTAAGGGAGGGGGACAAACCTTATATTAATAGTTCCCTTGAATCTCCTTAAAGGAATAATTCACCCAAAAAATTAAAAATCTGCCATCATTTTATTACTCTCAAGCCACTGCAAACCTGTATAACTTGCTTTTTTCTGCAGAACATAAAATATGATATTTTTAATATTCTGTTTTTGTCCATACCACAAAAGCCAGTTTGGTCCATATACAACATTAGACCCCACTTAGTTTTATTTTACAGGCAAAAACACTGAGACAAAATATTACTGTTCCACAGTATAAAAACGTCATACATATTTGGAAACAACATAAGGGTAAGTGTATGATGACAGAATATAAATTTTAAGGTGAACTGTTATTTAATGTACTTTCACAATGTTTTAAAGATCGTATTCACTCAATTCTACAGCAGAAAGATGAGGCTGGCCACTGATGATATCAGAAGCATGTGGTCTTTTGTGTAGGGAAATGTCAAAAGAAATTCAACCAGCACCACTTACCTTGTCGGATGGAGACGAATCTGTTGTTGGCGGCCTGAAACACCACTTGCGGATGGCTTTCCTCGAGATCAAACAACTCGTCTTTGCCAGGTTTGGAGCAGCGTCCAGAGCGCAGAGTTCCAGTGGGCCCCATGGGGGTCAAGTACTTCCCCTCACAGTCCTTGAAGGCCAATTTGCCTGATTTCAGTTCCAAGGTGTAGCCTGTCCCACGGCCATTTTCAGGGGACAGTTTCCCGTCGTTGCTCAGGAAGCGGCTGTCACTGGTCTTTAGACAATATTTGCCATCCATGTACACAAGAGTTAGAAGAGCATCCACACCCCAGGGGATGTTGCTGTCTACAGCAATCTCTCCCTCTGGAGACGCTAGGTGGGCATAGCGTTTGCGGGCCACACTTAGCAGATTTGCCTGTGGGTGCAGGGCCAGGTGCATGGCCCATAGTTCTGCCTCGCCAATGGTCTGAGCAAAACAGGACAGGTAGTCCTCCGAACCTCCAAAGAAGCGCAGATATGGCTCAGACTGCAGGGCCCAGCGGCCGTCTGACTGTGCCACAATCAGAAAGCGGCAGTCGTTCTCTTTGGTCTCAACCTCACAGCTCACCTTGCCATCTTTGTCGGAAGCTAGGTAGCGACCCAGGTGACTGCGCAAGTATACCACCTGACCATCCTGCTCATCATGCTCTAGAGTCCAGATCTGCTTCTTCTTGAGACTTGGAGCTGAAGCATTCATCTTGAAGCCGAAGGCCTCCGCTGTTAAATAGCGATTCTCGTGATTAATGAGCCCGAATTGTAGCTTGAGGGCTTTACTGCCATTGGAGGGCATCCTTGCTTACAACCCAGATGGAAGCCAGAGAGTGTTGAAAGTCAGTAGACTTTCAAAGTTAGCTCTCCTATGTGTCCTGATTAATTTTCTTCTTATTGGGGAAGAGTAAAGTGAAGTCCACTTCACTATAGACTCCTTAGTGTAGCCTACTCTCTTCAGATACAGGCCTTAACTTTCTTTTTTAGGCCTAAGTTCCTCTTCTAGTTTTGTCCCTGGTCCTGGCCTCTCCGCTCGGTAAAAACAACGTCTTGCTCCCCGGAGAGCTTGCAGAGGCTCTGGAGATTTTTTCCCTGTGTTTCCTAATCAGATCAGATTATAATCAGGAGGATTCAACACCTCAATCCAGAGAGCTGCTGACGTCACCCTGATCCCAATGGTTCCTTTTCCTCTGCACCTCTTTCACCCGCTTTCTTTCTCATTCCCTTTCCTCCTCAATTCACCTGCATCTCTTGTCCTCTTCATTGGCTGCCTTTGAGATTGTGGGACTACTGATCTCTTAAAGAGATGCTGCTCAAGACCGAGTCACAAGGTTTTACTTCTTCTCGATGCCTTAGTCGTCTCAGTCCTTCAGTCTGACATCTGATTGGTTTGTCTCCTCCTTGTCCTCTTCTAAGTATTTTTACTTCAGTCACATCCTTAAGACATTTGCATCCATTAAAAAGACACATCATTCTCCTTCGAGACCTCGAGAAATAGAAGCATGTTAGTGTGCAAGGTACTCACTAAGATGCCAGGCCAGCTTGTCAACAAACGGCACATGAAGTACAGTGCAGCTTTTCGGGTGTACTTCGACACCTTTTCTACCTCCCTTTCACCTGTTGTCTTATCCTCTTATGTTTCTTTTTATATGTCCTTTCTCCTCTTTTGCTATATTGGACGTATTCTTACACTAGAGACCCTTTATGGAGGCCCAGTAATCCACCCGTTCTATAGTGCTCCTGCCTTTGTCCTCCTCCCCAGTCTCTAACTCTTTGCTGATGGCGCTTTGACACAAAGCTGGGTAACCAGAGCCCTCCCCCAGCACCAGTGGTAGTGGCCTGAGAGGGGGATCGGCTTTCCAGCGCACACTCAGTATAAAGTTACATGACTTCTCTGATTCCGAGCTCGGTTGGTCATCTTTATTACAGCAACATGCATATTGGGTGTGTGAGTGTAGGTGGAGGTAACAAACAGATGCTTATTCAAAGATGTCTGACATGTAGCCATTGAAGACCAATTCACTGTGACTGAAAACATCTCTCCAGCTCTTTTCCAGTCACATAAGTTGTTTGCTTAGCATTTCACTTGCTGTGTTGCCTCATGTTTGCGTAATGCTACACATATTGTCGATCCATTTCAAATCCCAAGCATGTTTGTTCGAAAAACAGTCTCCACCACAGGCCCCTAATCTGCCTTTCAATGATCCAACTCTTTTATTAGACCAATCTAATCCATAGCAGCTCCAAACCCCTCCTCCTCTCCTTGGGCACATCTTGGACACAGAACCTTCCATCTGGCGGTGACTGACCGCGTATGGGACAAGTAAGCCTGAACCACACACACATATACACACTCATCTAAGCATAGGAACAATAAGATGTTCATTAACCGTTATTGGCTTTGGCAAATCTATCCTTTGTTTACATTTGTTCAAGATCCTCCAAGCAGAGATGTTAACCTTAGACATGCACTATGACACTTACATTATTATTTACACTTTTACATTGTCGCCAGAAGCTTTGATAATAAAGCAATGTACAATAAATTGCATATGTCATGTTTGAGATGTTTCAGTGAGCAGCTAAAGATTAAACTACAAAATCCAGTACAGCACAACTGGTGTGCTGTCAGTTGAGTACTTGTAAACCATTGTATGACAACTTGAAGAAATCTCAAAACAAAGACTGAGACAAAAATAATGTCCAATTAGGTTCAGAAAAAAAGCTGAATTAACACACACAAAATAAGTGTTTCTATATTATCAAAAATCAGTAATGGTGGGACGCATATTTGACCTTGTCGCCATAATCAAATCTCTCTTCAGCTTTCTTCAATGGGCTGAGAGCTTGTCAATTGCAAGTAATCCCTTCAACAGCCTGATTGACAGTTTGGAGCTTTGCTCTTTCAAAGACCTGTGAGCCAGGTTAATTCAACTGACAACAAATACAGTAGCACAGAAGCTCCTATTTAATCACCGACATAACTTTCACCACACATTTGAATTAATGTTTGATTTATGGTTGAATATATAGGAGGTCTCTAGATATATGAACTTGGTCATTTCAGTGCTAGAAAAATACAAATACATTTTTAACAATATGGCTAATATGGAAAGCCCATGTTTCACATTACCTACCCATGGAAAACTTCCTGAATGAAAAGAACGTACTGGAATGTGCCACCAGATGGAGGCAGAGTAGCAGAAATTTCCCAGAGATGGTGCAAAATATCACAAGAAAAGTTTACCTCTGTACTATAATCTGAAGTATTTTACACCAATCAACATGGAAATGTCTGGTTTTATTTTCTACAAGGTCTCTGGCGTCCATGAGGAAGCCTAAAATCTTTCAAGAATTAACAACAATCAGAGACATAAAATGCACCCTAATTTGCATTTTGGGAACTCATACTGCAATAGAGAACCATCGTCTAAACAACATGAACAGGAAGTACATAATAACATATTAAAGATAAATCATACATACACATTACCTGTCTGATTTCTACTACCGTGAAGTCATTGTTTGGGGCCCCTCAGTATCATTTATACATTTAATTACAAGAGGAGTCTGATATTAGTATTATTTCAGCCCCCAGTCCCTACCCTAACCACAACAACACTATTACCACCTCTTTTATTTTTGTTGGTATTCAGCTCACAAGTATTCCCGTAGTCCATTACCTATGTCGGGCATGAGTCTACGCAACACAGTACTGTGCGTGTCCATGCATGAGTGTGCTTATGTGTGTGTAGTGTGTCTGGTGTGGTGGTACCTCTTGATAGGCAAGCAGATGTTTTTGGGAGGCCAGCGCTGCCAGGTTGAGTCTGAAATGGTTCTTTAGAGACCATTACCCAGCTCCTCTGATGGCAGTCAAATAGCTATCATTACTACACAGCCTGGGGAGGGAGCACGATTGTCAGAGAGAGAGAGAGAGAGAGAGAGAGAGAGAGAGAGAGAGAGAGAGAGAGAGAGAGAGAGAGAGAGAGAGAGGGGGTGAAAGGAGAGAAAAAAGGCTTGAGTTTAAAAATGAACATTTCAGAGTTAACAGCCCCCCAGCTTTTTCTACCCTATTAACTGCAATGCTGCTATTCCCCTGCTCTGTCGGGAGCAACCCTGCCATCCCCAGTACCACTAATATATGTAACATCCTTCTTTCTTGCTCTCCCTCTTCCGCTGTCTCTCTGTCTACCCGGCCTCTTCATCGTCCCTTTCATTTTCATCCCGTCTCCCGCACACTTCTCAACCTGTGATCTTTTCTTCCTCTTTTTCTCTCCTCCATCTCACCCTTTCCTGCTCAATTTTTCCCCACCCTGATCTCCTCAACTCTGAATTCTATGTCCTTTGGTTTTGCAACCTTGCTATATCCTGTCATCAGAACAACATAATGTTTCAGTTAAGATGTGGCTGGGATAGTTTGCCCCAGTGTCCATCCCCTTTTTCTAGGACTCAGTTGAAATTAGGTATTTTAGCATGCCTTGTAGGCCTCCCCCCCCCCCCCCCCTTGAATTAATTATTTCTTCTTGTATTATTGCAATTTTTTTTAATACAAATTTAAATTTTATTTTTATCTATAGTAGCATAGAGTTTACTATTCCAGAACTAATATAAATTTGATTGCTTCACTACTTGTATTCGTTTTCTCCATTGCATTAAGCTTTGCTTTTGTTTTTCTCTTTTATAATTCATGTTGGATATAATGTGTGCTAAATAATAAATGTAAATTTATTCTAAATGTAAATGTTCTTTATTCTTTAGCACAAGTCATCTGAATAAAGATGGAGGAATCGAGACCTGATCAGAAGAGTGTTGATGGCTGAAGATGCCACCCGAGGTTTAACGTACAGCTGTGGTAGCCATGTGGCTGGATGTGACCTCCTCGTCCACCATGGGAGCAGCTAAATTGTATGTCTGCTGCATAATTCATAAGGGGTAAACGGGAAAGAGCAACTTCCATCAAAAGCAGTCCTCGATCGGCCCTCTAGGTGTCACTATTGCTTTGCACGTCTCACCAGAGTCCCTTCTTAAGAAAATAAGAGATTAATGCTGGGTTTGTCAGACGTGGTGCCTCTGTGACTGTGAGCATGATGAGATTATACTCACTTGACTATTTTTAATCTTTGTTTTATAGCCCCCCTCCGCAAAAGGGACCTTCCAGTCAAAGAAAGGTGCAAAACAAGAGCCAAGCGGTTTAAAGCTGTATTAACAGCAAATAAAGGTGCTCTAAGTTTTACATATAAAGCAATAAAAAGCACTTTTTAGAAATAGCATTAAAATTACGTACAGCCACATGAAAAGACTTTAGTCATGTCAGTATTCTAGAAGAAAAAAGCTGTTTTATTCTGAATGTAGTGGTGGGCTGGTTCCTCATGGGCGGCGGGCGCAGACATATTTTGTCAAATAATTGACCAGGTTACTACTAATACTATAATAATGTGTTTATTTTATATAGTACTTTCATCCACTGCTCAAGGCACTTCACTAATTACAAGATCACACAAAATAAGCCTACATAGGCTACTATAGACACAACAAAACGGCAGCATTTAGTGGCAAACTTCATGCTTCCAGGCCAATAGGTGTCAGTGTAAATTCCTAAAGCACTGGAACTACTGAAGCAATTAAGTTCATTCTTGATTGCAATACACTAAATGTAAACAAAAACTTACTGAGTCCACCTTTCAAAATCGTCAGTGTAGCCTAAGCTACTATAGGTTTTTGGCCGCTTTTAGAATCAACAGTCATTTTCCCACGACTCTGTTGAATTTATAGTCAAAACGCAGGGGAGGACTGGCGCTAAATATTACCCTCAACAATTTGGTCTGTTGCCTTATTATTACAACCTAGAATAGACATATGTTTCCTCCTCAATAGTGAGCTATTTTTAGATCTCACATCCGTCTATTCAATCAGAGAGTTTATTTAAGAACATTTCATTTTGTGTGTGGGCTAATTGACACATCGGTATCAACAGGACCCAAGTAAATTTCATCCTAATGTAATCAAGCTAATGGTTTATGGCCTAATGGATGCAGATTATAAAAAGAGGATGGATGTTTTATATACTATTTGCACCTAAACTTCGGGCCATTTATTTTGCTGACAAGAAAATGCTTCCCAAAAAGGGACTTGGATGAGGAATGCTTCATGAGGCAGTCACAGCAAAAAACGTGTGGCAGGAATGAGTTAACAACGGAGATGAATAAAGACCTGTATGAAACTGCCAGCCAATCCGTATTGAGATTACCACTTAGGACCCAAATGATTGGCTAGAGTGGATTCAATGCATGTTCGTTGATAAGTACAAGATTCCCGGCCCACGTGGGCCGCTTTACGGTTGCGGAGCTACCATTGGCTGAGAAGACTTCGCGAAGCCCCTCCTCCGCCCCGTGATTGGCTTTACTCTTCTCTCCCTCTCTTGTTCACAGTCTGCGGAAATACCCCTGCGCGAGTTGGGATTCAGCGCAAGCGTCTTCGGCTCGTCGCTTCGCATCTATCAGAGAACGCGTGAACCTAACACGGTTCTGACATTTGGTGCTGCACCTCTTAACAACCTTAATATGACTTCCTTTAAAAACACGATTATTAGATCTGATATTTAACTCTATCTTTTCCGCTTTTTTCCTGTCCGGAAACACCATGTAGCCCAGGGTTTTATATTTCATCCAGCTTGTGCTGCAAGGAATTACTGCATTCAGATTCTCTCTCTCAGAGTTTATCTCATGCATCCCGTTCATTCTCGGCCAGTAACAGGTTATATTTGGTTGACAACATATAAACTAGACGGGATATTATAGAATGCATCAAATAGACGTGCGCCTGCAAATATGTTGGCCATATAAAGCAGCTTGATCAGATCAGAAGCAGGAAAGTGCATATGTTCGGGGGTATTTACACAGTTACTTAATGTGTTTTTACTGATTGGACAGCCAGTGTAAATGCCCTCGCATTTGAGACCGCAATCTGATCAATCAGCCAAGTGTAAAGGCATCTAGTTCAGGCCAAAGAGTGTCTATAATATACCTGGAGAAACCTATCTGTTAATTTCCCCATGCATCTCAGTGGCACTTGCTCAGCTGGTGCATGACACTGTAAGCATGCACTTCTCATGATAAAATGTCATGAAAATTGTGATGACAGTTTTTTTTTTTGAGCCAATCACCTGAACCTGCCATGTAGAGCTACAGGATTCGTTGATTCCACCAGATGGAACTGGATAAATATTCTGATGTTTCAATCCAATCTGACTTCTGACCTGTAATGCTGCCTGAATCATAATCATACACTGCTCGTTCGACTGAGCCTGGTTTCTCACAAAAGTTTTTTCTCCCCTCTGTCACCTGATGGAGATTTAATTCCTTGCCGCTGTCGGCTTTGGCTTTTGGCTTGCTTAGTTAGGGACACTTAATATTCAACAATATTATTGATCTGCCTGCATTGACACCATTATATGAGAACTGAACTGAGCTGGACGATGACATCACTGTTTTCTCCAGAGCGGCTATATATATAAATGAACTAAATTAATAACCTTTTTACAACAAAAATGAACCCTCACTGAACTTATTTAAGCTGTACTACGACACTATTTTCTTCTAGATCTGCTGTACAGCATAAACAAACTTTGTTGCATTATTTCCAGTTATCACTGTAAAGCTGCTTTGAAACTATCTGTATTGTAAAAAGCTCTATATAAATAAAGGTGACTTGACTAGACACTGTCCAAAAGCAAAAGACAAGGAAAATTTAATTTCTCAGGAGTAAAATATGTTATAAAATATCTACTATTTAAATATACCAGTTATAAATAGTTTTAAGGTGGTCTTTCACTAACTTATCAGGACAACTTTACACTAAAAATGCAATGTGGTCACATGAATTTTCAACCACCTCCGAATGTGGTTAAAGTGGACGACTTGTTTACACCTTATTTACTATTGTCTCATCTGAACAGATGTAAACAGAGGGTTTTAGTCAATCACGTCTTTTCGCTTCCATGCCTGTCCATTATAGTGTTCACTCAAGCACCCAACCAACAAACAAACACACACACAAAACAGTATTATACTTATGGTGCCGGTGGGATGCATGGCCTAAGGTCCACATGGCGATATTTGCTGTGATGGATGCCGTGGTGATTGTTCTTTTCGTACCAATATCCAATAGGTACCAGGTTTTACACCACGTCTGTCCAGTGGAAATGGACCTTGCTGCAGATGCAGAAAACTTGATTATATCTCCGTCACATTCAAATGCATTCATTTGAATCTACACCCCTTCTCTTTCTCAGTTTCATCACTGTCTTTAGCAAGCATGCATGCAAAATGGGATTTTATGATACATCATAGTCAAATGTTACATTCTTGTTAAATCACATGCACAATCCTGTGACTTGCACAGCATAACACTGATGAGAATGCATGCACATTGGTGTAATTTACATCTAAACACATCCATTAAGAGGTACACATGACTTAAGATGCTTGGTCTGCCTCATACTGCACAAACACACAGTCTTTGCCCATGCATTATCCATATCCTGGCTCTCACACACACACACACACACACACACACACACACACACACACACACACACACACACACACACACACACACACACACACACACACACACTCCCAGATGCTGCCCTGCTGTGATGCCTGAAGCTAAGCAAGCCAGCGAGATTAATAACGACCCCTGCCTCCCGAAAGGCAGGGCAAAAAATACACTGTTTGCAGAGGGTCGAGAAGGAGAGGGAGAGAGAACGAGAGAGAGACTCTTTTTGTTGGCAGGTTAGTGCCATTCACTACCTCTAACACTCACAGACCCTCCCCCTGGGGCCACCGACATGGATTAATGTGTTTAGTACAATTATTTCATTTATTACTGTCTGGGGCTTTTTTCAGATAAGAACATTTTTCAGGTTGCTAACCATTATTACCTCTAGGACTTGCCAAGCGCTGGGGCTCGCGGTCAGAAGCTCCGCTCTTTTGTTAATGCTTCTGCTAGCATCTGTTTCACAGCTTCGCTACGAGATTGAGAGGAAGAGAGCTCCATCTTTCTCCTCCCGTACACTTTTTTCCCCCTCTTGGATTTACATTATGCCAAATCTGTATAATTTCTGTGTTTGTTAAATGTAGCACGTAATTCTTAGGACATTCCATTTTGTCTGACAAATCCTTTCAGCTATTCTCTATGTTGGATTCTTTTCTTTGCCTGTTTTAGCGGTGTAGTGTAGATTATGATTATGTGGAGCAGCTGTATTACTGCAGGATCCTCAGCAGGTAGTCCTATAGTGCTCACCGGCCGGCTGCCACTCTGAATGATGATACCTGCTTCAGAGGGTGGCACAGTGCTTAATCTATCACCCTATCTGTCTGCGCTAGTTCTCCTCCTCCCATGCCTGTTTGTGTGTGTTTTCCTTCTCAAACCATTCCAGTATTTGGCCCTTGCTCCACTTATTGTGCGTTGCTAGTATAAGCTCCCTCGGACTGTGTAATCAACCATCTTATCAGCTTCAATGTGCCCGACTGATGAGCTGGTGATGAGAAGGTCTCCGGCCCTCTACCCTTCCCCCTTCATCAACATGTTTTCTCTTCATTGGTCCCTTCTCCACATCTCGGTTTCTTAAGGTGCCAAGGACCCTCAAATATTTTAATTACTTTAAGAGGGTATATAGACCTTTTTTATATCGTCTCTAAATAGTTTCTTCTTATGTTGTCATGGTTCTGAAGCCAAAGCAAACACTGTATTAATATTAACATTAAGATTATCTTGAAAATACTTAACATGTATTAAGCTGACAAAATCGTTTTTCAACACACTATAAGAGTAATGTTACATGTGTTTACCTTTAAAAAAAAAGTGGGGGTGGGGGGTTGGGGCGGGTGGTGTGCACGGGGTTCTTTCTTTTAAAAACTAGGGCTGTCAACAATTGTGAAAAAATAATGATAATATGAAAAAATATATATATATTTTTTATTTTGTCTACAATTTTCATAACCCACCTTGTAGACCCCTGGTGGGCCCTAATTAGAAAACAACTGTTTTAAACCAAATTTGCGATAATATAATAGAATACAATTTGACAAAAATTGTGTTAAACATTTTATATAATATGTTTAACCCAATACTTTATAAATAATAATTTATTTATTTTTCTCTTCTTGAACTCTCCATAACCCACTTTGCAGACCCCGTGGTGCACCCCAGTTAGAAAACCACTGTTTTAAACCACAAAGAACCCTCTTAAAGCACAGAACACTGAGACGTTTCTACAGACACATCTGATGAGGTTTCTCACAATGCACTTTCTTAACGTGCTAAGGAGGGAAAAGAATGAGAGTTGTGTGAAAACAGGACATACTTTGAATGGTGATGGAACAGGCAGCTGGTGATTACGGGTGCAATGCTCCTCCCACATGGTTGATGACATCACCAACACACGATACTCACGATACTCGCCTGCCATGGCGCTGTTACCATGGCACCTGCATGGATGGCTCCCTTTCTTTGGGTCCTGAGGGGTAAGAGGGCATATCCAGTCTGGGGGTCATCTCATCAATGTGTGTGGGGTCGTTTGAGGGGTAGAGGCGAGTGTTTGAGAAGATATGTGTGTGCGTATGTGTTTGAGTGATGATGGGATGATACTTTGTCCTGTAGCCCTGTTCTCTGGACCGTGGCCGTCTTTCTCTGGCGTTGATTGAACAGGGGGTCACTGATAATGAAAGACACACACTGCCGCCATCTATCTCCCTGTGTTGTTTTGAAGAACCCCCAAACGATTTGTCATGATCACCCCTCCCCCATTCCCTCTCTTTCGATCTCTCCATCTCTTGTCCTCCCCATCCTTTTCATTAATCACCCAGAAAAACCCCATCATATAACATTAGCTGCTTAGGGGTTATTCAGGGCCTGTAGAAACAGTTCCACTACTGTGCCAGGGGTATCATGGTCATTGGCATACTGTAGCATAATCCAAATGCTATAATTAGAGTTCTTGTTTTCATGCTCAGACAATAAAAACTGTTTACCCAGATGGCAGGAAGTCATGGCTTTTGCTCTGAATGAGAAAAACGGATTGCAGAACGCGAAAAACAGGTATTTCCCAACAATGGAAACAATGACATGACACTCTTTCACCATCCTCCCTGCATGATTAATATTCTTTTGCAACACACATTGCAAGATCTGACTTGCGCAGAATAGCAGGACTTCAATGCAATTCAAAGAATATTCCGGGTTCAGTACAGGTTAAGCTCAATCAGAAGCGCTTGTGGCATAATGTTGATTACAACAAAACATTTATTTCCGTTTCTTTAAGAAAAAGAAGAAACTTAAGGGGGGGGGGGGGGGGGGGGGGGGTGGTAGAGTGAGGCCCTCACAATTGGGACCATACAAAAAAATAAATAGTTACAAATAAATTGAATGTTGTTTCAAAAGTATATCCATAAGATCTAAACAATGTGTTAACGAGTTTAGAATGATAAAATTGCTTACTAACCTTTTTTTGTGTAAAGTTATATCCAATTGTACAACTCGTAATGCCATAAACCCCAAAACAACTGTAAAAAATGATTATTTAAACAAGTTTACTGTTCAAATAATACTTAAGAATTTTATAAAATTACAATATTTCACATTCCTGCCTCCTATTTACTGGCCCCGTTTACTTCCATTGTAAGTGCCTCACTGTAGCCTAAATCTTAGCTTTTTTAAAAAAATTTTTAATGAATGATGAATGAGTCAAAACTATTTTTAGCGGTAATGGATATTATGCAACATATCCATTCGATTGAACTTAACTTGTGAACCTGAAACATTCTCAAATATAACGTGAAAAATTCTTGATTTTTACTGTTTTTTAAAGAAAGTTGAATTTTTTTTTTGTGGTAATAAAGATTGTGCCACATATACCATCTTCAGAACTTGTTCTGAATCTGAATCTTTTTTTAAAGAGAATGACATACAAGTCGAATTTTTTGTTTTGTTTTTTTGTGGTAATCAACATTATGCCACAACTGAGGTCAATTGAGCTTAACTTGTACTTAACCCGCAATATTTCTTTAAAGATATGTGTTGCAAAAATAACATCTGTGCATTCTGATTTTTATTTTCCGGAATGTCTAAGTGTTGTTCACTAATCCATATAACAGGATTTGGAATCCAATCGTTACAGCTTAAGTACAGTTTCAAGGAATAGGCGTAGATTACATGGCAATGCAAAAAAAAAAGAAAAAAAAAGAAAGAAGCACATTCCTATTGTCACTAGCCCGTTTTCGTACTCCCACATGTACATCTGGCTCACTGTGCAACAGCAGCATGAGATAATGACAAAGAAAACAAGCATGCCTTCAGCAGGACAACACATTTGCCTGGAGTGGACCTACTAGGGTTTTTCTGCTTTCCCCCACCTCCGTTTTCTTTCTTTCCAACTCGCTTCCTTTTTTCTTTTCCTTTCTCTCCAGGCCCAACGTCTGTCACTGTGAGGTAGATAGACTGCACTCGTGTCTTCTTGGGGGTCTAAATGCCACCTGGCACCATCCAAGAATGGGCCAATCTATTCTCCTTTTCCCAGCATATGCGGGGGGGGGGGGGGGGGGGGGCAGCGGGTACAGCAGGATAGACTCTGCCTAAGAATTCAACAGATTATGATGAGAAAAAAGGCTGATAAATAAAGTTATGCACAGAAATGAACAGTCAGTTTTTTCATATGCATGTTCAAGTATTTCACATCACTAAAAAAAAAGGTTTATATGGTTATATCAAGGAAGCTTATGTTAACTACATGTTTTAAAAACCATCTGCTTATTATTTGATGTGTATCTCAGGTGCTCTGTGTGGAAATCAAACTTTTTTTTTTGCTATTGATTAAGAATTTAATTTAAAACCACCGTTTAGCTAAATGGATGAGAGAGAGGAATGAGAGAGAATTGTATGCATGTCATTTCCCTGTATATAGTTTTTCCATCTGTCGTCCTGAGCAAGATAAACTAATGCAGAGAAGCTTGACTGAATTCCAGCACTTGCCACAGCTGACATACTCGTGCCATTCAAGACCACAAGCATATGGGTGATGATAGCCTATGAACACGCTTAAAATGTTCTCCATGCTTTTGGCCCTCGCACAAAAAACCAGTGGAGGCGAGATGCACTCCACTTCCATTGAAAGCAAAACTACAGTGCTAAAAAGCAGCATCTACAGAGTCTACTGACAGCAAATTGCCGGCAGCTACAGTCCCTCAATAGACAACACCACCATGCAAAAACAAACGCTCTTACACAAACTTAGCATTCATGCACATTTCAAGAGGCACCCTGCTCCTTGCCAAAATATTTGTCTTTCTTTCTTCCTATACATGTATTTATTTAACTGATCAATGCCTATATACATTCATCACAGCAGAACACCACCCTACACAACACACTCACATACATTTCTAGCTATAAAAGATTTATCACGTGGTGTAATGGGGTCCCTGGCGAACAGCGTGAGCTGGTAATTAAATACAGGTCTGTAAATGTCACTGTTTTTCATACCATGGCAGCAGTGACGCTATTTTTATTTTTGTTTGGTCTTAATTGTCACCCTCGGTCCGCTTGTTACGGCCGTCTCCTCATTACACCGCCTTGTCCATGCTGGCTTTGTACGACAGGGTGTTTTACGTTTAAGAAGCTCGTTCAAAGGCCTTTGTCACTCTGACACACGAGTGGGTTGGGAAGTGAGACCGAAAAAAATAGCAGAAATTAAGAGTCAGAAGACTGATTGAATTAGAGTGTTGGATGGCCATTAAAAGCAGGACATTTTGACAGGGCTGGAGGACACTAGACTACCTGGTGGGGAAGGCGAGCAGGTTGTGGTGGCGGCCGCTTGTAGTTGTGTATGGCACACTGAGGTTTGTTTGTTTTTTGCTGTGGACCCGGGAGAGAGCTGGCCATGTGCCCGGGATCAAATAGAGATGGAAACCTGCAGCATGTGCTGTGTGCTTGAGGGTCAGAGTTTGAAACACACACACACACACACACAGATTAAATAAATAATGCTGAAAAAATAAACATAGTTTTACATATATCTAAGGGTGTTTTGGTTTACTTACCATTCTGAACATACCATTTTTAGGAAGTACATGCATTCAATTACAATTAATTTGTTTGAGTCATAAAAGGTAATAGGCCTATAAAAATGAGTTGGAAAAAAAAAGTCAAGAAGCACATACAATTTTACCATTTAAAACCATGCATGGGAACAACTGCAGATACTTTTTCTTTTTTACTGTTAAAACTTGTTAGAAATCTTATTAGTTATTCTATCTATAATGGAAATTGGTGTAATGATGGCAGAAATTAAGTTATGGCAACTTTCAGTTCAGTCAAGACATTTCACTGAATACTTTTAATTGAAATAATAATTAATTTAACAAAATAAGCCATAAGGCCATGAAAACCGTTGCCTTCATTTTTTTCTAGTTCTATGAGCACCTTTTACATTTTGCCTTTCCTGTATAGCTACGAACAAGGTGGATATACAGTATATATCTAAAAGTATTGGATTTATAAAAAAGAAAAAGTGTCTCTTTCACAAATGTGAGAGATACTTACAAAAACAATATTTAAAAAAAAACTAATCAGATCATATAATTTGTTTTTTAACTAGAAAAGTGTTTCTTTGGCTCAAAAACAACAAGGGTAATATATAATATATATTTCAAATATTATTCATAAACTTGAACAGATAAATTCACATTAAAAGCTTAAAAAACTTCTGCAAACGTAGAGATATATTAGAAACTAAAACTTGGAAAATAATTAAATTAAAAAATGCTATAAATAAAAATAATAATATAATATAAAAATATATATATAAAAAAAAATAAAACAAAAAATGATGTTCAATAAAAATGAACATTTAACACTGTAAAAATGCAGCGCAAAAATACAATAATCTTCACAGAGATTCAAATCGTCAGTGGTTTATATTTGAACTGCTATAAGTACAGAAACAGCACAATTAACAACTGAAACATATTTGAATCTAACATCATCCCACAAGGCGTTTATATTATTGTCCTGTGTGTCTTTGTCTATTGTCCAATGACAATACAAAGCATTGCAAGTGCATCGCCATCCGCCATCTCAAACGGGTGAAAAGACAAGATTGCTTTTGTCCGCTGCAACGCTTCCCTCCTGACTCAAGCCTGAGCCCCCACCCTCTGCCAATTAACTGTGTGACCATAATGGATGTTGTTTGGCATGTTTTGCTGTGGGCAGATTGAATTAGCAGCCGGGTGGGGTTCGACTCTGAGCGATTTGAATGATTAGCTTAACGTCTCTTACAGCGGTAATGAAACACAGTTATGCGTTCCCTCAATTCTGTTAAAACACACACACACACCTGAGAGTGAGGTGAGGGAGGAAAAGAGAAAGAGGAGGGTGCTAGAAGGGGGAATCAGACGATACACCGAACAGATGGATCTTGCGTTCAAGCACTTGAGTTCCTGATGAAGTGATTCTATTATGGAGACACCCACTTTTTTCAAGCTTTGTGAAATCTTGAATTGAATAAATGTATCATTTGGGTGGCTTTACCTCTCTCTCCCTTTCCCCACTCTGTCCCTCGTCTAGACCTTGAATGTTTCCTTTCCTCTCTTCTCTCTCTCTCTCTCTGGAAAAGTGGGAAAGTGAAGGCTCAGATAGAGCGCCAGACACAGCTTTTAACTTAATTCTGTTTGCATATGAGATCAATTAGCTTTTCAACGGAGTTGTTTCACTGATTATTCACCCCTGTTTTCAATTACGCCACGCTGCCGCGGCATTTGCGGAGAACGGGGCAAATCTGGCAAATCAGGAAGTTTCATGATTTCTTTGCATTGACAAGTGTCTGCTCCTGATACTACTTCCTTGTCTTTGTCATCTATGCTGCTGCTGAAGGAGAATAGTTGCCTTGAGCAAGAGCCCAGCGTTGTGTGCTAATTTCAATTCACTTTACTCAGGATAGTACAGTTGTCCCCCTGGGACAACCTTGACACTTGTTATTTCATTCCATCAGGTTGCCAATATTAAATAAACATTATTTGTTGTTGTTTTATTAGTTTGAATATCAATTTATCAGTTGTCCATGGCTAAAGTTTATTTAATTTGTGAGATCTTCTGAGATGCTCATAAATCATCACCTCTAATGGATCTATAAAGAAATCAATCAGCAAGTTGGCACATTTCCATATGAATTTCAGAGTTTCATCAATTTTTCGTAATACAGTAAGTGCCTCGGTTCAAAGTAGTCTCACAGCTCATTCCCTGGGTTATAAAACACACCATGTTGCAGATTTAGAAACCCCAAACATACTGCAAATCAATCGTTACGAGCACAGTGTGCCCCACATAAACGGAGCACAGAGAGACCTTTCACGGCCTCCTGTGCATATCATCTCTCACATTACGCTGCAGGCCAAAACAGCATTGTGAAATAATTCACATAGTCATTTGCAATAGCCATTTTCTTCTGATATCTAAATTGGCCATAGATAAGTTAAGTTAGTGTGTTTTACATGCCTATTTGAATAGGTTCAGGGTTCAGGCTGCTTATTTTGAGAAAACGTGTGACTTCCATGGAAATTTGTGTGAGGTGGGTGTATATGTACATATTCAACAAACCATGGCAAAAGTCAATAACTGAAAGTTTTGCTTCTCGTCAGCATGATGTTGGCTGAAACTCAATGGGGATGTGTGTGTGTGTGTGGGGGGGGGCATGCCCACTGTTCCCAACTGATTGTAGGATGGTGTGTGTGTGTGGGGTTAGTGTTTCTTCAGAAGTTCAGAACCGTTTACAACCCTCTGGCTCCAATGTCATCACACATTTTTCAAAAACAGCTGTAAATCAAAGCAGTGTTTACATTAAAAGAACCAAAATTATGCAAGTATACTGCGTCCTTCCAAAAATATCCTCGCTCTGTGCTTCATTTGACCAGAGACTTAATGTTCCCATTGCAGACACTAAAGACCCCCAACATCACTATGTGTGTGCGTTTATCCCTAGGGGTTTGTCCACAGTTGATAACGTTCCATCGAATATGTGTCTGTGTGTAGTCAGTGCATGTGTGCACATTGATGTCTGCTACTGCAAGACCGACCACCTAGAGGTGCTATCAAGATCTAATTCTCCATTGAAGTCACCTGCCCAATGCTGGATCTTTGTGTAAAGCCAAGAAAAGAAAATACCCACCATCCCTCATTGCGATAACGTAACTTTAGAAAAGAGAGACCTGGAGAAATGGACTATCAGGTCATCCAGCCCACATCACACGTTTGTTGTAAACAGGTGTAATGATCCAGTACTTTCCACACTGCTGGAAAGTAGAACAGGATCAGAATTGCACAATTGCACAGCAGTAACCGGCTGAGACACGGAGGCTCAGGATCACAGTAACAAGTGGTGGCGTGGACAGTTGGTGTTATAATTACATCACGAACGGGTCATTAGCAGAAGGTCAGCACGTTCTGATACCACACCTGGCGACAGACATGCCGAAAATGACTGTTGATTAGCGCATGCCGAACACACCTTGTTTAAATCCCTTACGAGTCTCAGCATGCTTAAATTGAAAAGCGAGGTCTAGAAAATCATTAAGAGCAAAATTAAAATAAAAAAGAAAATAATGGATCAGGCAATACGTCAAAGGCTTCTAAAGGTGCGTTTATTATTTGCGAAAAGCAACCCATGCAGTCCCTTCCGTCGTTTCAAATTAACAGATGCCCATTTTAGAGGATGCCACATGCCATTAAAGCCACAGCAGTCCTGACTGCACCCATAAAGGTTTACTGCCATCAGTAAATGAAAAAATAGAGGCAAAGCTCACATGCAAAGACACTCACTGGAAAGCCCACATCTGGATCTTAAATTGTTCCTCATTTGAATCGAATTTGCCATTCAATTCATTCTAAGAGAAAAACGGTAATTGATTCAGACTTACGGCGTAACAGGGTTTTCACTCCTGATATCCTGATTTTCATATCCTGAAACAAGGACAAGCATAAAATAATAAATAATAGTTCACATTCCTTATTTACTTGTTTGCAAAGAATAGCATTCACAAAAATGTTGGAAAATGTTGTTGTTTTTAAAAACTGACAGTAAAAAATGACACAAAAATAAAAATGTCTTCATATTCATGAAACATCTTTCAAAACCATTATAAAAATAATATCACAAAAAAATCTAAATAATTAACAAATATTTGGTTTTCAAACTGTGAAGAAGCATCTCATAAATCTGGATTCTGGAACATACTAAATATCAAATCTGGATGCATAATATGGCGTGGATTTGTCCTTTTATTTATGGAGAAGGGGGGTTAAAATGTATTTACGTCAATCTAGCCCTATAACCTGTAAAGTACCTTCAGTTTCGGAGGGAAGCGTTTCCATGGAGACACAGTAAAGCCACACGAGATTCCTCAACTGTGATAGTGCTATTAAAACAGTAACGTTCCCAAATGGTTACATTTCCATTTCGCAAAGGTTATGATTGTTTAATTTGAATCTCCTTTGATAGAGTGAAGTATGATCTGCTGTATTCTGTCTTCCAGAAAAATGTTTGCATCACTCTGTTATAAAACTGTTTGCAGAAGATTCACTGTTAGAGGAATATATATGCTACTACTTGTCTAAGTGAACAGACTTATGATTTTTGACTGGTGAATGATAAAATAAATGGGGGGGGGGATCACATTTAACCCTTAAACCACACTAATATTGTAACTTCACAACAACATATAAATGCTCTAACAACAGCCCATAAAACTCTGGATTTTTGAGTGAGCGAGCATTACTTTTCTATCAAAAAACATTTCAATCTAGTTACCTTTATAGCGAAAGACATAAGCTATTCAAAATTTCTACAAGACAGTCCTTCTGTGCATTTTTGTCACTGGTCTCCTAAAGCAGACATACTGAAGGCCTCTATAAACTCCAGAAGTGAGACAGTGGGCCGTAACCGAGCTGGTTATACAGGGAATAATGACAGCACAGCGGCGAACTGGTTTAGTGTGTCTGTCAGTCAGACTGTGCTGCCTCAGGCCCCCTGACACACCTGTTTTATGGTTAAACGTAAAGCCTGTTTTCGCAGTGTGTGTGTGTGTGTGTGTGTGTGTGTGTGTGTGTGCGCAGTGGGATTTGCTTAAGGGGGTTGGTGGGTCGGTTGAGCGGGAACTGCTGAAGTGGCAGGTGGAAGCTTTCAGTGACAAAATAAACTCACTCAACATTTCTCTTCTCAGCAGTCCACTCAATCTTTTTGCACTCTTTCTCCACCTTTCACTATCTGTCTTTATTTCTTTAAGCTCCCACTCCTTTCTTTACTTTTCTTTATCTTTGTCTAAGCGAGTAAATAACCAAAAGCAACACTATCAACTTATCTGGGTGTTTTTTCGACTTTGGGCATTTTTATGTCTCAGGAATTGAAATGATTTAAATTTTTGTAACATGAAGGTCTTATAAATAATTTTTTTATTCAACATTTAAAAAGTGTAATTAAGTATTCAAACTGTAAGTATTCAAAAAGTGTGAAAATATTAATTTTGTGAAATGAAAGTAAATTTACAATACCACTCAAAAGTTTGTGGTCAGTGAGATTTTTTTATATTAAAGTCACAATGAAACATAAGTAGCAACAGATATTTTCTTCCATATTGTGACTAATGTAACCGATTTTTAATGTAAGAGATCAGTAATCAAACACTAGTCAGTTCATTTGTGTTCCTGATTCTCCCAACATGGCATTTTACGTATATATATATATATATTTTTGTAAATGTAAATATTCTAAATTCAATGTATTCTTCCAATGTATACAGCGAACTACCTTTTCTAAAGGATAGCTTGACTTTAAATTCTGAGTAGGCCTATCTTGGCACACTGCAGTTTCAAGTCTTTGACTCCCTCAGTCTCCGTTTTCTCCCCAGTGACTGTCCGTATCTTTCGCCCTTCTTCGTTTTGTCACTTAATCTTTGGCTCCAGCGGTTTTAACTGTTTTGTCTCCATTTATCTCTCTCTCCCTCTTTATCTCTTTCATTCCATCCTTTTTCTCTCTCTCCTTCTCTCTGAGAGTGCTTATTGTAGTGCCTGAGGAGGACATAGACAAAGAACGTTTACGCTTCCCTACCACCTCCTCTCTGTCTGTGCTTCCCTGAGGCGGTCTCCTCCACTATCACCCCCTCCCTTTCTCTCTCTATTTTCCACCACTCCCCCTGCCACTCTCACCAGGGTCCTGTCTCGCTCCTTCCCCTTTTTCTCGTTCATCGAACTCTGCACACTCCATGCTCCTCCTTCCTGCAGGTCTGTTATTCTCACCATCCCGCTCCCTCCGTATCTATCGTCTCTCTCTTCGCTCCTCTCCCTGTGTCACACACCTCTGCTCCCTTGGCTCCCACACTGGCACATCGGCACGCGGACACAACACACTGTAGGGGGGGGTGAAACATATCTGCTGCATTAATGACAGCTCTTTATACATAAAATCAACATGAAAGCAAAATTTAGCCTAATTACTTTATTAATGCATGCTGCTTGTCTTATTGTGCATAATTCATCAGTGCATGTTAAAGAAAAAAGTCTTCAGAATATTTGATTAAAATGTAATAAATTGCTCTGACACGAGATCCACACGATTCGGTTGACATCACTCTCTTAGGAGAAAAGGTTCTATATAGAACCTTATAGGGTTCTGTCAGGCGCTTCATATATAGAACCTTTTAGGGGTTCCCATGTGATCATTTTTATGCATTTAGTTTTAATTCATAAATTTTCATTTAATTCATTGTTTATTTTGATCAAATTTTATGAATTAAGCAGCCTGTAAACATCCTTTATCACAAGAAAAAATAACCTGTTAAACATGAAAGTTTTATGCAATCATTTAGGAATTTTGGCATCATACAGTATTAAAAATGTTATAAAATAAATAAAAATAAATAATAATAATAATATTATTATGTGTATATATATAACCAATATAGTTCCAATATATTGTGCATATCAGTGATGTAAATACATTTAATAAAATACCATTCACAGTTCAATGTGTCACACTGATACTTCTCAATGTGTCATTTCAGACCAGGTGTGTCATTAAGCACATAGGACTGATTTACTGATTGCTGTGAAGAGAGCCATATACTGTACGTGATGTTGTGGATTCGTCTTATGGCCCTGTATCTGAGCAGAAGTGATATTTTAAAATCTGCCATATAAATGTAGAGTCCATATCGCAGGAGTTTAATTTAGACATGTCTCAGGCAGAGGGACATGCTGAGATGGACTACATTAGGCCCGGACAGCGGCGAGACGGGACGGGAGATCAGCAGGTGTTGGTGGTGGGGGGGAGATCTTGGTTACACCCCCTCGGGAGCGAGTGACTGACAGCTTAACGTACTCCCATTAAAAAAGCTGTATGACATGTTCCACATGCTTGCTGTGGAGGGGATGGGGGCCTGTATTTGTAAGCGACGGGAGAGCTGAACCCTAGGGAGGGCCGTATGTTTTCAAAAAAGACGAGACAGAGTGAGTGAAATAGTCCAAACCAGCAGCAATAGTCACAATGAACCCTAGACAAAAACTCAGTCAACGGGCTGTTGTGTTCAGATTGATGAAAAAGATAATAAAAAAGAGAGACAAAAAATGTCAATTTAAAGCCCACTCAGACAGAGTTTCTATTGTTAACAACGAGCAACCACTGGCATTGTACAATCATTTATAAAGTTCAGTAAATATGAAATATGACCATTACACCCACATGCATTTTTAGACCTTTGGAAAATGTACCCTTTATTTGAAACATAACTTAATATGAGTAATGTTTTTGATACACATTGCTGCATGCTCATGTTTTGCAACTCTCTGGTGAGAAATGCTGAACTTTTTAAGTGTATTCCATTGCCACTGTTTTGACATTTTACATTTGTCTCTTAGGTAGCAGTGAAAAATATATATTCTCATCATTCTTTTTATAGTTTTTAATAAGTCAAAAATTCATTCTGAGGATAAAGTGAGAGGATTTTTCTCAGGAAATGGAGCACTTTGAGTCCCCATGGAATATTGATTATTTACTTTATAATTAACAGGTCAAATTAACATGTAGATAAATTTCTATAATATATTTAGCTATAAAAATATGTAAATATAGATATAGGTAAATAAATATATTTTAATAAATAATATTGGTACATTGTAAGGCTAAAACCACAGATGTATGGGTTTTAGGCTATAACTACATTCGATGATAATATTCAGCATCAGCTATTTAAAAACAATATCTGTTAGCCACTGATCTGAATATTGAACGTCCCCATCAATCTCTGTGTTGGTTACAACCTTGGTACTTTGGGCCTGAAAAAAATAAGTACATAAAATTCTAAATATTTTTCCTGAAGCTTTTTGGGCAGCATTTCCGAATGAGCTGAAACATTCTCAGACCACTTAATAAAAAAAGAGATAATTTTCACAAGCTGAGATGCGACTACAGACCTTTAAAGCACTATTGCAGAAGTTCTTCATGATTTTTGGCTTATGTAGGTCTGAAATCCACAGTCCAGTAACTTGCAAGCCGCCTCAATATCTCTGCCATCCAACAAATAAGCCCAACCTGAAGAAAGGGAATGACTCATGAGTCCATGGTAAACTATTAGCATGAGAGATATGACACTCCAGCCTTCCATCAGGAACAGCCTCACACTCCCTCATCATGAAAGAACTAGCCGTGATATACGAGAAGGTTACACAGATTATGATGATGACAGAGATGCTGTTTGTTTAAAGGGTGACAACGGCTCAAATCAACCTCACAGAGTTTAGTTTTAGAGTCGAGCTCTTATAGTCTATCTGCGGAAGACTGTAACTCAAGCTTAGTGGGACAGATGTTGTCGAGGTGTAGTCTCAACACTAAAGCAATTGTGCAGATACTATGTCATTCGTCTCAATTGCTCCTTGAGAGTCTGTTAAGGTATTCTTAGTGATCTAAATTTCATAATATAAAAATCACACGTGTACACAATAAAGTATCTGGACATTTAAAGGGTTTCACGAGGAATTTTTATTTTAAATGTATTATTTACCCTCAAATTGTTCCAAACCTGTCCTCATTTCTCTCTTCTGCAGAACACACACACAAAAAAACATATTTTGAAAAATGCTAAAATGTTTACAATTTTTTTTTTTTAATTGCACAAACAAAGACATTTTTCAAAAAATACTTTGTGTCTCACAAAAGAAAAAAGAAATAGCCATTCAGGTTTGAAACAAGCAGGTGAGTAAATTATTATTAGAAATTAAATATAGATTACTGTAAATGTTTTTGAAAGAAGTCATGCTCACCAAAGCTATATTTATTTGATCAAAAATAGAGTAAAAACAGTAATATTGTGATTTCTTTTTTTGTTTGTTTTAAATTCTGTTTTTTTTGTTTTAATACAACAAATTGTTTTTAGAACATTTCCTTGAAAATTAAGTCTTTTGTTAGGATGTAAAAGTCTTGATAAATTTAATGCATCCTTACTAAATAAAAGTATTTTTTTCTTGAAAAGAGGGAAATCTTACTAACCCAAACTTTTAAACTATAGTATTTTAAACGATAAAACCATATATATTTTGCTCAACATAGATGCTTTCTGGTTGTCAAACGTTAGTAAATCATGCTCATAGTTGACATGATGAACGACACATGTATAAACTGACTTCATCATCTTAAAGTCACTCCAAAAAAAAGAGAACATTTCTGAGAAAAGGCCTAGCAGGATTTGTTCACAGATGACACTAATGCAATGACATTCAAACAGTTTAAGAGAGGGCTTCTCTCTGGGGCCTCAGTATAATACATCGCATTGATTTTTATTTGGCATTAAAAATGAATAGTTGTAAAACTATACTGTATGATTCTTGTAAGGAGAGGTTAAAAAGTTTAGGGGCCAGTTCCGCTCTCACCTCCATTACAGTAAAAAGAGAGTCTTCCTCTGTTCCTTTTAGAGAGTAGATGGGCAAAGTCCCGTGAGGGATCTATTTTTTTTTTTTTTGTCTGCCATCAGTGTTTGCTGGTATGTTGCCATGGAAACTGCTGGTGGTGATGGCCACTGCTGAGTGGGAGTTTAATGAGTGGGGGGGGGGGGGATAGATGGTTTCTCCCATACATTAGAATGCAGCATCATAACAACTGCAGAATGTAGAGTCTCACTCCATCAAGAGCTTATATAGGGGATGTGTCTGTGTTCGCACATGTATGTGTATATGGTGGCAGCTTGTTTGTTCTTAGTGTGTCATGCGATATAGGCTTGTGTGTGTGTGTGTGTGTGTGTGGACAGATCTTATCATTCAAAGCTGGACCCTTTGTTGATGAGAAGACGTCAGAGGGAGTGATTGATGGAGCTGTGAGTGATTCAGTGAGATGAAAGGATGGAGAGTCCTTGCTAAACACACACACACACACACACACACACACACACACACAGATACTTTCAGACCTGTGATCCACTTGGTAAATATAATGCAATATATATCGACACTTTTTTTTTAAGAATTAAAAGATCCATTTTAAGCAACAAAAATCAGCTTGGATATCATGCTAAATATCTATGATATTACGGTGAGCAAATGATTACAGATTTGACATTTTTGGGTGAACTATACCTTTAATGGTCTTTAATTGTGTCAGAGTGCACATACGTACACACCTGTCATACTGATATTGATTGATTGCATGGCCCTGAGAGTGAGTCTGCCGACACCAAAGAATGAAAATGGAGTAGAATGGCTGAGGGGTGAGGGCTTTACGCTCTCTGTACTGACTCAGCATGCAGACAGAGTCGCAGACACACACACACACACACGGCCCACCCCCATCAGCTGGAGGGTTTCTTGCCATGGCTGATGCTGCTGCCATATTCTTCATTGGCTCAGTGCCGGCTGCACACGAGCACACACACATACAAACAATGCAGACCATGTCTTTCTCTCTATATATTCTCTCACTGTCATTGTCACACTCGCATGCACTGTGTATTTGTGTGTGTCTGTGGAAGCATGTGCTACATAAGCTTTATTATGTGTGTGCGTGTATGTGCCATGGAGGACTATTATACTTGTGGGGAGCGTTACGTTAGCATTCACATTCTTCTATCTATCTAAAACACATGCCTTTTGCCTGCATGGTGTAGTTATGGCATCTACCAGCACTGCCCAACTGCTGAAGCCAACCAGCCAAACCTTGACCCTCCTGGTGTGTGCCTGGCATCATTTGGTGGAGCACCCATGATACTCTCATGCTGATAAAAACCTCTTGAAGTGCCAGAGAGCATGCTCTCTTTCCTTTTTGATCTACACTTTTAAAAGAAGTGAATATGACCCAATACACAGCACTTCCCAAATGTCCAATATTTCCATGGTTTCTCATCGATCCTAGTCACACCCCTTCTGACGAATAACGACTGACTTCTGAGACAAGACGATCTTTGCACCAAACTGTCATCTTGAAAATGTTGGTAGGCTCAATTTTTGAAAACAAAGAAAGAAAGAAAGAAAGAAAGAAAGAAAGAAAGAAAGAAAGAAAGAAAGAAAGAAAGAAAGAAAGAAAGAAAGAAAAAAGAGATGTACGTCACTGTTGAATCGCTTTGAAGAGATGCTTATTACTTTCAATCAACACTCTCTTAACACCTACTCATTAGTCCGGTCCAGATGTTCTAAGTATTTGTTCTCTGTTTGCATATATTTCTCTTTCTTTTCTACTAGTGCATCACCACCAGCCATCTGTCTCTCATAAGGGGGCTTTCAGGTCCATCTCTCCTCTCCATCACACACTCAAAACACACGTCACACACCCGTCCTGAAGAATGAGGTGACTGGAACGGGATAGCAACAGCTGGATACACAGGAGAGAGACAGCGAGACAGATAAACATGTGGAACAGTAAACAGAATATACAAACCCTTTTATGGCTTACAAACATAGGGACAGTAAACAAAGCCGAGATGACTGGTTTATTAGCCTCAGAGCAATGTGGAAAACTTAGAACCAAACTATGATCATCTTTACAATTATTTACCAAAAATATGATTGCTAGTCTGGCTTTGGTCTGTGTTGTTTTGACAGGTCTAAAAAAACAAGTGTCCCGACCACACTCTGTCTTCCTAATTTAATTACGTAGGCTTGACAGAGCCAATCTATATAGAGAACATTTCTGACTTTAACTCCTCTGACCTAGAGATTTTAAGCTGCATCCACGAAACTCAGCACCGTCCTGCAGCCTGATCAATGAAACATTTAAAACACATTTCTTTTATACAGCATTTCCATTTGCGTTTCCTTATCGTTTTGTCAAATTCTTTCTTTATTCATTTGCCAATAGGTGGGGGAAAAATGCCATTGGACAGGCATATGGTAGCAAAGCAATTGTTTTAATTATGCATAATTTACTGTTATTACTATAGTATGTAACGTGTAACTGTCACCTTAAAATAAAGTGTAACCCTAATTTTTAATGGAATAATGTTTACTATAAATAATTTATCTGTTTGCATCATTTTTTTTTAATTCACGTGCCTTCATAATATTTAGTCAAAATAACTTCAACCTCCCACTATTATTATCTGATGACGTCTTTACTGGCGTGAGTGCAGGACGACCCGTCACTCACATGGGATCACGGCAATAGCAAAACCACAATGATCTAATCAACTTCGAATGGACAAAATTAAAGTCCCACCCTACATTTAAGTCACAATAGGGAATCACAACTTCCATTTCATGCCGACTTTAATGCTGGACAGTATTTACTGAGGGGCTGTTTACACCTGGCCACTTCATGCGTTTTCTCAGATCGGATAGCTATCTGATTTATCAAAATTATTCTATTTACACCTGGTCACATAAATCTGTTTTTGCAAAACGGATATAAATTCGATCTTCAATTCCCGCGCTATATGCAGATTTAATGGAGTGCACGTCACCGAAAGCAACAGATATGAGCTGCATTTTATTGATCGTCAGCTAAAATTTCAAAATCAAAGACCGCAATAAGAGAGACAGCGGCAACATCCCTGGTAAGATCATTTCGTTTCTTTACTTTTATGAAGATGTTTTGTGAGCGACTTACTTTCACTTTGATTTGCGATATAGTTTGCGTTGGCTTGAGATGATGCTCAGCTGCGGTCATGCGTGTTAAAGTAGCGTCGTCATATCTTACTAAAACATGACATAATAGCCTAAAACACGACATATAGCCTATAACACGCTCTCACGCGTTTATTTTTTAGAGGAGTAAAATTTACATATGTGGTTTCAACAACCAGAAGCATTTACACTTTCCAGTTTCCCCTGGAATGCGGCCCAGACCACCTCCTGAAGTGGTTTGAGCGATCGGATTCAAATCCGTCTCGAATGCGTTTCGGAGGGCATTTACACCTGCTCTTTACACGATCGGATAGCTATCCGATCACAGAAAACGCATGAAGTGGCCAGGTGTAAACAGCCCCTGAGTTTCAAATACGGTTTTAATGCTAATTAAAACTGAAATGGTCAAACTGTCGGGAAATTTAGCATAATTTATCGTCAAACCGGTAACTGTTCCATCCCTAAAATAAATAAAACAATTAAAATGAGAGAGAATTCATCCTTTCTGAGCGGCCTTCAAGTCTAACTTGGACAGATTGACTAACTTGATTGCAAAATGGATTACTGTGGACTGTAGGTCAGAATGTTCAATAAAACAATATATTCACTTCCAACGCCACTTTCTGTATGTCTATTTAAAGCTTCACTAATCTGCCAAAATAAATGTAATTTTCTTAATTTGGTGGCTCAGCCAATATTGATGTATGCAATTAATTGTAATTAATTAAATTAATTAACTGGCATATCATGTTACTAATTCATTTAAAAATTAATAGATTGACAGCCCTAGTTTTTTAACTTTCAGACAAGGTTTTATCATGCCAACATCAAAGTTTGTCTTAAAGAACTTTCCTTTTGTAGTTTTTTGATTGTGAAGCTCGTGTCTGATGTGAAGTGGGGCATCAGTAGCAGCGTGCACTGGCAGGAGAGGCCTTGCTTGCTTTGGAGAGGCAGATGTCTGGGAAAGCTTATCTGGGCCAGTTTGCGAGATACTGCATTGCAAGATGCTTCTACCCCCATGGAGCATCAGCATGGCACTGCAGGGGGAGCGTCAGGCATGTACGACTAGACTGTACTAACATGTGTAAGTGGTTACAAAGATCAGCTACCACCAGATGAGCTTAGCATGGGCAATATCGATGCCAGAGGCAAAAGCTTATGTACACACACACACACACACACACACACACACACACACGCGCGCGCGCACACACGCGCACCTATTGTCACAAGTGCTAACAGATTTGCACTAATTTTCTCCAACCCACAAAAAAAAAAAAATCACTTTCATTCATCTAAGAAAGCAATATTGTGTGCACATGGGTATTTATGTATCAACACAGACACTGCTACACAAAAAATGCACACATTTAAAATGAACAATACCAAAAGTACTAAAATATAACTTTATACTTTACACTGTTGCAGGAAGTATTAAAGGATTGGATCAACAAAAACAAAAAAATGTAAATACTCTTATGTTATTCCAAATCCATTTGATATGTTTTTCCACCATGGAGAACAAAATGAAAAGTACACGATTCTTCTATCAGTGCTCTTAAAGGTCTCATCCTCTTAGAAGTCTCTTGTGCTCACCAAGGCTGCATTTATTTAATCAAAAATACAGTAAAACAGTAATATTAAATATTAAAACAACTTTTCTATTTTAATCAAAATAATATATATATATATATATATTACTGTGATGATCAGCATTACTCCATTCTTCAGTGTCACGTGATCCTTCAGAAATCATTCTAATATGCTGCTCAAGAAACATGTCTTCTTATTATTATATTCTGTTACAATGACCATCAAATTGTCTTCGTTTTTCAAGACAAACCATGACCAAAATTAACGTTAGAGATTTTTTATAGCCACTATTTCAATCCTGCGTGTAATGCAGCTCACCGTCACCGAACGTGTCGTTGATTGATCATGTAAAACTACAGTCTGACAGGCAACAATCGTAAAAGACTATTATAAATCGCACAGTGTGCACCCGGCTTTAGGAAGGCCAAACAAGGGGGTTTTAGAACTAGGGTAAAAATATTTTTTACGGCAACATTACACATTAAACTAAAATTGAAAGTGAAATAGCAAAATGGGACCCCTTTAACTGATGACAGATATTTTATTTTTGGGTGAACAATCCATTTATTGTAATCATAAAAATAAGTAGCTTTAGATATATAAAAAATGATCACTTTCATGATGTCATAAGCATTGTTTGCGGCTTCCTGTGGGGAGTGGATTTCCAGTCTAAGTTTACGATAAATGTATTTTTAGTTTCGCAGATCGGGGAAGAGGGAGAGGAACAGAGCACAGAGCCAAGGTGTGTTGATGGAGCTGCAATCCTGGCCATCCCCTGGGCAGCACGCGGAGTTACAGTTACATGGACAAAAGTGTGTGCAAGATCAAATATTCACTTGTGAAAAGTCCGCAGAGGCTGCAGCCTCCTCCCATTAATATCAGCTTCCGTCTGGATTTTGTCAGCCAAACCCAGTGGGAGGAAATCGTCTGTCATCAGGAGCGTACACGTGTGCGCTCACATATACAATCACACACACACACAGCCCCCACACACACACAATGCAAGGAGAGGCACGCAGCGCACAATGTCAATTTTGGAATTTAGTGATGTAGGAATTTTATACACATGATATCGTTCAGCAGACAAGTGTAGGATACCGTGAGAAAATTGGTGTGAGAATGAAGCATGGTCCTGCATTCTCATGTCCCTTATATATCAGATCATTCTTATTTTTTCATGGAATATTGCAGTATAGTTTTTATTTGTCAGTGCACATCATTATTTATTTTCTTAATTCATGTGCCCTCTTAATGTTTAAAACATTAACTTACCCACCCCATGGCAACAACATCTCCTCTCTGGTGATGTTTGGTCTGGCGCAAGGGCTCAGCAACAACCCTTCCTCTCCAGCACCTGCCACTCACATGAGAATGCAGCAATAATCAAACATCTATCCACAGATCCAATCAATTCAAAATGAAAATCAAATACTGCCCTACATTTTTATCTATATTAACACATTACACATAGTATACACACACACACACACACACACACACACACCTCTATTAAAAAAGACAATTATACCAAGTTCATACCAATTATACCAACAAAATACCTAGTTAAAAAAAAAAAGAAAAAAAGAAGCAAAATAGTCTCCGGAATTGAGCAAAGATAGCAATATTCCAGGCCGTGTACTTCTGAGGCTCCATGCACCAGCCGAGCAACTGCCATTTACAGTAGATGAATATGAATGTTAACAGATAGCCGAAGAATGCGAGGCTCATGGCGTAAAAAAAAAAGAACAAAAAACAACAAGGCATGACGCAATAGCCAAAGATCTGTAAAAAAAAAATTGTATACAGTACTTTTGTTGCATTAAAATATCATAGTTTTGTTAAAGCACCACAACTAAAAAAAACAAAGACATTATTTTTTAGATAAATTAGTAAACCTCACTATCAAGTGTCATATTGTATCATATAGTCCCGCTCATCCAACTCAGGATGGAGAGGTGAGAGAGCAAAAAACGGAAGAGAGCAGGGAAAACTAAGAACGATGCAACGGCTTTGTTGCATTTTGTATTCATCTCTTATCCTTCCTTCCTTCCTTTCATCCATGACTCTCTTGCTTTAACCAGCTCAGCCTAGTATGCAAACACACACACACAGACACGTACAAGGACTCACTATAGAGCAGAGGGCAGGCAAAGGGGTGTATTGGGTTTCGCCTGTCTGATAAATAGCCTGTTTACTTATGGAATACGTCAGACTAAGTCTATGATGGATGAGAAAGACAGTAGCCTCCCCTAACACATACAGTACTCTCCCTGCTACACACTCCTGCCAGACTCACAGAACACACGTTATTTCATAGAGCTTATTCACACTCAGGGGCCGTTTACAACTAAAAACAGATAACTTTATGCGTTTTGGCCGTTCATTTTCACGACAACAGTGTTTTGGGGGCTGGAAAACAAACTTCTGAAACAGGTTTCAAAGTGCAAGTTTTTGAAAATTATACTATTATCATTTCCGTGCAAACTATAAAAACGGTGACGTATTTGTGAAAACGGTGACGTAATGCGCATGCATATTACATGTTCAGTCTATAGGCACATAGTTTTTCTTTACAAAGTGACCGCCAACTATTGGGCTGGTAGCAGAATACAGCTTTTTTAATCGTTTTCACAGATCCGTGTGAACGGGGATCACAAAAATGCAAAGGAAAAACTTTTTTTCATTTTTAGTAAATCCTTGTCATTTTGCGGTGTGTTGTTTCTTAGATTTTTTATTTCAGTTCTAGTTTTAGTTATTTTAGTACATTAAATTGAACAATGAAAATTATAACTGGTGCTTTGGTAACTAGCTGAAATTAAAAAAAAATCAAACAGTGTACTGTAAAGCACGTAATATTCTTAATAATATCCAGTAGTCAAAGTCTTAAATGAGGAAACTGTGTAAACATCAAATGGAAATTGAATATTCAGCAGTCCACCACACGCCACTGCTGCGGATCATATCCACAGCTCACATGCACGAAAACACACCTGCACATATGCATAGGAAATCCCTCTGCCAAATAGGAAACTCAGACTTCTCTTTTCCCCTTTCTGTCCCCCTCACATTCAACCACAATCTGAGAACACACACAAAGACAAAAGAGAAATAGAGAGATTTATCGCTTTGTTTCTGCATATCACCCAAATGGAGGCTTTTAAAACGCAGAGCGGTAAGCAAGCGGAGTGAGGTTTCATGGTCACACTCATATTATTACAGAGACAAAATACAGCCAGTGCATGCTGGTCCGTCTGACGCCTCGAGTCACTGCTTGAGCGAGCGAACACATCAGCGAAAAGACTAAAGGATGAGATTAGACAAGATGAAGAGATTGAGCTGGACTGTTGCTGGCTGCATATTCATAATTTCAAGAAGATAAAAAAAATCCCCCAACTGCACAGTGGAAGCAGCGTGACAATAAGGTCTTCATTAACTTTTTTTTTTCTAGACAATTTTGTTTGCAATCATTTTATAATTTCCAAACTTATATGACTTTCTTTCTTCCATGGAACACAAAAGGAGAAATAAGTCAGAATGTTCACGCTGCTTTTTTCCCAATAAAAAAATAAATGGGGTTGGACAGCGTCTAGCAAAAAGCTTTCTCCAAAACCGCTAGCAGAGTGTCTCTGCAGGTGTCTGCCCCCGTTCCCATAGAGAGATCCCCTTCCCCCTTGTCTCCCCTGCGCTGTCCCGGCGTGCCTTGGACCTGCTGCCTGAGGGACACAGGTAAATCAGCATAGCTGGCTTGTCTAACAGACGGAGATGTGTGTTATTTGGCCGAAAGGGGTGTGCGCGAGAGTGGGCGCTCTGTGCCATGGCTGTGCTATTCCTGCCCAACTCTGCCAGTCCTTCCATTTCTGCATGAGGTCGGCCTGATTTACAGCACCCTGCGGGGGTCTCCAGCTGCCTAACGCCCACCCTGATACCAACACGCCCGCCTAGGCACCATATATAGGGCCGAAAAACCTGCATACATAAAGTGGACGCAAAGAGGCAGCAGGCATGATGTTTACAGCAGGTGGATCTATATATTTATATACTTTTTATTATCAGAGTTGTTTGCAGCAGTAAGGAGTTATGATGGAAAACATACTGAGGATGTATGCACTATGCAGGGTGTTAAGAGGGGGATAGTCTCAGGTTCCTGATGGATATTGTGCAAGTAGCACAAGCATATGCACACATACGATAAATAAAGTTTGTGGAGGGGTTACAGAAGTGGTCTTGCCAAGAGTCTTACTCTGCCTCGGAGACAGCAGGTGAATATATAAATATAAACACAGATCGCCCAAACTGTCTGCCACACTGACACATTCACCACCTACATTTTAAACAGGATTTACAGGGTGTGGATTCAAATATACCCCCATAAAATGTCCATGGTAAAACTGGTTCACCTGGAGTCCGGCGGCACTGAAGTGTCTATCAGATCATTTCAGTGAGTTGAACTCCGGAGTCCTGTTACTGTCTTTTACGACACCCTTCACTTTATATTTCAGCTTTACAGACAATAAAAAAAAAAAACTCTATACCAGTGGTTATCAACTGGTAGGTCACGGACAGCAGGACAAAAAACAATGCTAAATGCAATCAATAAGATGACAAGTTGCACAAATCAAGAGTTAATATGGAAATGTAAACATACTGTGAAATATACAGTATACAGTATATACGGTATATTATGGTGGTGGTTTAGTAAAATATACACATTGTGTACAATAGTAAAATCAAACTACTAATGTATTAATTAAAATGTTTATATATATATACACACATACATACAATTAACAACTAGGGTACAGCATGGATCACCAATGTAAAACCTGGATCCTAAGCAAAACCTGTTGAGAAACCTGTCTACCCCAACTTTCAGGTACATCACATGTGAAAAAAGAAAGGATCTCACAATGCATAGCAAGCATTAACCAAAGTGGGAAAAGAGAGAGAGCAAGAGCGAGAGAGAGAGAGAGAGAGAGAGAGAGAGATCAACAAATGCAGTGTTGTGCTAGGGCAGAGTGAAATATAATCGCTGACACATGGTTCGGCGCACTGACCTGAAAGCTCACACTGAATGTGCTGTGGATGGATATGTTGTGTGCACAGGGGCCCCGGCTGTAAGAGGGATGGATGGGGTGAGCTGGACGGGTTCCATGCCCTTAATCCCCCTCCACAACCTTTGAGCCATTGGTCTGGATCACCATATCCAGCACTTTCATGCAGCTGACAGCTATTCATTTACACACGTGGCTCATAGAAAGAGAAGCACTAAATTTAGGATGGAGAGAGGGATAGGAAAAAAGTGATGCATTGCCAGGAAACGTTACTTTCAAAAGTACTCCAATTACTTTCTTGCAGAAAAAAACAAAACAACAAAAACAAATTAAAACATCTTGAACAGGTCTTAGCTGCTGATCTATCCTGGTCAGGATGCTCTGTTGGCAGATTTAGAGTGTTTTGGGGTATTTTTCAGCGGGTCAACCAGCTAGCCTACATCAAGCTTGGCAAGCGCAAACCAAATACCGCGGCCAGGCCGTGAGACCTGGGGCTGGTTGCGTGAACCGCTTAGACTAGTCTTAAAAGTTAGTCTCAAGACTCATTAAATCTTGACTAATTGCTTGGTCAAATTTGTTCTAAAGACAGTCTTAACATATTGGCAAAGTTTAACAAGTTTATGCAACTGGCCACTGATCTTAAACCAGTTAAGACCAGCAAATAAGCTTAGGCTGGTCTAAGATGTTTTTTTTTTCTCAACAGGATATGACATATTCGAAACTTAACATACTTCTTACTTCTAAACATTTGTGATGGTGATACGTATGGCTAAAGACAGCTTGTCCTTCACAAGCATTTTTGTTTTGGTAGAAAGAATCCGTAGATAACAGCAAATATTCACATACCGATGTCGGACTGTAACTCCCAAGATAAACTAAAGACACTGACAGTAAAACTGATTTAGAGCAGTAGCCACTCTGTAACCTTATTAATATGTAATGATAGGAAATACAACTGAATCTCAACACACAAAAAGTAATGTCAAATATGAGCAAATAACTCCAGATCAAGGACATATTATACCCCAGAAATGATGTCTATTCCAGCATTAGAAGATCTAGCCAGCATATCTATTCAGGAAACAGCTTAATCCTGTGTAATTCCAGGTTAAAGGCATCCTCAAATCCAGAGCATCAGAAATTCAGTAAATGTCAGAAGTGATAAGTGGCAGGTGGATTTAGGGAGTTAGCAGTTTAGGGATGTTATGCAGTGTCTGGATAAGTATTCTGGGAATGCACAAAGACATTGAAAGGCACTGTTGCAAATGTTGTGAAGCTATAGAGGGTGTTGACAGACAATATAAGAACAGGGGATTTTCCCCTCCTAGTTTAGTTATACATTTGTCCATGTTTTTGGCCCGTGCAATTGTTATGATCAATTCCTAAATCTCTGGCCTAAATATACTCTTGATGCTCTGATTACAGGAGCCTGGTGGCAATTGTACATAAACCTCATTTCATGTCTTTTAAGTATTTTATGTTCGCCAAGGCTGCATTTATTTGATCAAAAATAGGCTACAATAAACACTACTATTGTAAAACGTTGTTACAGTTTAAAATAACTGTTTATTTAGCCGAATATACTTTAAAAATCGAACTTTTTCTTCTAACAAAGCTGACTCTCAGCCATTTCTCCAGCACATGATCTTCAGAAATGCATCTAATATGCTGATTTAGTTCTCGTGAAACATTTAATATTAAACATATGTATCATATACATATCGATAACATATCAATACCGTTATTATCATATCATCATTATCTATACATCTTTGATGAATAGAAAGAAAAAACAATATTAATTTGAAATAGAAATCTTTTGTAACATTATACATGTCTTAACTGTAATTTAAATGTGTCCTTGCCTTTTAAAAAAAAATCTGACTGACCCCATAGGCCTACTTTTGTACGATGTATTTGTCTTTAGAACATCATTCTGATATTCAATCACCGTTGCAACTGTGATATTTCTTTTATACAACAGTTCTGTAAACAAGAAACTGATATTGAGTAACTTACGTTTCTGAAGTGGCTCAGTTGGTATTTCATCTCCAACGAAAATAGTTCCATATTAGGCCAAAGTCAAAAGCTTTGATAGTCGCCAAGCAACACAGAGACTAAACTCCGGCCTGGAACTGTCCATGGAGCGGAGCAACAGAAACGTATCCCAGGCCTCAAAGCGTTCTGTAATTAATACTCATATAAAGATCCACTCCGGTTTGATATAAAAAGACGCTTCTCGCTCAGCTCGTTTCCAGTCAACACCGAAAAATGGGTCGCAGCAATAATCTAGATTCTAGAACGCCATGTCGTTTAACACAAACAAGCGGAGTAATAGAGTGAAAGGTCACTGTGCTTTTGAACTCTCGGAAGGCCTCTCGCCCAATCAAATTTGAGGACAGGGGTGTTGATGTTAATATTATAGGCTACTTGTATTTTTTTTTTTTAATTGAGTCATTATTTGTATTACCTTGACTTATAACATTTTATTTTTCCATCACTGATTTTATTGCGTTTATTGTATTATGTTTTGGCAATATTTAGGCCTATGTAAAACTATATTTAAAAGGTACTGTTGAGCTATGATGTGTTTTAATGTGCTTTCAGTTGCAGTTGTAACGTTATTTATTGGCTCATCAAATGTATTTGTATTGTATTGCTAAAATACTTATTAGAATAGGCCTATATTTGGCTAAATGTAGTGCTATACATGCAATAAGAAAAGAAATGGACGAACTGAAAAAATCAGATAAAAATGGCAGCCTTATGATTCTTACTAGGACTGGTTGTTAAAGATCCCTAATTTTCAGCACAACAATTGAATGGAGATGTCATCTTGGGTGGGGTGAACTTTGGCACAGACCTCACGGCGCCACCAGTGCGGCACACCCTCAGTTGTGTGCCTGACCTCATTGGGTGTTTCGGCCACTTATCACAAGACACCCTCCGCCGGGGGTTGGCCCACCACGGGTTGATCAGACCCGGGTGTGTGTCGCACGGTGGTGACGCCATGCGATCATTTAGCAGCCCATGTTGCGGCCCTACGTTTCAGCCACAGCCAGTGACTGCTCCGTTCCGCTGTAGTGGCAAGTTCATTGATTGCCCTCCGTTGGGGCTGCCCTCTGATCCATACTTCCTTTAAGAGCCTTGTGGTAGAGCTGGCTACAAAACCCCTGCATCCCACCTCCACTGGACACACCTTCACATTCCAGCCCCGCCCCTCTGCTTCACCTGTTAAGTTGGCATATCGCAGCCTCTTCCGTTCGAATGCCTCATCAATGACATCCTCCCATGGGACAGTAATTTCAACAATGAAGACACGCCGGCAGGACTTGGACCAGAGGACAAGGTCTGGGCGCAGGTTGGTTGCTGCAATTTCGGGTGGGAAGTTGAGCCTCTGGTTAAGGTCTACTCGCATTTCCCAATCCCGGGCTGCGTTCAGTGGGCCAGAGTGTGGGAGTGATGGCTTAATCCCCTGTTTCTCCCCTTCCCGCATGAAGGTTGTTCTCCGTGGGATGGTAGTCTGGGCATTTAGAGGCGTGGCGTTGGTGGTTACCCTCTTGCTCTCAAGTTCGGCAGCCAAGCACCTCAGCACTTGGTTTTGGCGCCAGGTGTACCTTCCTTGAGTTAGGCTGGTCTTGCAACCCACCAGGATGTGTTTAAGGGTTGCTGGGTCTGCACAAAGGGGACAGGCTGGATCCTCTCCATACCAGAGATTTAGGTTGGTTGGGGAGGGCAGGACATTGTAAGTAGCTCTGATGATGAAACTTAGCCTATTAGCCTCCATGCCCCTCATCTCACTCCATGTGATTTTTCTCCTCTCCACGCCATCCCACTTCATCCAGCGACCTTGCTGGTCTTGGGAGACAGCCTTGGCACACCTGGCTGCTTCCTCTTGGTGGCGCACCTCCTCCACCACCATGTGCCGCCGTTCGGTTAGAGTAGCCTTTTGCCATGTGGGTGTTACTGCTTCCAATCCAAGGCCCCCTCTGCCATATTGGACATGCCCCACTATATCTCGGTGTCTGAGGGCAGCCTTTGCCACCGCAACCGCTGCCGCCGGCATCCATTTCCTCCCCGTTGCTAGGGTAGGAGCAGCACCTCTGACGACTGGATCCCGGGATTCTGTCAGAGTCATTTCCAGCCTTGATTTGGCACATTTGTACTCCTCCACCAGACTTGAGACTGGCAGGGAGAGGGCTCCGTTGCCATAGAGGCCAATGCTGGTAAGGCATCTCGGCAATCAAAGCCACTTCCTCACTTGTGCATTCACTAATCTCTCCAGTCGACTGGCATGGGATAGTGTGACCTCATAGATAGAAATTGGCCACATGAGATGGGCAGCAGCCCAAACTGAAAACACCACAGCTTCAGCTTCCCTGGGAGAGCAGTGCTGTTGATCTTCTTGAGGCCGCTGATTGTATCCTGCCTGAGTTGCTCCACCTGCTTCGAGTCTTTGAGTTCTGCGCTATACTAGCGGCCGAGGCTTTTGATGGGCTTCTCCAGAACTGTTGGTATTGGCTCGTTGTTGACCTGAAACCTCTCATTGGTAAGCTGGCCCTTGATAATGGAGATACTGCGGGATTTGCTGGGTTTAATCTCCATTCTTGCCCATATGATGTTTCCCTGGAGTTTATCCAACAGGCGTTTGGTGTAAATAATAAATAATAAAGCTAGCTAAACTTGAAAATAAAAAAATAATAAATAACAACAATTAGATTTTTGCACTTTCTAAAGAAAAAAAGTATTTGTCTGTTATCTCAATCTCTAGATGCAAGTTTATTGTTTGATTTTTTTGAAACCCATTTTATTGTCCACCAAGTATGCAGACACATGCTACGAGCCTAAACTTGACACTATTTAATTGTTTAGCTTTCTTTCTATCAATACTTCACTAGCCTGGCAAAGTATGGTGTATTTGTACTGCGGAAGCAATAGCAAGTTAGACTGTCTCTCTCACACACATCCTCCCTCTATATCTGTGTACTTGTCCGCTCTCTGCTCGGGCCTTTCACACACCGACAGGTTTGGGACCCCTAAGCAGCATGACACTGCATGATGGATGAGCTCTCAGACCTTCAAACCAACCCCACCATAGGAGGGGTCTGTGTGCGCTCTCCGTCTCACCAGCAGCACCTCATTCAGAATGCTCACCCCACCCGCTCCACACACTCCTCTCGTCCTCCTGAGAGCCACTCAGCAGGCGGGCCAGAAGAGGTCACGCCGCGGGCAGGACATTTATGAGGTGTAGATATTTGCCTTCTCTCAGAAAAACACACTGTGGCATTGACATGGTCTGACTTCTGCTCTTTCAGGTTTTCAAGTTTCAAGTTCAGTGAGTTGCTGGAATAGCTGTGCATGTCTGATACAGCTAGCAAAAGCATAGTATTTGTTTATTTTTTGTCAGTATTCGTGTCAGGCAGCCGAACACAATCGAATCCTGCAGTGTTGCCCAAAAGATTCTGTAAAAGTAAACTGCCTTTATATAGCGCACAAACTAATAAAAAAATTCTCCCCCAGTGGTCGTCTGATGCATGACGGGCCTACGGCTCCAGGTTTGACTGATGCAAGATCATTAACTCCGGTTCTTCTGGTCAGCCTCACCCTCTCTAGTACCAATGCAGTCACAAGCATCCCAAGCCTTCCTCTCTCAACTACATAGGTGACATGGCAAACAGGGAAACGTTGACTGGGAAATAAACGTTAAGAGATTCCAGACGGTAAAAAAATACCCCTACTGATTACACCAAAAATATATATACACTACCTGTCTTTAAAAAAGAATCGTACTTATTTCAAACTTGTGAATAGTAGTGTTTTACAGTTTACACAAAAATATTAAGAAGAAAAAATTATTTTCAACACTGAAACACTGTTTCTTTAATACCAAATCAGCATATTAGAATGATTTCTGAAGGATTGATTCATGTGACACTAAAGACTGCTAATGATGCTGAAAATTCAGCTTTGCACAGGAAAAAATATATACATTTTAAAATATTTTATTTTGAACAAATCCATTCTTTTAAATTGCAATTATGTTTCACAATAATACTGTTTTTACTGTATTTTTGATCAAATAAAAGCAGCCTTGCTGAGAATGAGATGTTTTTTAACAACATTTAAAATCTTTATTATTCCAAACTTGAGTGTATATAAAAAAATAATAAGATTTAAAATTAAAATAAAAAAATAAGGAGTTCACACAGGATACAGAACAATCTTCTAATCCCGTCACTTCGCTGGTTTTAAGTTTAACTGTGTGCAGAAACCATATTCTTCCTGCAGTGTGAAGGTGTGCATAATACAATTACATTACATAAACTTTTTTATTTTTTAAAGCTGTCAAAATGGTTATACTGCATGATGCCATGAAAACTTTTTAAGTGGTTCTTTTGAAACCCATCTAGGTGCTTCAAAGAATCCAGAAAGGCTTAATTTTTCTAGGAATCAATATACTGATCTGAAGAACCCATAGCCTGATCATCAATACCTTTTTAAATCTCCAGAATATCATATGGCAACTAAAAAATGATATCAATATGAAGAGAGCTATTTGCTCAACCTAAGGTGAGCTTTACAGAGAGCCTGTTAAGTGTAGGTCAGCGAATCAACAAAATTATGTCCAGATTTTCACCACAAAAGCAAAAGAAAAAAATAACTTATATTTTGTATAAAGTACATTAAGTCTGTTGTAATCCACCCCCCTTCCACCAAGAAATACAATTATGTGTAGATAATGTGATTCATTTGTAATTTTCATGAAAATAATGCCACATTGTTAAACAGGATTCATTTTCTTTATGCAAAATATAATATTGTATTTCTTTCTGGTGAATTAGAAGTGAAATATGACATATTCCTGATAATCACTCAAATCTAATCTGTTTAGAATTCAAGCTTTTTTTTTATTGCCTGCAGAATATCCAGCCAAACTTGTAATATACCATTGTTTGCAGACTTTATTTCTCTATATTTCTCCATGTCCTTCTCTCTGCCCACCTCTCTTTATCTTTCCCCTCTCAAAGCGGTATTTGAGTAAAATGACCTGGATGTGTTCATGACCTAATGCTGCCTTGGAAACGTGCTATCGGAAATTTCCTACTTCCCACTTCTGAAGTTGTCATGAAGGACACCAGGTTCCCTGGGAAATCCCAGTGGTACAGTATACAACTTGAGAAGGCGTTCATGTCCAGTTTTAACAAGGAAACTCGTAGTTACAATAATTCCGAATGCACATGAAGGCAACATAGTTAACCAGCTGAAACTGAACAACAAACATCATTTTTAACATTATTTGGCATTTGCTGATAGTGTATCAAGTTACTGGTGTAAATTTAATAAGATATCAATTTAAAACCATTTAATATATACATATACATCCAGGTAAATCAACGTTTTCACAATATCAAACAACCTTGAATAAAACACACGGAGGCAAGGCCATTTAGATTTTTTTTAATTAAATGCAACACGAATGCAATAAAATTAAGATAAATAATGTTTTAACAGTGGAAATATCTTAAAGTTATATTCGCCACAAGGTCAAAAAGAACATCCACCATAAAAATCAGTTCCAATGGGTCTCAAATTCAGGTTACACAATGATTCTATTTCCTTTGAGGCTTGGCCAACTTCCTGGCACGCTGGTGGTGCCAGTGCCATCATATCAAGCCTTGAATCCAGTGTTTGTTTACAAAAATATCATTTTCTTTTTTTTCTTCTAATTTTTTATAGACCCAGAAAGTGACATTACATTAATTTTCACATCAGATTTCTTAAAGCTTTAGCTTCTGCAGTGTAACAGCAACAATGTCATTAAAAAAGTAAGTCATCCTTTAGGATTGAAAGGCATATCTGTCACCTTTTTCACAATTCCAACACGGAACAATCTGTACAGGCTTGCATATTAAACAAATAAGAGTACAACATTGACAATGGAAAAAACAAACAGAACGATTTTTGGCAAAGCAGGAAGAAAAAAGTGACAAGAGGAAATATTTTAGATTAGATCTGTTTTAAACTGCCATCACTTACAGGTTATGATTGTCCTTCATGATCACGTGACATAGGACAGCAGGAGGCTTCAAGTGCTGGAAGCGTCTGTTCACGCTTTGTCTATACCCATTCTTTGCAGACAAAAAAAAATAAAAATCCTTGGCCAACACTTTGCTACAACTTTGCTGAAAAATTGTAAGAACATTTCAGCTGTTTTCAAACACAAAAGCATTTGGAAAGCTATCTGCAAAACTAGTTGTCAGTCATCTAAAGTACATCAGGCAAAATCATTGCAAGTGCCCCTTGTTTATGATTCAGTCTACATATTTATTGCAGTTGGAAGTATAGTAGTTCCAAGGACATACTTTGGTTTGTCATTTTGGAGGCCAGATTCCTTCAGTCAGTATTTAAAATGAATCTCCGGACAGTAAAATAACCCTCCAAATATGCTATATGGACCTGGCACTTTTGACTTTTTGCTTAAATTGTTACCAATTAGATCACACAAAGACAATGAAATGCAATAGAAACAAACAATTCTTTCAAAGCCAAAATCAAACTCCAAAAGAAAGATGAAAGATAGTAATAAAGTGTACACAGACAGCCTGTTTCCTCTGACTGGACTGCATTGTTTCGACTATTTGCTCCATGAGCAGAATGTCTCCCAACCCTCCGTTCCCTCCTATACAACAGTGAAGAAATTATTCAGTAACTAAGGTTGCCTAAATCATGCCTGTCCCCAAAACAAGCCTCCCAAACAAACATATTTCATTTAAAAAAATAACACAATCAAGAGCAATAAAGAGGAATAGAGCTCTCTCTTCATTTATATTATATTTACATTTGTTGTTTTTAATATAAATTTATATATTTATATATTTACACACATCAAATAAATCAATTGTACAACTATACACCTGAATGAGAAGATAAGCAAGAGGTACAGAAGTGTATGGCTTGACTGGACAAATCATTCCTTTTGTTTTTGTCTATGTTTTTTGTTTGCTCATTAACGGACTTATTAATATATTGACATTATCATTAGCGCCAAAAAGAATGAGAAAAGAACAATAAAAAATCCCTGGTATTGTCAAAAGAGGTTATTAGACTGTACACATGTGAGAGCATCATTCAATTTAGAACACCAGTTAGGCCTCTAATCTCCAGGTTAACACCCATTCCTGTTTTTTTTTTGTTTGTTTTTTTTGTGGCTGATCTCTACATACACACATGGTTATTCACATATTTGCATGAAGCAAAAAATTACCCTCTCATTCACACCTCTTCTCACGCAAACACAAACAAACAGATCATACCACAGCTCAAAGTAACAGTGTATTTGGTCCTGGTGGGATATTTAAAAGTCCTGGTGACATCATATGACTTGATTAACCAGTGAAGAGCTTTCCAAAAGAACTTTCCACAAATCCAAAATTTCAGTCAGTGTTTTTCACCTCCGATCCAGGTCTGTCAGTCCAAATATCCTACTCTGAAAAAATCCAGTGTCTTTTTCATTAATAGATACAAAAATATTCCATGTCTGTGGAGCCTTCATAGAGTGATCACAACGATTTGTCCTCCCCACAATGCATTTGATAATATACTGTTACTCTAAGAGTGGAGATAAAAGTGGCTGCAGAAACCCATGGCTGTGGGTTAAACTCACTTTTCACATCATGCTAGTTTTGTATCTTGAATAAGACTGGCCTGATTGTCAGCCATTTCTTGTATCTCACGATTTCAGTAGTGCATTCAGCCATTTTCAATCGTTAGCAGATGATTGACTCTCCCTCTGCCGTCACCAGCTGGCCACTGGTGGGGTCGTAAGTTCCAGCCAGGTAGTATAGATCTTGACTGTTGCTGTTTGGTTTCCTGATATGGCTCAGGCGCTCATATTCAGCTCTGCTTACCACCTGGCACTTATGGGAGATGGTTTGGACGTCATTTTCGTCCTCATGGGAACTTTGGTAAAGGGCATGCTGTGAAGAGAGAGGAAAGTGAGTTTTAGGTCTGTAAAGTCTACCTTAAGTCAATCAAAACCAAACAAGACTTCTGGTCACTACTGTACCTTCCCATCCCGGTGCCTTTTTCCAAGCTTGGTCTCCTCAGGGTGGTAGAACCACTTTACTTTGACTACCATGTTGCTGGACCAGGATTCCCATAGAGACTCAATGCGACCAATGAAGGGGAGGTGGGGTCGACCAGCAGAGAGGAAAACTGCACAGTCTCCAACTCGGACGGTGTCTTTTCCCCGAACGATGGCCTTGTAGAAGAGCTTTCGGGCTTTTCCTTTCAAACCCCGTCTCTGATGACAAGAAAGTAAAGTTTAAGGGACATTTTCCCCAACTAAAACCATTTTGGATTGGGTTTAAAACAGAAACAACAGAACAGGAAATTACCTGAGTTGGGTTCCCAGACCACCTCCACAGCTGCCGTCCTGGCATGAACGAGGATGAGTTTAGTGGACCCTCTGAAGATGGTAACTTCTGTTTTTTAGGAAAGTCTTTGGAAGATTTGGACTGTACTACAGAGGAAGAGTTGTTGGCAATATCCTTTCTCCTTGGAGGTTTTCCTGTACTACTATTGACTGCAGCCTTTGAATTAGTGATAGTTATAGTTTTGGCTCCGAAAGTATGTCGTGGTGGGGCGGTGGGAGGTTCAGGATGCTGCTGTTGATGAAGCAAAGTGTGATGAGAAGAAAGGCAACCCTGAAGCAGAAGCCGTGATGCCTCTTCTTCATCTGAACTGTAGGACGAGTCATTGTCAGACGAGCAGATGCTAGAGCTGGACAACGAGCCCGAACTAGATGCGCTAGAGGACCCTGAGGACGATGACGAAACAGAAAGACGAGACAGAAAGCGTCCAGTGGTGCGCATGTCTGCCCTTCTGACATCTTCATCCTCGTCTTCATCTTCATCCATATCTGAATAGGAGCTTAGGCAGTCGCTGTGGCAGTTTGGCCCATAATCTGCATATTCACTTAGCCCAAGACCCTGAGGGTGCTTACGCATGTCTAATGAACCTTTGAGAATATGGCAACTGTTCCTTTTGGCATCTTTGACTAGAAGAACGGACTGGGAGTAGCCCATTGTTGAGGTCAGTTCTCCTATTCCTTTGGCTCCAAAGGCCTTTTCCAGTCGTCCACCTCTTTGTACCTCTGGGTTACCAAGAAGCAACAATGCTTTTCCATTCTTAGTCTTGGGGGATGTTACCCCTTCATGGTCCAGTTTGACGAGAAATTCCTTCCTGTCTCCTATCTTTCTACCCCGTAAACCAGAGACGCCCTTGTGACTAAGAGGCAGACCTGTTGTCAACTGCTGATTTCCAAAGGAAGTGCAACCATTAGCAATGCTGCTGAAGGAGTCCACCTCAAAGGAAGTGCTGAAGATGCCTTTGGCTGGAGTGGTCATGGTGGAGCTAAGTAAGGGGAACATGTCTGACTCCTTTCCTCTCAAAGCTTTCTTCGTTAACCCGTTAAACTGGAACAAATCCATGGAGGGTTTCCTCCTGGACATGGTGGCAACTGGCCAGCCAAGAAGAGGGGAAGAGGTTCCAGTCACATTCACAGACACACAGCTCTTTGATGATGCATTGACAGATTTTGGCCTTCCTGTTGAGGAAGATAAACAAAGGTATTGCTATGGCGATGTAGGAAAACAACCCTGCCATCAATGTTAACTTATTTGCATTTTCCAAGCTCCACTTGCTACGATACTACCTTCAGCCCCTCAGAGAAAACAGATACAAACAAATATGACTGACAGCGGAACATCTTATGACTCCATGTTGTTTGTTGTACTATTGATAACATCTGCTGAATTGGAGCTGTTGGACCGGTAGTTCAGGGCTTTAAGTCAGACTCTATAGTTCAGTGGAGTTCAACCTTGACGCCAGTTTCCCTAATCCATTTGTTCAGTTAAACACATTTCATTCCATTAGTCAACCGAACCCTGATTTCATCAGTGCTGATGTGTTAATTGCACAGGGTCATTTAAAGTAATGAAGGAAAATGCTTTTTTCTTCCGTATTAATGCAGATGATTCTACTTTACATCTGATAATACTTTTAAGGCTCTTGACAAACATTAAATAAACCATTTGGTGGGTGCGTCAGTTCCTGGAACAAGAACCAGGAAAGGTAGCATGTCCTTAGGGACAAACAGAGTGAGAAACAATGTGTCTCTTTGAAACAACACGTTTTACCTCTTTGTTGCAGGTTAAACGTAATACCTGGGGTGTCATAAGCCCTATTCGCACGGGATTAGAACTATATGGGGACCAAGTGTAATTTAGAAATTACCCTTCCACATCTGAATTTCCTGTGGCGCATTCGCACGGGATAACCGAAGCCTGTGATTTTACTCAAATTTACTAACTTATTTCCCGGATATGACGTCAATAGGCTATATTGCTTGGAAATGTCTTGCCGTTATTATAGGTCTAGCTGTATGATATATCATAAACAGACGAATGTTCTTACCGCATGCTGCTATACATGTCATTCATCTCCATCTAATAATTCTCTCTGTTTTTGCTCTTCTGATGATTTTCAGCTTTCTCTTTCTGCAAATTGTGTAGTTGGTGTATAGCGATATGACCCAGCACCCAAAATACTATCAAAACACTCCAACGCAGCCTCCATTCTTCGCGAAAGATGGATAAAAAGGCGCACATGAAACAAAAACCTTGAAAAAATTATATACGATTCCGCCAAATCACAGAGATGCCGATTCGCACGGGACTAATATTACCATAGGACCTCTGTGTTTGGCGAAATATGGTAGGTCATTTGCGGGGGAATTTTTACTTTACAAATTACAGACATGGCCGATTCGCATGGGACTAAGATCACAGACAACCTCCGCAATTATTACAAATGACTAAAGGTCACTAGGTAATACTTATCCTGTGCGAATAGGGCTTTAGACGATGCAAAAAAGCATTGATTTTAAAATGTGTAATGTATCCCAAAATGATTTTAATCCAATCAATGTGGAATTTGGAAAGCCATGAGAATGTGGATGATGCAGCTGTCATCACGCACCTGGCTTGGCTTTAACAACATTCTTTCTGGGCTCTGTGTTAGAGGAATGCTCTGAGGACACATCAGCCTGCCGAGTTATCTTCTCTTGAGTGGAGGTCTTCCTCCTGCGGCACCTAGGTGAGACCAGGTGGGCTGGTGATGGCTCTGCACCTGCAGTACATCAACAATGCCACAGGCTTAACGACAAGCACGGAAACTTGGCACACTGTCTAAAATTGTTAACATGAGACTCTTTGTTTGTATTGGAGATGAAATGTATTTATCTGCAGAAACATACAGTGGATTTGGTAGCCTGGCGGAAGCAGACGAATGCTTGAAAGAGAAATCCATCCCCGATCTCCATCGTCAAACTCTACCATGACACTGCCCTCCTTCTGTTCCTCACCTGGACCTCCTATGGAAGACACAAATGTACAGCTCTAAACAGAATGCATATGATTGTATTTGTGTTTGAAAAATTGCTAAAACTATTAACAATGCTAATGATAAAATGTTTTGGTTCCACTTTATTTCAATAGTCCACTTTAGACATTCTACTAACTATAAAGTAACTTTGCACTAGAAGTCAACTAACTCTCATTAAAGTATTAGTAGACTGTTAGGTTATGGTTAGGTGTTAGGGTTCGGGTTAGTAGAATTAGTTGACTTGCAATTGCAAAGTTACTTATAGTCTGTCGGGGGACCATCAGAATAAAGTGTTAGCAGATATTAAGCAAACAGTCTACTAATACTCTAATGAGAGTTTATTGAAATGTAGTTAAAAAGTTACTTATAGTTAGTAGAATGTCTAAAGTGGACTATCGAAATAAAGTTTTACCAAAGTTTTACTTTTATTCTACGTTTGGGACTAATTAAAGCGGCAGAGTATAATTTCTGTAGCATTAGCAGCAGAGATGTATTTCTTCTAATTGTGACCTTAAATCTTACAACTGCAACTTTATTTATCTTAATTGACTATCTTGATTTATAATTGTGCCATTTTTCTCTGAATTGCTACATTATATCTGAAATTTATGAATTTACATCTCACAATGTGAGTTTATATCTTATATATTTCAAATATGCAATATTTTTACAATGAACTTGTGAAACGGGCTTCTATATAAAACAGCTTTCATTTATTAAAAAAACAAAAAAAAACATAATAGTTTAAGTATCTTGGGGACTTGCTTTGTGTGGTGTGTGTGTGGTCCTGGTAAACCCTACATTATGGGGACAAAATGTCCCCGCAAAGATGGCCATATCCGAAATCCTTGTTCTTGTGGGGAAATTTTTGGTCTTCTTTCAGGAAATCAGCTTTTAAATCATACTAAATGATGTTTTTGAAAATGTAAAAATGCAGAAAGTTTTCTGTGATGGGTAGGTTTGTACAGTATAAAAGTGTGTGTGTGTGTGTGTGTGTGTGTGTGTGTGTGTGTGTGTGTGTGTGTGTGTGTGTGTGTGTGTGTGTGTGTGTGTGTGAGTGAGTGAGTGAGTGAGTGAGTGAGTGAGTGAGTGAGTGAGTGAGTGAGTGAGTGAGTGAGTGAGTGAGTGAGTGAGTGAGTGAGTGAGTGAGTGAGTGAGTGAGAGAGAGAGAGAGAGAGAGAGAGAGAGAGAGAGAGAGAGAGAGAGAGAGAGAGAGAGAGAGAGAGAGAGAGAGAGAGAGAGAGAGAGAGAGAGAGAGAGAGAGAGAGAGAGAGAGAGAGAGAGAGAGAGAGAGAGAGAGAGAGAGAGAGAGAGAGAGAGAATGATCTCACCTCTACGGACATATCCAGGATACAAACAGCGCGAGCGTTCACTCCAGTAAGCACACACTCTTGTTCCAGCCGTCAGAGTTTCCACTGTCTCCGGCTGCACATCTAAAACCTGAAACACATGGATAACTTTAAAATTAACCTACATATCTGGCAGACATGCAGCCTATCAAGCATAACAAGTTGATTTAGTTAAAAGAATGAAGAATACGAGACATCTCCTTTGCAAAAAGCATGAATATCTTTGAGGCCTTCCCTTAAGGCAATTACAACCATGAGTATACCTTTCTCAAGAAACGCTGTTTGTTGATTTTGGTCTCTTTGGTCTCAACGAGAATAAAAAGAGAGAAAATCAGCATCGCTGAATGGAGAGTCTGCTTTGAAATAATGGAATAAAAGAGCAGAGAGGTGAAAAAGGCCTAAATCGATGACTTTATAGTGAGGCTGCCAGCTCCCCTCCCACTACACAGAGCACATGCACTGAGGGCTCTTTTAGGATCAGTTCAAACGGCTCTGCTGTAGATACAGCCCTTTTGACAGACAGAGCAAACGGGGAGCCGAGGAGTTTTTGGCCAGGATATGCACTATGCAGGCAATGGTGTTGGAAGCAAAACAACTGATAAGAACTCTTAAAAGCAGCACGGGAAAGAGGAGGTATCACTGAAACGGGGGGCTAATGCTAGTGGCTAGTAGTGTCCCCATGAAATCTGACTTTTGGGGCATGACTATCTGTTTATCCAACCAATGACAGAGAAGCGAATGAGTAGGCAACCTGTTTGAATATAGTCATTATTTTTGCAATTCGTTAAGTGTAGAAATTGCCCACTAAATCTACAAGTCCAGAGAAAATGGTGCAGGAAACATGGGTGCAATCTGATGAGAGAAATTACACTTGATATATAAATATAAATATATCTCTTATATTCAGCTTTTTCATTGTAACTAAGTCTCAGTTTGATTTTAGCCATTTTATAATTGATTGGATTGTGAAGAGTGGGATTTATACACCAAAATGGAGCAGAATTTTTTTTTTGAGTTTGCATTAAGGATCTCATTCTTTCATGTTGGCTTAAGTTTATGTAAACCTGGGCTGTGTTCGCTTTTTAATTCCACACTAGTTCCAGTAAAGCTGATACACAAATATACACACAGGAACAATGCTGCAGGCTTATGGGTGAGGCCAATTTGTTGGAGTAGAGTGTACCGTTCAATGTCAAAGCCTTTACTGTGCTAGCCTTCAGTGAGATTATAGTGCTCGCTCTCTCTGTCTTTCTATTCTCCCAGCTTTATCTCTCCCACAACTATGCACAATCACACCCAACACTGACACAAATGACAACCTCCTCTCTTTGTTTAGCATTTTGTGAACAATCAAGAGCTTTTGTGTTGCAGCTTGTGGATTGTATCAAGAAGAGATATCGTCAGATGTTTTGTGTACTGTACAGAATTTGAGAGTTGCAGAGTGCATGCTCATTAATATGTCTTTGAGGGAGACTGGGGACGGGTGGGTAGAGCTTGCGATAGGCGGTCCCTTGGCAGCGAGACACTTTTTTCCAGCCCATGATACTGAGAGAGATGAATGAGAGAAGTAACGCATATAATGTATTCAAATGAATGCATGCTGACAAAGAGCTGTTGGTTTACGGTGTGTAATCAGCTCCCTTTTTCCCCGTCGGCTTAGATAAACTATGCGTGTAAGTGCAACCCGCAGTTCAGCCCCAAAGATGTTCCTAAATAAGATAAATAAATAAAAAATGGTTAAAACATGCTATTCTGTACGTCCTCCTGAGGGGCCACGCATAACTAACAAGAAACAGTTATATACAGTCACAATGTGAAACTGTATATGCAGGAATGTTGTGGACTGCTGGACTACATTAAGAGCAGCTAAGCTAAGAGTACCGCTTAAAAAAACAACAACCAGGCTATATTAGCGATATAAGAGTTCATAGGGTTGTCTACCCTCCTCTATCACAACCAGATGCTGAAATGTTCCTTTACTGATGAATTTGTGCTCAATGAGATAAGAAATTAGCAATAAAAGACGCAAATGCAAAAGAATGCCTAAAGTTGGTTTGGAGGCCTTCACACACAGATCATAGCATTTACACGCTTCATGGCTAAGTAACTGCTTATCGGAACACACTCACACACACAACCCCAGATGCTATGTTCCTAACTGCTTTAGCAGAGAAAGTCAGAGCTGGGATGGATCCAGCCTTGAACTGATGGGGCTCTGGGGGAGAACAAGGGGTCTGTGAGAGCCTGTGAGGGTGGCCTGAAGGGCTGGTTCAGTCCGAGGCCTGTATGGAGAGTCTTTGGGGGAATGAGTCCCCTGAAGAAGCTTTTTAAAGGGTCTCACCGCTTCCTGAAGCAGCTGCTCCAGAGAGTAGATCCTCGGCCTGTTTCCACGCTCTCCCTCAACGACAACACTATAGCTGAAGAGACAAAAATTCAGAACTGTAATTATCCATCTATCCATGTATCTATTCATCTATCTATACATTTATCGTTCAATCCATCCTTCCATCCATCCATCTCTAACTATCCATCCATACATCCCTAACTATCCATCCATCCATTCATGTTTTTTATGTTGAAAATACAGGGTTGTTGTCTTACATATCAGGCAGGTCCAGTGTATGTACATAGGCAGCGTACAGTAACTCGTCCTCTTTTGAGATTAACACTTTCAGTCCATCCTTCAGGATTTCTTTGGTGAGAATGCAGTTGGGCAGGGCTGGTTGTGACAAAGACAGATTAAAGTGAGAGGTCATTCTCCTTTTACCACATGCAGGAGTATAACAGCATTGTCTGTTTGTATATTTCTTACCCGGTAATGCACTGCCCATCAGCTCTGGTTCCTCCTCCTGTTCCTCTTCATCTTCCTCTCCCTCTGAGAAGCTGCTGTCGTCATCCATTCGGAATCCCTCATCGGCAGCAAAGCTCTCCAGCAAACGACTGACTGCTCGCCCCTTAGCCTGCTAACAGTCAAGAAACGGCATGTGAGTCTCACACACATACTCACACACCCCTAATGGCCCCGGAGAGAGTGATTTAGGGCTCCAACATTCATTCAAACTCCCATTCAAATATATCATAACCTCTCGCACCTTAACAGGTCAAATCTTGTGCACAGCCCTTGGTACTTAACATTGCTCAAAAAAGCTGTCATATATTAATGTGATGGAGGTTTCGTCACTTGGGGTGATGCTGTTCGGTTTTCATTTTACAAGTGTGTCTCTAGGGCGAGGCCCAGGTGAAGAATGATGCGTGTCTTTGTTCTCTATCGCACTCTTTGAGCAAAGCGGGAATTCTCCCCGCCCTCTGATTAGGCAGGCAAAGTCCCCTAACATGCCTCACTGATGACCTCACAAAGTGCCGACAGTGACAGCCTTGACACCTATGGTGTAAATCCTTTCAAAACTATTGACTGTTTTATTTAGACAATGCATGATTCAGCCAGTGAATTAGCAGGCGGATCCCATCTTATCTTTATTCTGAGTAGATTTACGAGAGCCCCTGACAGGACAAACCACACGAGAATTGCACAATCCTTCTTGGAGGGACGACTTTTTATGGGTGCCAAGAGGGCAAGGCAGACAGATCTAGGCCACTAGGGGGTGATTCACTATATGGCGCTGCAGCCTCGCTAGATTACACCAACTCTTATAAATGAGCTCAAAAGTTCCTTGAATTCCTGGTCACCAGTATACATTTTATTTTGGAAGCGATCATGTTAGCCATCCAATTTCATGGAAACTGAGAGGAACCATTCCATACCTGCTTGTTTCTGATTCGTCTGCTCCAAGTGATGTCATCATACTGAGAGGACAGTGCTTCTAACCAACAGCTTTTCCTCTGAAACAGCCGTAGGGGATATGTTAGCACTGTGAGAGTTTGTTTGTAGCTAATTTACCAAAGTATTCCAACAAAACAGCTGATACCTTGCCAAAAAGCACTGCACTCTTCCTGGTGGTGATTTCTCGTGGAGTAGGCAAGGTCTTGAGAAGCCTAGTGTGGTCAAAGGTGTTCTCTCTTGACCCCTCTCTCCACTTAGAGCTAGTCAATCTCCTTTCCTCCTCCAGTTCTGAGTGGTTATGGTCAGCACTGACCAGGGCTTGCCTACAGGGGGCCTTCCTTCTCTTCACCTCTTCTTTAGTGACAGACACATTCATAGACCCTGGAGGGAAGACAAAAAATATATATATTTAAGAGTGACAGTGAAAGATGATTGTTTGTGAACTAAGGTGATGTCTGCCAATCCCTGATGTCTAATTAAATAAGGATGTAACATTTACCGTATCCCTGTCTTTCTGTTTTGTTCTTGGCTTTCTGATTGGCCTCAAGCTTCATGATGGAGCATTGTAAAGGACGGCCGACTCCAGACAGTTGCTCTTTAGATGATAGATTCTTGAAGCCCTCTGCCCCTTCCTCGCTGTCGTAGATGCCGTCATCTTCCTCTGTGAAAATGATGGATCGATTGAATGCATTGACATCTTGACTGGACCACAGTTCACAGCGGGCATCTGAATCAGTCATGGTGAATGTGAATGCAGCCTGACGATTCCTCTCACTGTATGATTTGTTCGATATTTAGCATGATGAAGTTCATGAAATGGGTGCCAACTGTGACTGTAACTGTCAACGTTCACAGGAACTGTGGCAGTCAGAAAAGTCTAGTCACTGACAGGTTTGACCAGCAGACCTTTGCTTCCCACACGTGTCTGCCCTAGTATCTGACTCCTGCTTACAGCCACACATAGATTACCATTCCAAGTTTGGAATCACTATGAAAAATAAATAAAAAACTTCAAATGAATTTTGGGATATTGCACACAATTTGCTGGAAACACCTAGGTGAAAATAAAATGTATAACATTCTCCGAAACTTGCTGAATGTTGTATTCACTAAGAATACGTTTTAAGTGATTTATTTAATTTGATAAAAGAGACACTGTGATTTCCCCACAGAGCTGTTACTGTTTAAAACTAAAACTAATATAAAAAAATGAAGTGAAGATTAAGAAAACTTTAAAAACTTAAACAAATATTAGAAATGTTGCCTTCACAACCAACTGAAATATGTTAAGTGCTAAAATTATTAACACTAAAACTAAATAAAAGCTAATGAAATGGCTAAAATAACATTGTTTTCCCAATACCTACAGCTTCCATTTCTATTTCATAATATAAGTTCACAAGTTCATAACATGGATGGAAACCGCTATTGACACCATATGCATTCTAGCTGTCAGTTTATTAAGATATTCAGATAAAGTTACATCTCATGCTTTCTGCGGCACTGTTTTTGTTTTGTGTATTTTGTACTGTATTTTGATGACTTTTGAATTTGAATTTCTTACAAAAACATACGAATGTCTTCGTAATTCTCAATTTTTTTGAGCGGTAGTGTACGCACACAAAGTCATACTCGCATGCTTGGGTGTCACAGATATGTATTGGCAGAAGCCGTCTGTGGGCTATGTGTCTCGCATAGAGCAGAGATGGCACGGTGGCAAGCAGTGTCGGGTGTCAACACAGTGCTGACACACTTGTCACTTACAAGGCGCTCGTCAACACTCTCGCAAGCTCGTGAAATGTGAAAAGGATAACTTTCAGGGCAATTAACAAAGCGGCAACAACACCGCCTAGCTCGACCGCAGGCGTAGCTCACATTAACGTTCATTACTGCCATGATTTCATCTCCACTTTGTTCACTTACAGAGGTGTGTTTGCAGGGAGCGTGGACTAAAACATGTAGTGGAACTGAGGCGGTGAAGAAAGTATACCATTTTTTCCCCTATAGGTGTGGCATTCTGAACGCAGCATGATGCAGGCTAGCATTACAGCTCGGGTTTTGCCCAATGCATGCCTGAGGAGGCATCGTTAATTTTTTTTAACGGCATGACAGTCGAGCAGGGAAATGAGAGGGTCCGCTGATCGTCATGCTGGTATGCATCTCTCTCGGCCCATAACTCACCTGTGTTGCTGTCGGAGGGAGAGATGCCCTTCTCGGTAGCTTCTAGCTTGCTATCGGTCACAGCCGTATCGCACATCAGCTGCTGAGTTCGGGTTGGCAGGGGTGAGGAGCTCAAGATGGCCTTTGACCTCACACCTCTTCTCATAGTCCGCTTCCCATCAGATCCCTGGTGGACTGCTGCCATACTGCCTGCTGGGATAGAGCAGATGTACTTCAAATTTCGTAATAATCTACAGTAATTTAAATATGAATGCAATTAAAAGAGATGTCTCATACGTCTAGCATACATAATGTTTACCTGTGTCACTGTTCTCTCCAGTTTTGTTACAATGTGTGTGTTCTTCTTTTCCACTGTGCTCTCGGGACAGATGTTCTGTAATAGTACTCTGTGTTTTGGTCTCTCTGTGACACAACAGGTTCACCAGTCTCGATCCACGCTTAACTTTGGCTTTCTGCTTCAGCTGTGAGCAAGCTTTCTGCTTAAACTTAGTGCTCAGCAGTCTTGGCCTGCCTCTTGGCCTACAGTGCGCCTTCATCTGAAAAAGAGAGAGGAAAATAACTAAACCAATGACAATATTTGTGTTGAATTTTTACAATGTTTGCAAGGCAGCACTGTATTGATGTTCCTCAACAGATTCTCCTCTAAATATTTCATTTTTTTGTCACTGCATAACAATTGATGTTTCTCTCTGTCACTTCATCTTTATTAATATGATTAAATGTTATTTCTTAAATATAAACTGATGCATTATGTGTTAACCAATGAACAATTTAATTTAAAAAAGTTATAATAATAACCGTCTGACAAAAAACAAACAAAAAAACAAACAAAACAAAAAAACACCAACCAACCAAGAATGTTTGTCCTTTAAATTCAAACCAATAATGATGACAGCTGTGACAATAATGGTGAATTATTGTGAATCGGTCTTGTCTTGATACATATTAATGGGTCTTTCCTTTCTTACAAGTATTTAACCATGTGACAGAAAACAAACAAAAATGAAAACTGTTCAGCATCATGACAACAGCAAACTTTAAGGAGACATTTTCAGCAGTTTAGAAGCGATTAGCTACGAACCTGTGTGCTAGTGAGATGGTGGTAAGGGCTACTGGTCATCCTCCTCTTCTTCCTCTTCCTGTCTCCGCCTCCAGTCAAGTCCTCCACTGTAAGCAGACCCGGCCCCGCTCCAGCCGACCTGTCCATCACAACAGAGAGGTATTCATGAGGGGAGAAAAAGAACGAAGGATGAAAAGGAGAGATCAGAGGCGAGCGGAGGGCTTGCCTTCCCTCTCTGTGGCTCTCTAATGACCTTCTTTTCAGGCTTTGATGAATGGAGAGGCAGGGGCTTGGTTCCCCGCTGCACGCTTGAAAAATTGGGATCTGACGCCAAACCGAGAAATATCTGAGAGAAGTGCTGGTAAAGCAACCTCCCACTCATAATTTTGTTTGTTCTTTTTTTTTCCCGCTCTCCCTCGTCTCGGTCTCTCCGTCTCTGCTTACTCCTTTTCCATTCTGTGCCAATGGTTTCAGGGCTGTGAATTCCAGCATTACATTAATAAAAAAAACCTTCTCTGTCTTATTACCATATCAATGCATCTGTTCCTGCACAAAGCAGTACAATGCATAGGCCTTCAGGAGGGCAACGAGAGCGAGTGAGTGAGTGTGTGTGTGTGTGTGTGTGTGTGTAGCCAACCATCTAGCAGACCTATTACACTGAAATAAGGTTCATACACTCGCTCTGCGGCGATCGGCCTCTCGTTTTGCAGTGTAAGCATCAGTGTTTTTACTCCTGAGAAACAGACAGCTACTTCAAACTCGCCACAGGCTACCTTAGTCTATGCTCGGGGCGGGGGGTGGCGGCACAGACATCAGCTGGCCCGTCAGTCACCAGGATGATTGGCAGGTGAGTGTCAGAAGCCGTGTCGGCATGTGGTTGGTGAATTTCAGCCTCCCTTCTGTGTCCTAGCGACAGCTATAGTCAGTTACTTCCAAAGCAACTCCGAATCTTGACATAGAGACATTTTTAATTTTTCTTGTTAATCGAGGTGCCACATCACCAACTTGACCTTGTGATTTCTGCGGTGCTGGATTCTGGACTGTTTCCCAGTACGCACAGCAGCATGCATAAATCAATTACCGCCTGATTGTTTACTGTGCTTAATGTTTAATCTATTTTGTGCAACACCGTTGTGGTGTTTCCTTAACCTATGGCCAATTTTAAGTACATATTTTACCTTAATGATGTGTATAATGTTAAGGGCCATATTTGCAAGTTTGAAAACCTTAATTTTTCATTATTCAAGTGTCAAAAGGTGTCATTTCCCTATTCTGCAGAAATCCTCATTTTAAAATACTGCTCATGGCAACTTCTCCTAATTTAGACATGAGGAGCAAAAACAGCATAAAAGTGGACCAAATTTGCACTGAGCATCCCAACTAGGTTGAGCATTTACTTGTGCGACCCACTAAAAGTGCAGCTCTGGCCAAATTGATCTGCGCATAACTGATCTGGCACTGCCCACTGGGTCTCTCGTGGATAATTGGTCATTAATAATTGATATAATAATAATTGATTAATGAATAATGAAATACTGAATAATTTGTTCAGCTGAATAGTGCAATTTAGTCCTGCTTTTGGAGAATTTGGCTTTCCATACACCTCATAACTAAATAAAAAGGCTGCGTGAAGATGAAGAAGATTACTTTGGCATGAATATGCGAGGGTCTAAACAAAATAAATACATTTCCCATTTAGAAGAAGATCTGGCAGAAAGGAATGATACAAAATACATATGCACATGCACGAAGACATTCACTTACACAGACATACATTCACATACACTTTCACCACAAAAGCACTGGCTGCGTTGTTTTCCACTCTTCCTTTCAGCTGTCTGAACACTGGCTGTCTGCCCTTTACTCAGGCCGGTGCTGTCAGAAAGAATCAGTGTCCCCACTACATAAACCCTGGCCCTCATCCTCAATACAAAGAGCCCCTGCTTCAGCTGGAGATGGAGGGAGGATACCCGCAGAGACAGAGAGGCACGGATACATGACCAGATGGGTGGAAAAAACATGGACCATGCTCTAAAAAACCTCAGTAGAAGAGTCATTCAGATTTGTAGATGGCAACTTTCTCAAGGTGTATTATAAGTTTAGAAATAAAGACTGCGTTCTCTGGAGTAATATAAAAATGTATAACAGGCACCAAAGTTGTGCACCAAGCTTGAGTAGTGTTAACAGTCACATTTGTTTTTATTATTATCAATGTTGAATACAATTGTGCTGCTTAAAATTTTTGTAAAAATTGTGTTGCAGTTTTTCAGAATTCTTTGATGAATAGAAAGTTTAAAAGAACAACATTTACTTGAAATTGAAATTGTGTAACAATGCAAAAGTCTGTACTGTCGTTTTTGATCAAATCAATGCATCATTGCTAAAAACGTATTGACCCCACGATTCTGAACTGTAGAGTGTTTATATAAATGTTAAATATCTATATTTATATATAAATAAATATATTACTTATTTGTGTAAATAAAACTTATTATGGACATTAGTACTACTACAGACAAATGGAACTTTGTAAGATTAAACAAAATCAGAAAAGCCAGAAGTACACCAAAGCATCACTAAATAAAAAGAGAAGCAGCCAAAGATCAATGTGGACACAAATGAGTACGACTGATGTAGTGAAATGAAAGAAAGAACTGAGAGGGAGGGTTAGAGAGAGAGAGAGCAATCCAGAGGGAGTCAGTCGACCGACCGGAGCTGGATCAATGGACACTAACCTCTATCGACTGCCACCACATGCGACGTGAACATCCCCATCTACACCCCATCCTCCACATCTGCAATTCTGCATCCGATAATTTCATCCAAAAACATCATATTACCATATTACCCACAATCCCCATTTCAAACTAGCCCCTTCAAATCACACCCGGAGATTCATTATTGTTTTTCGGGAGAAGATGCAACAAGCACAATAGACCTGAGGGGAACTAGAGGAAAAATCATAAAGCGCAAATGCATTACCAAGAGTAAATTGTTCAGCTCTGAACAGAGTAGAGAGAGTGTTGAGTGCACTTCCCTTTCTCCTCCTCATGGCACAAGTACATCTATCTACAGATCCTCAACTACAAAGTCATTAAGAGCCTTAATAAAGGCCACGTTTTTGACATAACAGAGAATAAAGCTTCAGTCTGCAGCAGAGTGGTACTTTCTCTGGCCGTGTGCATCTCTGATTCGCTTCTTCTGCATTTAAATGCCACAGAGTCTCCAAAACCCCCAAGGCCCGGGAGACCAGGTAACCGTGGAAACCTGATTAGTAACCCGACACCTGGTCCGAGGCAGGGTTTGGTGTGTGGTTGCTTCAGCTTGACGAGGACTGTGGCATGGGCGTCTATTAAAGAGCAGAGCTGACAGCCCCCCGCCCTACACTCCTCTCTGCCTGTCGCCACCCAAAGGCGACCTTCTGACCTCATGACCCCGAAAGGCCCCTCTAGTCCTTGTGTCAACTCAATGTCACATTCCTGCTGTTGAGAGAGTGTGTGTGCTTGAGCGAGTATGCTGGTAGGAGAATTCACAGTCCTCTAATTACAAACCCCTTCCCCTCAGAGAGGTCAGGATTACACAGTAATGCTATTCAGGGAAGGGCATTGATTAGCAAGACACAATCATCAAGCTGAGAGAGAGAGAGAGAGAGAAAGAGAGAGAGAGAGAGAGAGAGAGAGAGAGAGAGAGAGAGAGAGAGAGAGAGAGAGAGAGAGAGAGAGAGAGAGAGAGAGAGAGAGAGGGGAGAAGACAGCAGAAAAGAGCAGGAGAAAACGGTCGTGTATGTGTGTGTGTGTGTGTGTGTGTGTGTGTGTGTGTGTGTTTCTGCCATGGTCCCCTTCACAGTCCAATAATCTAGAATTCTCTCTCTGAAAAATATGCTGAATGTTGCTATTATTTACCATTGAAACCCTCAATCATTCTGGCAAGTGAATATATATCGGCATAAATCCCAGCATAAGAGCACTCTGCTGTTTTATCATATGCAGGAAACTGTCTGACAACCACAAAATGGCCAACTAGGTTCTGTTTTCATTTTGAACTGTACGTTTTGTAAATTTAAACCCAACAAACTTGCTTAAAAAGTGCACATATGCTATTTTTCTCCTCGTTAAAATAAATATCACCTTCTTTTGGCATTGTGTTATCTAAAGCAATAACATTTACACATTTTTAAGTTTCCGAATATATTTTGTGGACAACGTACACTACTGTTCAAGCATTTGGGGTCTGTGAGATTTTTGCAAAAAGTCTCTGATGATCAACAAGGCTGCATTTATTTGATCAATACAGTAAAAACAGTAATACTGTTAAATATTGCAATTTAAAATAACTTCGATAGCACTTTATTTTACAGTCCTGTTCCCCTAGTAATGTTCCAGTTCATAGTAATGCATACTATGCATTATAGTAATTACAATAACTGGGTAATAACTAGGTACTAACCCTGAACCTACCCCTTAACCTAACCTTAACCCACGTAGTTACCTTATATTAACCAGTACTTTCTTAAAAATCTGATTTATTCCTTTGATGACAAAGCAGATTTATCAGCATCCATTACTCCAGTCTTCAGTGTCACATGAGTTCAAGAAATGTATTATAAACATTGACAAAAACAGTTGTGCTGCTTAACATTTTTGTGGAAACTGTGATACAATCTTTGTAAGAGACTTTGATGAACATGAAGTTTTGATCAATTTAATGAATCCTGACTGAATAAAGCTATTTCCAAAAAGAAAATATTGTACTTACCTCAAACATTTAAACGGAAGTGTAAACTGAAATGACCAGAATTAAGCTCTGTGCAAATTAACGTATTGTCTAAGTCCTGCATTTGATGAAGAACATCCAAACTGACAATTAAAGTATGTTCTGTAATTTATAATTCAGGAAAAAATATATTCTTAATTATTATTGTTGTCTAATTTGAATTAAATATAAAAATATTAAATATAATCCTAGAAGATAAATTTACCTGAGAAGCAACACTGCATAAGACATTAAGACTTAATACAAGTGTATTTTGTCTTACTGCGTTAGAACTCTAAACAATTTAAAAAAGAAAATGAAAAGTCTTAATATCTTAAGCAACGTTGCATCTCAAGTAAATTTGTTTCAGCATTTTGTTTTTTTTAAGGATATTTTTCCTGGAAAGCAAGTAAAAAAAACCTACTCCCATAGCCTCATGGGATGATAAAGTGTCCATCAAAGGAAACTACCGATAAGCATATTTGCACACAGGGTTGGCTGTGGTCTGGTCTAAAATCTGTCTCCAATCCATGCTCCCATGATGCACCATTAACACCCTTAACCTTGTCAAATGACCCTTTGACCTCAAACAGATTCGGCCAGATGCCGAAGGATGTTACACTTTTTAGTACACAAATGCATGAGGGGAGTGAAAGACTGAGAGAGCCCACATACTTCAACACATAAACTCAAATCCAATAAAGCTGACAAACACAACAATGAATGTTACCATTCAATTCCCCAACAATTCATGCCGTCTGCCATCAAACTGACATAAACCATGATGAGAAAGTCAAACCTTGGGTTTTCTCTGCCATTCCCTAAAGGGACTCTAAAAAAAAGCTTTTTACGACTCGGATACATTTTAGTGGCGGGAAGTTGTCATTTGTTTTATTTGGCAGGGGAGCTTTATTAACAACACGGATAAATGTGTGCTGGGTATAGCATGTGTAATTAAGCTCTAGCTCCTGCTTTTCATTAGCACGCTGCTAATCAACCAGGCTAGTAATAAAATGGGAGTTTTGTTAATCAGGTAGAGTAAACTTGATTTGACCAAGTTTATCAAAACGTCTAAGGCCCGGCATAAACAGAGGTGTATCTCAGGAGAGAACGCTAATCCATCAGAGTGATAACTTAAAGCCCTGACGTTGCGCAGGCAATTGGTCTCCACGCTTTATCAAATTAATATCGCCGACGCGTCATGGGTTAGAAGGGAGTCGCAACACTTGTAGATAATCAATGGAAGTTGTAAATATGATTAATGATGGCTCTTTGCACTGATTAAGCACTTAGTCTGCCTTGTATGAACTGATAGGAGCCTTCTAGACTTATTTACATATACACACTCAGAGTCGGATTGCACACGCACGTACAAAAGGAGTTCACAAACATAATCTTTCAAAACATCTCCTATCTAGACTCTTATTAATGCATGTGAAGCGTTTGGCTGCAGGTAAGGAATTGTTTCCTGAGCTAGGCTTAATACTGGTCGCAGTAAAGCTCTAATTTAATCTCAACTCTCTCGCTATGGAAACTGTGAAAGAGCATTAATATAAAAGAGCTGTAGAAGAATCGCACTATATTTGCTGCTCTGCAGAATTATATGATTCTAAACACACACATACAACTTATACATCTTGTATAGGAATTAAATATAGAATTAAACTAGATTGTAAACCTGTCAGGATTAGAGACAAATCTTTTCTTCCATATTGTGATGAACACAATGAATTATCTAAAAAGAAAAAATGTAGGATGGTCTAAGTTTACGTTTTTTTAACCCATTTTATTATCTGCCGATGGAAAATCGCAAGTCTAAAATATAAAAAAAATTATAACAGCATAGTTTGAAGTACAAGTAAATTTAATTAAAACAAAAGCTGGCCCATTTATGATCCTTTCTTCTAGCAAGGAAAGTCTTTGCAAGTCAGAAATGTGTCCCTCACAACAACATGGAAACACCAAGCATGAAGAAACAAGTAGAAAGGGAAACACTCACTTGACTTTTTTAGGGGCATCTGTGGGAATAGGGGGTGCCGATGTGGACTTGCGCTTGCGTGGCCTTCCGGGTCCTCGACGAGCTGGACTGCGTGAGGTCTCTTCTTTCCTGTAAACACACAAACACGCACACACACACACAGCCTGTCAATCACTCTAATTCACACTAATGATGTTGAATGAAACGAAACACTAAGCCATCCTAATTGTGAGAGTGGACTAGAGGAAATACTTAAGCACAGCTCAGGCTTATGCAAAGAGGGCTCAGCACACACTGGGTGGTCTCAGCAGAGCGTTGCGAGGGGACAGAGAAAGAGCTAGAGAGAGACTGAGCGTGTGCTGGGGGATCGAAGAGAGTTCGATCTCTCCGTGCATGTGTGTAAATGGGTTTTGAAAGGTGTGCGGAGTGCATTTATATGTGGAGGGTGTGTATTTGTGAAAGTGGTCTGTAGTTCACTCACTGGTGGTCATGTTTTCTCTGTAGCTTGGCAAGCTCCCTCTGTTTTTCCTTGTAGCGCCGCTGCAGTTCTGCCAGCCGCACACGCATCGCTAGCTCCTCCCGGTCGAGCGTTTCCATGGTACCCTTAACAGGACACACCTACACAATGGAATAATCTCCAGTGAGTTTACAGTAAAAATGCCTTTCAAGGTTCTGAATGACCGTTTTTCTTCCACAGAAAGCGAATGGAGATATTGTGAATAATGTTCACAATGCTCTTTTCCATACAGTGAAACAATATAGTGATGACTCTCCAAAAAGGACTAAAAAGCACTACAAAAATATTATAAAATTGGTCCATTTGACTCATGCACTATATTTCAGGGTTTCTGGAAACATACAATAGATTTGTGTGAGAAACAAACTGAAATTTCAGTCATTAATAACTAAAAATATTTTTTTGTAGTTCTTAAATCTTATTTGAATTGCAAGTGGAGCTGAACAATTTGGCAAAATAATCTAATTGTAATTGCAATTTAAAATGTGATTTTTTTTAAAAAAGCTCCAGGTTTGCTGTGCTTATGTGCAGAGCTGCACAAGTTTTGCCAAAAATGTTGCTATTATATATCAATATTACTTTAAAATAATAATAATTATCATTCAAGCTTTAATTGTGGCAGAAAATCGCAGGGAGCCCCTAAAGATTCTCTTTTGCTCTTTTGCTAATGCTTTAATTGCAGATTTAGGAAGATGGTGAATGTTGCATTCATAGTACTTGGAATGTTAGAGTTCATGTGGAGCAGCATTTACTGTGAACAGAGCCATTCTGAGACACTGAAAACGCCGCAACACAGTGCCGCACATCGCTCTGAAACGTGCAGCGTATAATATTTAATTCAATCTTTGTGATTTGATTATTGCACACAGCCATATCACGATTTCAGTTTATTTCAATCAATCATTCAGCCCTGACTGCAAGCGTTAAAAGATTAGGCATCATGTGTTTAATGCAACAAATTAGAATATGCAAAAGCGCTAATAAGATTTGACAGCTACAGTTGAAGGAAAGATTTTCATTCAATAACAATTTTTTTATTATTTAGTGAAGTTTTCGTTTAATTTATTACAGGAGTGCAACTGCTGACTATAGTCTAAACAATGAACAAAGCAAATCTAAATTAATGAACAAGAGTCACATGTACCGGTTCAGGCCGTGGCGTCCACCTGGACTTCCTGCGCAGATTAAGAATTCTGCGGAGGGGTGGGGTTGAGTCTGCTGGAAGGGGCGCCAGCTCCAAAGCCCGGGCGGCAGCTAGGGTTGCCAAACTTTGAAGGTCAAAGGTCAACATGTCTTCTTCTGCACAAAATGAGAAGAAATAAAGAGATTAAAGGAGACATCACATTATCTGATCTTATATCACAATGACAGATATGAGGAAGATACAGAAAGACATCTGCCTAGGGCAGGGGAGTCCAATCCTGTTCTTGGAAGGCCAACTTCCTGCAGAGTCTTGCCCCAACAAGCCAGCCTGGAAGTTTCTAATAATCCTGAAGACCTTGATTAGCTGGTTCAGATATATTAAACGAGATTAAGATCAAATTTGAAGTTAATTTGAAGGCAAAGTTCAAAACCCAAAGCACAATGATTAAAGGAACAGTTCACAAAATTGTTTTAATTCTGTCATAATTCCAAACTTGTATGACTTTCTTTCTTTTGTGGAACACAAAAGATATTTTGAATAATGTTGGTAACCAAATCACTGGACAAGAAAAAACAACAAAACAAAACAAATTTCAAAATACCTTCCTTTGTGTTCCACAGAAGAAGAAATGTCATGAGTGTGAGTAAATGATTAAGGAATGTTCATTTTTGGCTGATCTATCCCTATAATCGATTAGTTTTCATCGCTGTCTTAGATGCATCAAGATGTGGTCACACGTTTAATAACCCTTTTCAAATGTTATGAACCCTGTTTGCATGTGTATTAAGTGGGAATCACTTGAGACAGATGTTAATGTCATGTGTAAAATGAGGCCTCTGTCTCTCCATGTACATTCAAAAGTGACCTAGCAAAACAGACATCCAGTCTGTCCCCGTAGATGCAAGCTGAAAAAAAAACCTGTGAAGGAGCAAAAATAAAAAGAGAGTGGAAGAGAGAGAGAGCGAGAAAGAGGAAAGCCTCAAACGGTACAAAGCCGCCTCTAAGCACGCCGCTGTTTCCTGACAGCACTTTGTGCTTTCAGAGGCTGAATGAGCAATGATGATAGCTATTAACCAGAGAGCTTATCTCTGTACATGAGGCTTAGATGCCAGGAGCCATGTTACAGAGAGAAAGAGAGAGAGAGGGGGAGAGAGAGAGATGAAGAAGGGCGAATTCTCAACATTTATCACTGTCATTAGGGCAGGCCACATGCTCAGTCTCCACTCAGCCAACGAGGCTTGAATATTCATGACAGCCAAAGCTGGCCTGGGGATACTGTGAAGACTACATGAGTGTGTATGTGTGAGCGTCTGTTAGCGGGCATCCACAGCTCGCTATTCTGTTGCGTCACTGCAAGGCAGGGGCACAGTATGAGATCGGCGAGGAGAGAGACTGAACAAGGGGGGAAAGAGGGAGGGGAGAGAAGCAATAAGAAGTAAAGTGTTTATTGAGCTATCTATTTATTCGCAAACATCCCCTCATTACTAACATGGAAAGAATCCAATTTTCTCCTCCGAGGGGAGAAGCACGGTGCACGAGCAGACCTGCGCGCAGAGGGCAGAGAGCAGGAGATCAAAACCAAATGAGAGGACAGGAGAAGAGGGTGGTGAAAACTGTAAATCTCACAAAAAATGTCATGTCAGATTTACCACAAAATAAAAAAAGAGCTTTTTATATAAAAAAATAAATTCTATTTAAAAGATCATTAGGTCAGGCGTCTTGAGAATTTTTTTTTCTTTGAGAGTTGAATTTCTTTTAACACAAGGTTCTCATAACACAAAGTCAAAGGGATTCTTCTAGTATGTTTACCAAGAAAGATTTTTTTCATGACAATTAAGCACATTTTCCCCAAAGATTTGCAGTGTCACGTTTTATTTTTCCCCCCATTATTTTCAAAGTTGATTCTCATTATAAATGTTGATGAAAAATTACTGTAATCATCATGGTAGTATTTATTTAATTTATATGGATTTAATACTTTACATACTGAATATATGCTGTACAATTTATAGTAATAATACAATGTTTTAATTCTTTGCATTACAATAATTAGAACTGGGGCAGAAAATGTTCTTAACGGTCATGTCAAAAAATATCTTAAAGGTTCTAAAAATAGGCTTAATTTGCTAATAAAATGCAAGTACTTTGAATTTCCCAAAATTTTCAAAATTTTCCTTTACTGTATACTGAATTACTACTTTAAATACTTCATTTATAATAATAATACATTTAAGCATTACAGTAATGAGAATTATCATGAAAAATGTTATAGTACAAATATATAACATATATAAAATAATATATTTTTATTTTTGTTTGGGGTGAAATATGACATGGACATGTTCTTGACACATTCTGTGAGATTTGCCTCAAAAGGGAGGGAGAGGAGGGAAAAATATGAACGACAAGTTGTACAGGCTTTAAAAGAATTATAGCCGCATGAAGGAAATCTCTCAGCTGAAACGCAAAGTGAGAGAGACAAGTGAACAGAAAGGAAAAAATAATGAAATACAAGATGAGGAAGACTGGATTATGGGGGTCTGGGAGGGTCTTTGGTTTCCCACCTGGCTGAAATCATTGTGCCACTTTTAGCCCTGTGGTGGTCTATTTGAAATCGATGCCCATCGCCCTGCCTTAATGAAACCGGTAGGGACCAGAGCCATGGAACGGCACATGGATAGAGTGATGAAATGAAAGCAAGACGTATGAGAGGGATGGAAAAGCTGAGGCCCAAAAAAGAAATGAAAATGAGAGAGGGTATGAGAAAAGACAGATAATGCTCTCTGAGAGACATCTGGGGGGGGGGGGGGGAGCGGTAACGCTGTGATATCACTAACCAATCAATAACAACTACCAACAATACTTCAAAGAACCTCTCAAAATCTATATAATTTTATCACACGTTATTTGTCCGTACTTCACAATGCCCATAACACCGCAAGGAATGTTAGCGGAGCACCTGAGACGTCTGCCATAGATAAGGATGCTTGAAATCAAATCGGTAAATCACTGAAGAGTAAACCCAATCGCATATGAAATCTTTAGCTGGCGAGAGACTGGGTCCTGACAGCCCGCGCAGCCGCCTCACCTCCAGTTCTTTAATAATTCAGAGGCGGGCGTGTTTATTGATGACTTCTTCCCCACTGCAAAGAGCTTCATCCTATTCTCTTATAAGTCCCTTTAGTGCAGCTTGCTTAGACAAGAATTACACAGCAGATTACATTCCTGTTTTAATACGGGCAAAAAACGCACGCGCACACACACACACACACACACACACACACACACACACACACACACACACACAAACAGCTAAAACGATGCACAGCGCCAAATGGGGTTAGAATTTTTTTCCTGAGCGGTGAGAGAGTTGGGGATTTCTCAGCTGCTAGAGGATGCTGGCGTAAATAAAAACATCCTTTGGCAGGGAGACCCTAAACGGTCCCTGGAAAAGCAACAAGCCTTTAAAGTAGCGCTCACAACAATGGGGCCTAATTAGCCGACAAAAACGGCGGCGTCCTGAGAGGAAAAAGATCAGCTGTTTTTACTATTTCATCAACTTCGCACTGTGGGACTCGAAGAGCTGTGGGAAAGCGCAGAGGCTTTTTTCCATCTAAAATGAGGCTTATAAAAGTGATCAAACAGGTTTGAGGAGCAGGGGCAGGGGAGCCGTCCCTCAGGATGAGTGAGTGGACACAGTCCAATCCGACGGACCCGGGGGGAACTAGCTATCATTAGAGCTGTCTTTTAAGACAGGCTAAAGCCCTTTAAAAACACGGCCCCCTCCTCACCGCTCCGTCTTAGTCTCTCCCACAGGAAGTGCTGAACCCCAAAAGAAGGGGGAGCATTTGATCTGTAGGCAGGAAAAGAAGGCAGGAGTGTGAGCTAGTGCACAGTTGAGTGAGCGAGTATGTGTGGGTTCCTATGAAAGTGGAAAGCTGGACGGTCAGCTGAGAGTTAGTGTTTGTGTGTATTTCGGTGTGTCTCTGCACCGTATTGTCGGGATGGCGGGGGGGCTTTGTTATCTTTCCTTCACACAAAGCCTGGAGATCTGGCTGAGCTGAAAACCCTTTTTTTTGCACCTCTTTTTGTGGGGAGAGGGAAAAAAATGAAAGCCTCTGTCGTGGTCTTCCCCTGCCGCCTGTATCACAGCGCTACAAGACCACTCATGCAAATCACTGATGAGGAATTCAATTGTGTGTGATTGGGCGTGCTTTCTATTGTGATAAGAAAGAACAGAATGGCCATTTCTCTGGCGTTTTAACTACCTTTTGTAAACCTGTTGGTGCTGGAAATGTTACAAGATGGACAGTCTTCTGAAACTGTGGGAGTTGATGTGGTGATAGTGTACATTGGTAAGGATGTAACCAAATGAGACCGGGGTGCAAATAAATAAGGACTCTCTAAGGTCTTAAAAGTACTCGAAAGTACGAGAGGAGCTTGCACACATAATAGCAGAAGATTTCTTTAAAAAAATATTTTAGAGGTAAAATGCAAAGACAAAACATTTTCAATTTACATAATCATCAGTGTCATCTACAGCTTTTTGGCTGTTTTTGAACATGTTTCAATAGCCACAAAAGTTAGCAATCAAACTGTTAAGTCGACCAGCTTAGCATAACAATTCAGCATGAAATTAAAGTTACCCTACCTATTTTTTAAATGCATTTTAGTTATCTTATAATGAATGATTCATCCTTGCATATATTTCATTTTTGCATGCGTCATTTTTAGTGAAAGCGTCAGAACTAGATCCTTCGACGAAACGACAGGCTTCTCTCTGGTGACCTCTTCAATAATTTCGTCTGCTTAAGCCCCACCTTTCGCTTACAATCGACTGCAAGCTCACATTCAGATCTGCCTCCATCTAATCACCAATTGATAGATATATCCAAGTCCTACATTTTTTCTTTTTTCGACGTATATCGTCATTCAGATATACGTCACAATACAGAGGAAAATATCTGTCGCTACTTCTGTTACATCGCAACTTTAAGTCTCTTTTGATTAGCTTGAACATGATATCACAATGACACACTATGTTTTAGGTATTTAAAACAGCTACCACAGGAAAAGGATCTTGCACAACAGCAGTAATTAGATGCTCACTGTTACGGCCGAAGTCTCATGTGGTTGTAGTCTTTTTTTTTTGTTGTGTTGTTGATCTAATGCATATATTGTTGACTCCTTCCTTTAAGAGTAAAGTTTATTGTGAAGTGGTCTTGGTTTTGTTATGGTTAATTTGAATGTTTATTTCATCTTTTTCTTCCTTTGTGTGAATGGTAGGATATGTGAGTTTGTGTGCATTTGTTATTTTTTGGTCTATAATAAACGTTGGTTAGATTTCACCTCACTTCATGTGTCCTTTTATGTTTCCTACCCCTTTTAACGAGTGTTTGATTAGGGGTTTGTAACACTCACAAACAGAAATTGTTTGTTTTTTGTTTTTTTATAAAATAATTTCTATAGGGAATTTTTAGGGTTTCATCTCATTCATGAACCTCCATTTTGCTGACCAAAATCCTCTATTTAAATTTTACATTTTGGACACAGAATAAAAACAGAGTAAGAATTTACGAATCTACAATTGAAAAACCCAAACTGATAACTGGTAACCTGAATAGTGGGGGGGGGGGGGGGGGGGGTACATGTGTATGTTCCTCCTTACCTCCATTCTCTCCCATGGTGTTACTCTGCTGTTGGGATCGTGCCAGCTCTGCCAGTTCACTCAGTAACTCTATGCCATAATTAGGGGCCACTGCATTCCCAGACACAGGTACAGGGGCCGTCATACTGGCATCTCGCGTGGCACACAGTGCTGCTGCGATAAGCAGCTCCAGGCTCCAAATGCAGCTCCCAGGGTACTGATTCCCCAGGGCAGAGGGGACAGGACAGGGGGAGAAAGCTGGCGAGGGTGAGTCAGTGGGTGACGCGCACTCATCCTCAGCAACCCTCTCTGGGTTGTGCTCGGTAGGTTCCACAGACTTTGAATCCTGGGTGGTGGTCACGGAAATCTGGATAGGGTCTTGTAGCTCCTCATCTTGCTTCTTGTTGTCTTCAGCTGGCGCTGGACTCTCCATTTCACTAGTCTGGCTATTGGGGATCATGGTTGTCCGGTCCGAATGGGAGTCCGCTACTGTAGAGTCAGTAACGGGGCAAAGGGAAGTTTGTGAGAGAGTGCCATCCACCGGTCCTTCATCCACCTGTCTTTCTGTCACTTCACCCTCCTCCGTTACATCCTCTACTTCCTGGGACATTCTAGTAGGAGAGCCAACACCAGTGTGGCAAACAGGCTCCTCCTTTTTCAGAGGAAGGGGGTGGGGCTGAGGTGCAGGTTCCGCTTGCTCCGCCTCCAAGTTGGCATGCTCAGCCAATTGGACTTCTTGAGGGGAGGGGCCACCCTTGTAACCCATGGCGATGGTGGGGTAAGTGTAGCCAGGAGGGAGATCTGCAGGAAAAAATGGGAATAAAACTGATTGAGTGTTTCCATAAACACTGATGTTAGTTTGGGCTCCTCAACCTTGTTTGAAGTCACTCTATTACAAGCATAAAGATTTAACTGCTCCTGAAACACACTTCAGCGCACAGCGAACCAGCAACCCATTACCATTCATTTGTAATACACATCACAATATGACCTTGTCAGTTAAGGGGCACGGCCCCCTGCCGCTGAAGTGCAGAGAGGGGTGATATATATGCTGTATACAGAAGCATTAGCGACAGTGTGTACCATTCATTGCGTTTATCTAGTATAACTCACACACATAATGGAGCCGGCGCCATAAAGGCTATGGCGCAGGCATGAGCGAATTTTCCATGAATATTGAATTATGTTCAAGTTGTTATGGATGTAGTGTGTGCGAGAGAAAGAAAGAGTGCACAGAGGAATGTTTGAGTATAAATTAGTCTTTAAGTGAGAGTGTGTATTCGTCTCGTCCTACCACATGAGTGAAAACGATTGTGCAGGGAATGCTGCGTGCATGAAAAAGTGGGTGTGTGTCTCTATATGAGATCTGCAGCATAGCCGGGTATATTGATGACAGCATGGTGTCTGGGTGTGATTGCACAGCCAGCCCTGTCACCTCAGCGCTGTGTTATTGATGGTATCCATCCGCCAGATGAATGTGTATCCCTCCGCCAGCCAGCACTCAAGGACCTCTGAAGGATAAGAGAGACCCTGTCTGCTGTCTCACTGACATTCCTACTGTTTTCTGTCCATCTCACTCATACCTACTCTGTATGGCTAGCTGCTCTACATGGAGTCACACAAATGTCTAAGAAATGGATACAATGGTGCAAAGACACAAACACAAAGTGAAAAGTCAGCGCTTATACTTCCATTCAGGCAGATTGTCTCCCGTAATCAAAGGGCAACAAGTCCTTCAAAGGCTCTGTGTATCTTATCTGCAGCGAAATATCTCTCTCTTCTCTTGATCATCCCTGTGGTCGCGGTCTTTTTTTTCTACTCTGCCATCTCTCCTCTTCTTTTTATCCTTCTCTCCTTCACTCCCTCTCCCCCAGGGGTTTGTGGAGCCAGGCACAATGGCAAGACCCTAACCTTGAGAATGAAATGAAATGTTCCAGTCTCTTTCCTCTAGTTGCTTTGTTTTTTCTGACTCAAATATGAGGGCATTGGGATAGGAAGCGAATTTGAAAAAACATGATTTTGGCTTTTATTCTATGCTTTATTCTGTTTACTCTTTTCTTCAGACTGGATTATTATTTCTGTGTGTTTTTTTATTTAGGAAAATACAACTTGTACCATAGAAAAGCTATTTTTTATAGCTATGGCAATTAGAAATAAAGGGGGGTCTCTTGATCATCTGTCTAGTATAATTGGCTTATATCAGCGAATAGTATATATGATACCAATGATATCAGCAAACATAAACAGAAGCTCAACCGTACTTGCTTGACACGTGAGAAAAAAAATCATTGGTTGCTGCGAAACACATGAGAATGAGCCTCATTGGTTCTTACTAGCTAACTTTCTAGCATCTGCCTTTAAGTAAACAAGCTGTGCAAACATTATGAGACCTAATTAATATTAATGAGCCAAGCTTACAAGACTTATAAAGAGTCCTCCGCCCACTTTTCATATTATTACTACACCCCTGCTACTTATGTTCACAATAGCACCCATCTACAGGTAAACCCATACAATGCATGTTTGTTTCTGTAAGTACACTAAATACATTCACTGAATAAACGTCCTATTGAAATAACAGACATGAATGCTGCCATTTTCCACTCACCAGGCTCCAGCGACTGAGGGTAGTCCTGTGGCGGCTGGCCCTCACCCCTCTTGTCCTGGGACTCGGCGGGTTTTGGCAGGTGGTGGGGGGTGGTGTGGGGGCTGAGTGAAGGGGAACAAGGGGCGGCCACGGCCGGGCTGGGCTCAGGGCAGGGCGTGCAGGGCGTACTCTTGAGATGGGACCGCGGGGCGGGTGAGCGACAACAGGGCGAAAGACGAGAGGCGCAGCCCCCTGGGGATGAGGAGGGGGGGGGAGGTTTGGCGGAGGGTCCAACGGAGAAAGGCTTTGTGTGCTTAGGTGTGCGGAGCTCAGACGATCCCTCAACCAGATCGATGGGGGGATCCTCAGGTTTCCTCTGCAGAAACGGAGGAATTACAAACAGGCTTCAAAGACTGAATAACACAGAGCACTACAGCAACATTATTTCTAGTTTTATCACAACTGAAATGCATTTATAGTGGAAAAGGGATGCTGACATGGAGCTAGATATGATTCAGTCACCTCAGATTTCATGCATAACGACACACAGCAGGGACGCAGTACAATGGGTGCTAATGATCCACTGTTCACTTGCATTCTGCTCTGCTTCTTTGTACAAAAGCAGCCAGATAAAAGCCTGAATCCTGCCCTGTTCCTGAGAAGAATCCCACTCTTTCAAAACTTCCAACATTTAAATGCACTTTGAAAATGAAAGCTGGCCGTTCTTTGGCTATAACTGCTATGAATTTTTGAGAGCAGGAATGGCAGGCTTTTCATAACCTCGGGCACCCTGGGTAGGCCTGCTGAAATATACGGGGCTTCAGTAGAGAAATAGCTGTTGGGAAATCACCTTGAGGGGTACGAGGAAACGTGGCTACCCATATGTATGTGTGCTGTCTCCTTCATGTGTTACCTGTGAGTGACTGTGTCTGTGCACCAACTCCATTGCCTGTGCCGCTCGGTGCTGCTGGTGCTGATGTTGCTGCAGCGCATAGAGTTCCTGTTGCCGTAGAAACTGGGTGCGGGAATAGACAGCGGGATGCTGCATGTGTGAGGCGGGCCCTCGGGCTCCGTAAACAGGGGGCCACAGTCCCTGCTGCTCCATTACATCTACAGAGAGTGAGAGCGAGAGAAAGAGAAAGGAATGAGAAAAGAATGAACAAAGGTTTTTATTTTGCCTCAAGGCAAGTCTCAGTTATCACTCTAAAGGCCTATTGATTTACGGCTATAAGATTCCACTCCTTTTCCGTCCCTCTTTTCTTCTACTGTCTTTTTTTCTTTCCAAAAGTCATCCTCCGTCCCCAGGGAAAAAATCCCCTCACATTTCCACATCTCTTTCCTAATCATGTAACACACTCAATCCGTGGGTAGAGAGAGAATGCAACCTGCTTCCTTTTTACATCGTCTGTCCCTTGCACTCACCGTTAGCCTGGCCATACCACAGCGGATTAACGCAAAACGACGGTCACCAGTGAGCGCACCAGCCACACTTGCCTGATCTCTGGCTATCGCATGCCGCAGTGCCAGTCAAGACGATTCAGCGCTGCTGTCTCAAACTGTCACATGAATGTGGCTCCTCTGACAAGACCTTCCTGACAGCCTGCTGAGAGCGGGCTAGAAGGGTCTACTCCCAAATGGCTCACTCATTCACAAAAGCTTGGGTTGGGTTATTATGCCTGTAATGAGGGCTAGGTGAATGGTGTTGGCCTTAAAAAGGAGCACAGATGTTATGTCCAGAGACAAACTCTTTAGGAAAGGAGACAGACATGGAAGCGTTAAGGTCACCTGTTGTCTAGGCCTCACAAGGCAGCACCCACTGGCCACCTGATGCATATTGCATGCAAAAACGGCAAGTGCAATCTAAAATAGCCAGATCCAATATGACTGACTGACTATAAATAACTGGAAACAACTGGAAAGCAAAAAGTTGTGTTTACAATATACTGGGTTTATATAATGAGCGGGGATGAGCTTAATGTCAAGTTAAAGGGATAGTTCGGTCTAATTCTGTCATTCATGTTGTTCCAAACCGGTATTTATGTCTTTTGTGGAACAATACAATTAAAAAAAATGTTTTTGAATACAATGAAAAACCTCATTGACTTTCATTATATGGACAAAAATAGTTCTTCAATATATATATATATATATATATATATATATATATATATATATATATATATATATATATATATATATATATATATATATATATCTTTTTTTTTTTTTTTTGATGAGCATGAGGAAAGGATCCCAGATTTAAAAGTTTTGTATGAATTCTACCTTTAACTAGACTAAGCTAAAATGTGGACCAGACTTAATGCTACAAAGTCAAAGTCTGCCTACATAGTCTGTCTGCATTTCACAGATGCACTTTTGTGCTGTTTAATCGCTAAGTGAACAGGAAATTTGAAAGGAGTCGTTCATTTCTGAAACAAGCTGATCAGATAGGAAGGACGGAGGAAGGGGGAGAGTGAGGGAGAGAGTGTAGAGGGATGAAGCGCAGCTGTGCAAAGCACTTAGTCTCAACCTTGAGCCTCAGCCCACAGAAATTTCAACACAATATGTTTTTCTTTCAGCCATTCGGTTTTGCATGCTGCATATTCTCCGCCCCTCCTTCCTTGATGTATGGCAAGGACCTTTGTTTGGGAAAGATTACTGGGACAGGGTTATGTTTCCCAAGGGAGGGATCCAATGGATGGACTTCCCTTCTTTGTTGCGGAAAGGGGAGTGTGACGCTAAGGAGCAAAGAGCTAATTAAATTTCACAGCCAGTGTGGGTAGGAGGAATGCTGAACAGAGGCACACAACACAGGACAGCAGAGCACAGCACAATACAGCAAAAAGCCACGAAATGATGCGCCGCATAGCAAGGCACAGTATAGGGTGAAAAGACATACAGAGACGCACAACAAATCAAAGCACAATGCCAGAATTGTGCAGACACGATAGCACAGCCAAACACAGCATGGCATGACAAAGCATTGTGCAATACAGTTTAAAACCATTAAAGACATGCTAAGTATACCATATTCTAACTTTGCTCAGGCAGCATGGTGTACCAGAGAATGACACAAACCGCTGACATGAGCTGATCCTAAATATTGCATTGGTTTAGGGTAACTCAGTGTTCAGGGAGAGTAGGGATGTGTTGTTATTAAAATTATATCTGATACCGATAAGCCAAAAATTATTTTCAAGATATCGCTGTTAACCAATAAATCAGTCATTTTAAATGCTACAAGTGAATTTAGGATATTAAGTATTATAGCATACAGTATGAATAATTGGGATTTGCTGAAGATTACATTTAACAGTGTTATTCAATTATTAGTGCTTTTAAAGATAAACTTTGTAAAAGTGAGCATTAGATGACAGCAAAGGTAGTCTAAAGGTAAACTAATAGAAGCAAGCAAAATTAAATATTTGATATTGACCAATACCAATACATTTTTTAAAATAATGTTGGCCAAAAACTGATTATATATATATACCTAGTACATAGAAGTAAAATGATCTTCCGCTGTGCAAAAATTAACAAAACATTTTGATCCCTAAATTGTTATTTTTCCCCTCGCGCTATCTCAGATTCCACACATTGACACAAAGGAGACAAACTCCTAAAAGCCCACCTGGGCCAATTCTGCTGCCATGCGAACAACGTATTCATACAAATTTAATCTAAACCAACAGACCCTGAAACGTACACCCACACAGTGACTTTAGATCTCCATTTCTCTCACTCGCACACGCTTATCTATGCATACGCCCCCCTTCCCCCCACACACACTCAAAGTCAAATACGCAAACTATCTACTTGAAATGATAATTTGTTTAAACAGTTTGAATAATTCCACTTTGCGCATTCAGAGTGTGCATTAGGGCCGCTTGTGAAACTGTTCCCATTAAGTCCATACTACAATGTGCTGTAAATGCCTGCTTGGCTTAGTGAAGCGTTTCACAATAATGATTACAGAATGATACAGGGGCAGAAGGGGATGAGATGGAACTGTGCAGAGGGGGAAGAGACATTAGACCCAAGGGGAAGGCATTCAGTGTAGAATTCTGGAACAAAACAAGTGGACAGACTGATCAAGGATTAAATTGCTGTAACTGTCTTGCTGTTAAAGGAAAAGTTCACCCAAACATGAAATTTCTGTTTATTTCTAGTTATTATTTTATCATTGGATGAAGGACAAAAGGCTGTTTGATGATTCTTCAAAAATCAGCTTTTGTGTTACACAGAAAAAAGTCAGTCACACGGGCTTGGAACAAGGTGAGAGTTATTTTTGGGTCATGTATCTATTTAAGGAATATTCACAACAAGTCTAAAGTAGTTTATACATACATAAATAAAGAAACTGCACAAACAATTAAAAATATTTGAGCTTTTCTTCATTTGCATGGTCTTTAAATATATGTGTAACTAAATTCATACACTTTATATTCTAACCTACTGGCATTGTTGCTAGAAAAGCGCAATTCCTGGGATAATTAAAAATCAGTAATTTTGGGAAATTTACCAAGGTGATGAGTGGCAGGGTGGGCTGCTGGCTCGGTAGGCAATACCACTAGGGCGGCGGAGGGGTCCTGAGGCAGGGGCAAGACTGGCTGCAAGGGGCTGGGCATGGTTGCAGAGAAGCCTGGGGTCAAGTTCTGGTGCAATGCTGCATGACTGAGACCTGAACAGACATGGAAAACTGCTTTAATGATGAAAGATTTTGACTTAAGTTTCAATACTAATGGGTAATTCATTGATTATTTAGTAGGGTAAAACTAATTAAACAACACATGCAGAAATTCAACAAGACCATGAAGTATATTGTAATCTAATATCATCAAAACAGTAAAAACAGATGGCATTTGCTCACCATAAGAGTGACCCATCCAGAGGGAGGGACTTCCTGTCCGAGGCATCCAGTGATGATGGGCGGGGTGGGCGTGAGCAGATGGCTCAGTGCCTAATTGGCTACCGCCTGGCACAATAAGGTGTGAGGTCAAATCTCCATGGCAACTACTGGAGGGGTGGATCCTGGCAAACTCAACTCTGTCTTTGTTTTCCCTGAAGGGAGGCCGTCAAAATGCCACAATGTTACTCTCTTAGGCAGGAAAACTGCATTGTAGCATGCTGACTCTGCAGGTTGATCTTTGGAAACATCATATGACTAAAAGCCATACCTGAGGAGTTCTCGCTCTCTGTCGAATGGAGGCAGTCCAAGCTGTTCCTCACAGATTCTCTTCCTGTCTTCATCCATCTCCCGCTCCAGCGGGTACATTGGGCGTCCAACACCTAACACAGAACAGTTCAGCACCATAATTTGAACACCCACCACTGATCAAAAACATAAGACCATCCTGTAGCAAAAGTCTCAGTGGCTGTGTCTGAAACAAAAGGCAACAACCTGCCTAGCTGCCCAGTTAGTAATTGACTCAAAGAAAACTTTAAAACTGATTTATAATCACCTTCCGAATCACCATAATGTGATATATACCATTATGTACATTTTAAAACTAATTTGCCTTTAATAATTTATTTAGTAATTTCATTTGTTCAGACACCATTTATATTCTTTCAATCAAATGCCAAACCAGAGGTACAGGATAGTGGGATATCACAGGCACCAAAAAATACATTTATTGCATTCATGTCTTGCTGTCTTTTTATCTCTTTATACTGTGTATAAAAGTTGCATTTTCAGATATCAGACACAGCCAAGGTGTTGCAACTGGGTAATAGCTATTCAGCATTTTCAACAGGTGGCTGCTAATTGTCATCCTACATTTGTATGATCTTGGCATGTGTTTATTTGAGAATATTGTACACTGTATCCTAATGAAGATTTAAGAGCAATTTGGCGGCAGTCACCGTAACACCTAAAAAACACAATCTGGCAAGGTTACACCTACAAAATATCATGTGATGACAAGTAGTTTGGATTAACAACCCAAAAATCTTATTTGTGACCATTCCTTTAATCTCAAGATGTTTTTTTTTTTTGCATGAGAAGTTTACAAAAGTTCATCAAGCACATCCAGTAAATTGAAAAATTATATATAGCTTGTTAGAACACACACTTGTACACACAGACACCAGACCTCCTGTCGAGAGTCGCTTACCCTTCATGCTGGGCATCACTCTGCTATGGTGGCTGTGGGTGGGATGCCCGTCTGGCAGGCGGCACAGGGGCTCTCTCTGCCTGGCAACGGCCACTGCTATGCCTACAGGGGGCTGTCGCACCTCTCCCTCCCCCTGAGCTTCCCCTGAGTCCTTGCCCGCCCGCTCCAAACGCGCATTCTCCCCAGATGATGAGGCTCTCCTGGGGGGCAGGGTCTGATTCGCCTCCTGTAGAGCACTGCTCGCTCCGCTTCCACTTTTGTCGCTTCTCTCGCTCCTCTCCCCAGTTACTGCCCCCTGCTTGATGCAGCCCAGGCCACCAAACGGGCTCTTCTGAGAGAACAGCAGTGGTTGCTGGCTGCTGTACTTCATTAGACTACTCATGGCATTGCTTTCAGGTCCCTGGTGGCCAAGTGTGGCCTCCTGCGGGGCGGTTAGAGGGGGAAAAGGCCCTTGGTCCCCGCGTGAAGTCTGGGAAACAGCACCCAGAGAGTTGTAAGCCTTGTGCGGTTCTTCATCCAGCCGAGCCGGGTGTCCTTGCACCTCCCAGGAGGGATGATTGCCGGTCTGATGCCCGCTGTGTCCCTGTGACTTGGACTCCAAGTCCATCTTCCTCTTGTCTTGTGCGCTGTTGCTATGCTCCAACTCTGGACCCTGTCCACCAGTGCTAGCCCTGTTACTGTGCTGCTGATGACGTATCCGTGCAACTCTCTGACTGTTCCTCTGAAGAGTACACTCAATCTCTGTTGCACCTTTACCTTCGGATGAAGCCCTTTTCGACGGACCTGAGTGGGTACAGTCCCGGAAAGGTGGAGTGCTGGCATAAATGCTACTCTTCACTTGGTGGCCACCCTTCGTCCCCTGTGGCAGAGAGGGACGGAAGGCATCAGATTCCTCAGTGCTGTCCAAACTACATGAACGAGCCGAGTGGGGATGCTGATTCTGACTGTGCTGAACCTCGTTTGTGCGTGAATGGGGGCCCGGGGGCCAGTCTGGGCTCTTGTCTGCTTTGCCATATGTGTGTTGCTGCTGGGAAGATTTTCTTTGGCAGCTACTCGGAGGAGGCAGTAGGGTAGCTGCTCGACTTCCACTGCTACTCTTCTCAGGAGTTTTTATTTCTTTCCCTACACCACCCCCGACCATCCCACCTCCCACACCTCGACAGTGAGGGTTTCCTAGCTGGAATGGTCCACTGGTTTTGTCTCTCAATGGCCCTACAGAGGGCACAAATGTAGGCCCTGTCACCTCAGAGTCCCTGCCAAGGCTCTTTTCCTGAGCAGTGGGCATGGTTAGTGGAGCAGGGGGTGGTGGGCAGAAGAGATCTGGGTGGGGGTGATGAGGATGATGATGGTGCGGATGACTTGGGTGCAGCCAGGATGCTCCCACGGCAGACCCTAGGCCCAGATGAGGGGGCATGGAGTAGGGAACTGGGTGGGCATGGCCCAATATTGCACTGTGGCGAAGACAGTCTGAGGGCTGCTCACTAATTCGCATCTCTCCACTGACTCCCTCCTTGCAACAATGACCATCTCCGCTGATCTGCCGGCCAGTCCCCAGACCTGAGGCCCCCGGCCCCACACAACTGGGCAGGGAGCCCCTGGTTGTGGCCCCTGGATCAGAGCCATTCTGGGTCTTGGTGCTAAGCAGGCAAGAACTAAGTGTCTTGGGATCATCTTTGTGCCGAAAATTTTCTTCTAGGCCATGGGGGTGGTGTTGTGGATGGTGCTGGTGGTGGTGGTGAAGGGTGGGAGGACCGTGATGATGACGATCCTGCTTGGACTCTTGTTTACTCTTTTCTTTCTCTTTCCCTCCGGGTGCTACTCTTCGCTCTGCTACACCCGTCTCTTTGGAGCTCTTCTGGGATGCTGTGCTCCCAGGTTCCCGCTCATGACTGCAGGAGTCCAATGGGTGGGCGAGAGCGGTCCGAGATAATGGTGGGAGGCTGTGATTGGTGGAGAGAAGGTGGGGCTGCGACGGGAGACTTCGTAGATAGAAATCTTAGGAAAGAAAGAAATTTAGACAAATACTTTTAAATAAACTGTTTACTGTTGCTTGACAGTAGAAATTTAGCCTCACTCACCTTTCTGAGTGTCATAGAAACGGTGCTGTCCATAGAGCACGCTGCTGTTGCCATGGTGATCGAGGGGGCTCATGGACAGGAAGGTGGGGGCTAGACTCCCCGAAAAGCGGGGATACCCTGGGGCTGAGAGAGAGAAACGAGAGAGGGGAGAGAACATTGTCAGGATGAACAAATGTAACAAAAGAGAGTGACAGTTTTGGCCTTTTGCTGTGGTTGGACACAGGTTCATGAAGCCCTACAGCATGGTACAACCTTTCCCAGAATCCCCTGCACAAACAAGTTCAGTTCTTTACTCTGTATTGATGAGTAGCTCATCTAAACAAGAGCTTTTAGAACTTCTGTTTACAATTATTTAAAATTACAGACTTTTAAAAATAATCTTAATCATTATTTTCGTAAAAAGGTAAATTCAGTGGAAAAAAGGTAAAAAGTCCTTTTTACAAATATCATGAATTATTAATACATAAATATCAAGTTTTTGGGGAGTCAGGGCCAAGTTGCACCCCATGACATTTTACAATCTGAACTATGAAAAATAATTTTAATTCAGAAATAAAAAGACACTCATCATAGAAGAGGTGTATTCAAGTAGTTGCATGTATGAATTGCATTTTTTTTAATTATCCTTGAATAAACTAATAGACAATACCAAAAATAGCATCCTATTATTGACTCAATAACCAATAATAATATCATCAGAAAGCTTTGTCTTTGACTTTAGTGCATAAAACGAATATATACAGTATACACACACACACACACACACACACACACACACACACACACACACACACACACACACACATATATTTATGAAGAGAGACACATTCACAGACACAAAACCAATACAACATGCTTTTTTAACAGCTATGCACACACGTCCTATTGGTTCAAAGAGAGGTAAATGGCCACTCAGCTAGACTATAGTCTCTGACTCCAATCTTCAAGGACACTGAACTGTTTCCTGAGATAGTGAAGGCTACAGTGGGGTGTATTTATGTGTAAACTAAGCACATGGCTGAAACCCAACCACAGACCAGCAGAGGTCAATGGCCAGGCACACAAGGGTCACATACTTAAGCCGCCCACAACATAGAGCTATTATAGGCCATCTGTGGTGTGTGTGTGTTTGTGTGTGTGTGTGTGTGTGTGTGTGTGTGTGTGTGTGTGTGTGTGTGTGTGTGTGTGTGTGTGTGTGTGTGTGTGTGTGTGTGTGTGTGTGTGTGTGTGTGTGTGTGTGTGTGTGTGTGTGTGTGTCTGTCAGTGAAATGGTACTCCTTTGAGGGGAGCGAATCCTGGTGTCTTTTTGAGTGTGTGTTCCTCTGTGCATGTATTTGCTTGAGACACCCTGTCCTTGCACACTGTTTAATTAGATGCAGTTAAAAGTTTAACAGTCCGGGGCCAAAGTAAACAACAGTCTATAATGCTCATCCTCAGCATTCCACAGAGCCATTGTCCCATAGCCTACAAAACACACACAGTGTTGTGACCCCATCAGTCCTGACACAATAGGAAACTCTGGAAAAAGACGATGGATGTGCACGATTTATTGGTGCCATACCAATCATCAGCCAATATTAGAGTGTTTTTTTATCAGCAGCAGTCAATATTGAATATTAGTTTTGCATGCTCTTTTACCTTTATGTTACGATTGCCGTCATCTAATGCTCACTTAAAATGAATCTTTACAAACACAAATAATTTAATAATACTATTAAATGTAAGATTTAGCAAATCTCAAAATTAATATACATTTTTCACTGCATCACTTTAAATGATTGATGTTATCTTTTAACTATTAATTATAATTATTATTATTTATAAAAAATTTAGCAGCAATTTATGGGTTATCCGCCATAACGTAAACAAAAATGATTGTCAGTATGTAACAGAATCTTAATTTCGGTGCATCGCTAAAATTGGTTTGGTAACCAGCTTGGCTATGCTGCTGTAACCAGCTTAAACCAGCCTTGACCAACCGTTTCGTGATTGGTAGAACTGAAGAACACACACCTCAAGAAACTTTGTTAAGACTTTCATTATAGTAACAGAGATTTGGGGCATGAATTAAACCTTTGTGTAACACATATATCAATAACGAGCAAGAGGGTGAAAGTGAGAAAGAGATGTGAACGAGGGAGTGTGAGTGTGATAGAGACAGAATATCAATTCAAGAGGCAGATTATGAGGGAGACAGACCGTAAGTGACTGTGTAGGTACATGTGTGAGTGTGTCTGGAAGAGAGAAAGAGCGATTGAGAGACAAAGGAGCAGGGAAGGAGATCTCCCCCTCTCCAGCCTCTCCTACTAATTGACACCAGTGGAGCATCCTGCTGACAGTGACATCACAGGGGAGTCCAGATGTGTAATATTGGGCCTTCTGGCTGCACCTGTTTCCTACAGCCACTGAATTTTAATGTTATCGACACACACTTACGTGGAGCACACACATACACACACTCCTGCAGCATGCGTAGATACAGAGACGCACACATTACCGTGAACATGCACTAAGACAAAGGACATGGAAATAGAAATTAAAACACCAGTCATTTGTAAACCTGTGTCCTTGTCCTTGAGCACGTATACTATGTACACATGTATACACTAATGTTTATATGTACACTACAGTTTTTTTATATTATTAAAAAGTCTCTTATGCTCACCAAGACTGCATTTAATTTAACAAATGAATGCAGTAAAAACAATGATACTGTGATATTTGATTACAATTAAAAATAACTATTTCTATTTTCATTTATTTTAAAATGTAATTTATTCCTGTGATGGCAAAGCTGAATTTTCAGCATTATATCTCCAGTCTGCAGTGTCACATGATCTTTAATAAATCTTTCCTTCTACTATGCTGCTTTGCTGCTCAAGAAACATCTCTTTATCTTAACAATGTGGAAAACAGTTGTGCTGCTTAATTCTTATGGAAACCATGATAGTTTTTTTTCAGGATTCTTTGATGAATAGAAAGTTCAAAAGAACAGCACCTATTTGACATAGATATTTTTTTGTAACAATGAAGAAGTCTTAAATGTCACTTTCGATCAATTTAATGCATGTTTGCTGATTAAAGTAATCATTTCTTAAAAAATAAAAAAAATAATGTACTGACCCCAAACTTTTGAACGGTAGAGAGACAAAAGGGAGATGAAAAGGAAATGGGAACTGAACAGACCAGACCACCACAGTTGATGCCAGACCAGAGGAGAGAATAGAAGAGAGGAGAAGAGGAGGCAACAATCACCCCAATCCCTCCGTTCCACAATTAATTTAAATGCCAACAATTAGAGAAGAGCAGCACGGCAGTCTGAAAGCAATCACACTCTAATGATGAGCAATAAATGCAGTCCAGCAAAGACCATTACAGGCTAGAGTGACAAAATACACACACACACACACACACACACACACACACACACACACACACACACACACACACACACACACACACACACACACACACACACACACACACACACACTTATTGTAAACTACAGCTCCCCAGTCTGAATGAAAACTGTATTCATCTAAATGAAGAATGATGGAGCCACAGGAGCTCAGTGTGCCAGATCAAACTGAGTTTGGGCTCAGAAGCCAAGACACTGTTTTTGTTCTGTAAGACTGAGAAGCAGTGAAAAGTACAGGTGGGGAGTGTTGGACAGTGTCCCAAACAAAGTCAAAGAGGATCTGTGGTAGAGTGTGTGTGTGTGTGTGTGTGTGTGTGTGTGTGTGTGTGTGTGTGTGTGTGTGTGTGTGTGTGTGTGTGTGTGTGTGTGTGTGTGTGTGTGTGTGTGTGTGTGTGTGTTACACAGAACTACCTATTCAATCATATGCACACAGACATTAAACCTGGTGAGCTGAGCGCCAATGTTTCTTTTATGGAGGTAATTTTCTCTTTAGTCTATGAGAAATTATACAAATATTATTAACTGCCACTCCATACCTCCATCTTTCTCTGTTTTTTTCTAATTACTAATTTCAATTTCAACAAATTTTATTGTTAGGACTGTTTAATATAAATAACTAAATCAGTGACAAAAGTACCAGTAATAAACCAATAAAATAAAATAAAATAGTCAATCTGTTCCAATCATTAAGAAGTGCTGTAAGTGTAACTCAATAGCTCCACCATGGAGCCATGACACAATCATATACCTTTACATGCAGAGCACAATAAAGTGCTTCAGATTACAGCCTCTCAAGTGCATGACAAACTCAACATCCATGGACAGTACAAAACTGCATGTCATACAACATACTGGAAGAGAACAATAGTCACACAGAGACACACACAGCCCTGTAATCATATATGTGAACAAAGATTACTGACCAAAAAAAAAAGAGAGACTGTGAGAGAGATGCGTGCCTCTGTTACTGTTCATTATTAAAATTAAATTATTAAAAAAACTCACATATTTCCTTTAACTAGATATTTAACATTCGTCTTGATTATCTATTTCTTTGTTACTTAATTCATAATTGTTCATTAAAAGTAAATTTGGTAGCACTTTACTTAAGCCTTTATGTATAATGCATTATAAAAGTATTTTTTATGCATTAATTATGCATTGTAATGCACCTTATAATGAATTGTATGGTCTCATGAATAATTGTATCCACAGTCATATTACACCTTCATAAAGTTTAATGCATTAAAACATGACAAACAACCAAATTCCAGATGTAACAAGGAATCAGTGTGAATAGCAAAATATTGCTATATTTTATTTTTGCTATACACATTTTGTTATGTCATTAAAAAGTCATTGTTTAAACTGATACAGAGAGAAAGCAGGACAATATAAAAAAACCAACAGGGCTGACACACTTCTGATCTTCTATTGCACTAATTGAAGCAAAGCGGCAGAACGAAGCCGGCAGACGGAGGGAGGAGAGAGCAGAACAGAGAGGGGAAGAGGAGGACGAGGGGAGGGGATCTTGTCAGCTCTGTTAATTGCGAGATGTGCTGAATCAACGGCTGCAGAATGTGGCCACTGTGGCTGGCTGCAAGAAAAAAGATGCAATAAGCCACAAAAGGCCGATTCACTTCAAAATCTGTAGTAAAACAACTGTAACGAATACCCTCAGCTGGCTAATTGCTTTAATAAACGGCAAAACAGCAATACAATAAAAGACTAATATGTTCAATAAATGGTATGATTTATTTTTATATAATCTTAATTGAAATAAACTATTCTCTCCATCAAGTAATATAGTTCATTAGCCTAAGGGATTCACATGGTAAAAAATAGATGTTAAAAATCCTGAAGTGCATTTGATGATTCTTAACTTGATCAGGCATTTAAAAAAATGTAGGGCTCGTTGTTTTCTCTATCAAAGTATTGCTACCAACATGTTTTTTGTATTATATTTTAATTTATTCCTATAATGGCAATGCTGAATTTTCTGCAGCCATTAACATTAATCCTTCAGAAATCATTCTAATATGCTGATTTGCTGCTCGAAAATAATGTAGTATTATTAATGTTGAAAACAGTTGTGCAGCTTAAAGGGTTAGTGCACCAAACATTTAAATTCAGTCAGTAATTACTCACCCTTATGTTGTTCCAACCCCGTAAGACTTTCATTCATCTTCGGAACAAAAATTAAGATATTTTTGATTAAATCTGAGAGCTGTCTTCTCGTCACTTAAACTTAAGATTGAGTCACTGTAGTCACTTGGAATATTTTAAACATTGTCTTTACTAACTTTCTGGGCTGGCAAGTTTCAATTATAGAAGCCTATGAAGGAGTGAGACAGCTCTCAGATTTAATAAAAAATATCTTAAATTGTGTTCCGAAGATGAACGAAAGTCTTACGGGGTTGGAACAACACGAGGGTGAGTAATTACTGACAGAATATTCATTTTTGGGTGAACTAACCCTTTAATATTTTAGTGGAAGCTGTGAGTTAGGAAGATTTGATGTAAAAAGAAAATAGACAAATAATAAAAAGAGAGAAGCAGGTGAAAAAGATAATGAAAGATGATGGTCTATCGATAATCAATTGTAAAAGAAGGTGTTAGAACCTGAAAGCAACGAATAATAGGGGAAAAAAAAGTTTTAAAAGGGAAGAGTAATGGATGAAGGTGAAAAATAGAGAGGAACGAACAAAAAAAAACATTAATGTAGAGGAAGAGTGGTTCAGTACATCAAGGAGAAAAACTCAGGTATTGAATGAGTGAGAGATAAAAGAAAGATGGACAATGAGACGGCGAGAAAGAGAATACGCGTATGAAAAAGAGAGAGAGAGTCTCGGGTGGCAGATCTGTGCGTTGGCTGGGCGCCAGACACTGGAGTTCGGCCAGCTGGCAACATGCCGATTGGGGCTTCCTGGATTCAGTCCTTAAAAACAATCATTTGGACAGAGTGTGTGTGTGTGTGTGTGTGTGTGGGATAACATATATTTGAGTGGGTGTACATGAGCTACTGTAACCAATTATTTTCCTCTTACTCTCTCATTTATAATGAAATATACAAACTGTCTCCATGTCTTTTCCCAGGCTAAACACACTCCACACACACACACTCACAGTCATTGCATGCAATGTGCCAAGCCAAGCCTGGCTTCCTCCACCAGCTGGGACTTCAAAGGTGATCCCCTCTCTGTTGCTTTGAGCCAACTCCCTTGCTCTGCTTTTCTCTTCCTCTCTCTCACACAAACGTAGCGCGCAGACCTACCTAACACCCTCACGCACACTCAAAGAACAAACTCTCAGAATCTTTTGCTGTTCCGACTTCACTTCTACCTGCTCCGGGCATTTTACATTAACACCCAGCGAAGCACTCAGCTGTGCGGTTAATGCCTCACACAACACTTGTTTAGAGGATTTAGAGGGCATATATGTGTGTGAGAGAGTGTGCGAGAAAGAAAGAGGGACAGAATAAACGAAAGCATCCTCTGGTCAGGCACAATCGCAACCTGATGTTCCTCAGAGGGTTCACACATGGGAAAACAGGTGTCCAGGTTGCTTTTAACTTGATCGTAAGGGAATGCACAGAGAATCACTTTATTTCTAAAGGAAAACATGGATAAAAAACAGCACAATTAAAAATCTTAATTCACTCTGAAAAACATGCTTAGAATTAAAGGGAAGATGTCATTTTAAACGGTTTGACTTTCTTTCTTCCATGGAACTCAAAATAATTTAATTTTCATTTATTTATTTTAAATATATATATTTTGCACACTATTTTCAATATAATGAAAGTAAATGGGGATTGTGTCAGTCAAGCTCCATAAAAGAATGTCCAAAAAAACACACACACACACAATAGAATTATTCAACCCATGCGCTATATTCCATATCGTTTGAAATCATATGATAGATGTATGTGTGTGTGTGCGTGTGTGTAAATAAAATCAAAATTTAAGTTGTAGTTCACTGAAAATCTTGACTTCCGCCTTTGAGAGTTCATGACATTATTTTAAATCAGATATTTTCATTGATTTATCTTCTTTCACACAACTGATTCATGAGCATATTCATACTGGTTTTGAGAAACTGGATAAACCGATTCAATGAAAAGATCCAAATCAAAAGAACAATTTAGTGAAACTGGATTCAGTTCTCAAATTCAACTCACCGACTCTGCCACTGCAAATTGGCATGAAATTTCCACAGCATAAGGGTAAAATCTTACCGATTTATGAATGAACCACTCGTTTTAAAAACTTCCTGGTCTATAAACATTCATTATGACATTTACTTAAAACATTATAATGCTCATGATAACTTTTGTTACTTCAACAGCTAAATACTCTTCAACAGCGATGCCATAGAAATATACAGTACAGAGTTGCCGCAAAAACGGAAGTTCACACACAAAATTCAAAAGATGGTTGCACGTTTCTCTGGTGCATGAGGTCTATAACAACTAAAATTTCAGTCTATTTGCCACAAGCTATGATATGATAGCACAAGCGTCATGTGCTTTTATGTCCTTTTTTGGAGCTTCACAGTCACTATACATACTTCACTTACATAGAGAAGAGCGTTGTAAACTTCGATCATCGTATCGGCAAAATAACTATTTGTGTTCCATGGGAGAGAAAAAAACATGTTTTGAATATTTGGAGTGTAACTGTTGGAATCCACTGAATATCTTGTGTTTTCTGTTTAGAAAACACACACAACTCTGGCTGATCTGTCTGCGATGGGCCGGATGGGCATTTAGTTATCTGGTTATCAGTTAGGTTGAGCCAGCATGTCTCATTGTTGGCTTATTTCTATGATATGACTACAAACACATGTTCTCTCAGACACTAATTTACACAAACACACTGACACACACCTGACCGGGAGAGATAAAGGAGGCACTGAAAAGTGTTGCCTGACCACAAACTGTTCATAGCCAAAAGAGGAGCCGAGGGGCCAAAAGGCAGAGAGGACACACACACACACACACACACACACGCGCACTCAGCAGGGTCCGGAAGCCAGCACCTCCCTGTGGTGATGCTTCTAACCATCGGCATCTCTCAGTTAAAACCGCATTCACGTACCCACACAAATCCACACACAGATGCACACCTTGTGTGTGAGTGTCGGTTGTCTGAGCAGGAAGTAGACCGTTGCAGTTGGGTTTAACCGTAAGGGTCACGAGACCTCTGGGCCTGGATGAGGAAACCCCACATCAACCCCCCAAAACAGCAAGCCTCTAATGTGGAGCTTCACATTGCAACATCTCTTGGCAGTCGGGTGTCCACATGACCATTGTGACCAGCTCAACTTCCCCATGAAATCCCATTACAATGATGCTCAAAATGCATTTCCTTGCCTTTTTTTGTTTTTTGCTTTTAAGGTAATTTACTAAATTGCCGACAGACATTACAGCACCATCCTCATAAAGTTAATGAATATTAATTAACAATTTCCTGGACCGCACAGGAGATCCCGCTGCATCCAATCAACTAACGCTTTTCTCTCCTGTCCTCCCCCTTTCACCCCCCTGGCCTAATGGGTCAGGTGGGGCGTCACATCATCGGTAGCTGGACCGTCTCCAGGGGAACAGGGCTTGGGTAATTGCATGGCTCGTTTTGATGACATGCTTTTTATGCAAATGAAGTAGGGAGTGCAGGGACACGGCTGGGGGGGAAACGGAGCCATCCAATCAGTTGTTTCAAGGGGCTAAGCACAATTAAAGACTGATTCAGATAATGAGCCCTTATCATCACGATGGGGCCGTTTGTATCATTAGACACATTCTGTTATTAATATTATTGCTATTAGTTTTATTATTATTATTTTAATGGTGATAATCAGAAGCATCATCATTATATATAAGATTATTGTTATTGTTGAGGTTATTGTTGGGTTTATATAAAGCTCTTTGCGCAGAAGAATATGCACTAGGTCGGCTATGGTGCCACGTTTTTTCCTCTCCCTCTAACTCTCTCATTCTGTCTCGCACGCGCAGATTTGTTCAGTCATTCAGTTACAGTAGCGCTGGGTGCCAGCAGTAACACCACTGTGTTCGCTGCCAACCACAATTACTGTTCCATTCTGCCAGCTGCCAAAAGCTCCGCAGATACAGAGCAGTTAACCCGCACTGATACATACACACACATACACTTGTACGCGGTTGTACACGAATCTGTGAAAATACCAATAGCAAGTGCTCAGCTGTGCATACTATTAAAAAAGAATGTGCAACACAAATACACACTACACTCAGACACACACTAAAAGCAAACACATTTATTTAAAGATCTATAAATGTTTAAAAGAACATATTGCACATTATGGACAGGACAGTCTCAATTAACACATAAGCACACAGTGTGCACATAAGTGGAAAACTTAATTATGCTTGTATATAAAAATCTGAAATGAATAAAGGAGTACACTAATATGGCACAGCACACTGAATCTTAAGTGTGCATTTGTCCGTGTTAGGTTATGACCGTTATAGAAAGCAAGCTGGATATTTATACACAACCAGTATAGAAGAATATGAGAGTATAGATAGATAAAAGGTTTATATAAGATATAAGAAAAAATTTATATAGACAGACTGACAAACAATAAGACAGAATGACAGAAAGAATGAACAAGACAGACAGACAGACAATCACCTTCATGTGAGTGGGGGAACCAGATCTGTGACGGGGCCGTGGAGTGAGGTCCAGAGCGATAGGGTGGAGAAGAGGGGGATGATGGGGGTCCGGTGGGATGGGAGGGAGGAGATCCTAGACTGCTGGCTAGAAATGTTCCCATGAAGGAGGCAGGGGAGTTCCCTATCAGTCCACTGCCTGCAGGAAGAAATTAAAAAATGGTTAAATATCAGACAAATCCACGAAATGACCAAATTATTGAATTACTGAAAAGGATGTAGTGGACCTCCACAATTAAGCCTACAGTGCAGCCGTTATAGGGAGGAAATACATGAGGATTATTTTCTGCCTAAAATAATCATTCTAACCAAATTAGACAATTACAGTGCAATTGTGGGAGAACTATGATTAAAAAAGAAAAAGAGTTTTGTAGCATAAGCGTGCAGTCTGTTCTGACATCGTGTCCATAATGAAGTCCCTGTGATCACTCTGCTGTAGCTTCTCTCTCTCTCTCACACACACACACACTTTGCGACAAGACCTAGGAGAATGAGAAACAGGCCGTAATACACTCTCATCCAAATAATCATTACCACAGCACACCCAAAGTTGTGTGTCTGTCTGTCCAGCCAGCAGGGACAAAATAATGCTTAATGCAAAGAATAAACTGCAACAAACCACAGTTAGCACAGAAAATAACAGACTTTTAAAATTGACTTGATGTCCAAATATAAATTCTGGGTCCTGAAGCAAAACCATGTTGAGAACCACTGACCTAAATCACCCAAAAAACACAGATGCACAAAAAAAGAGTGTAAAAAGATGGTGTGGAATGATAATAAGGAAACCTTGGATCGAAGAGCATCAAAGTGATTTAACTTTATTCTTCCCTGAAGGAAAATGCGCAAGACTTTATACATTCAAGTCAACAAGGGTTACATCAAATCCACTACACATGCACAGTACATACGAACCACATGGAGAAGTCATTACATTCCCAACACATCATTTACATATAGGCTATCTTTTTTTTCAACACAGAAAGAAACAAAGCGAATTTGCAACACTCCAATAAGTTTGATTAACCTATATGCTACGCACGGCTTTCAGACATTTCAGACATAATATAATTTAAAGATAAGGCAGCTCACCGGAGATGATTCGCTCGTGGTGCGATACAGCATATAGAATCATCAAACCAGCTTATTAAACATGGAACTTAATAGAACGAATTCCGCTTAAGACGATGTCTGCACAACATTTACAAGATTAACAACAGTGAATTCTGTGCAAAAACACCACGCATGAACACACTGTTGTTAGTTTCAGTGTATACCGCTGTGGTTTCCTGTGCATCTTCCCTTGACAAAGACCCTGCCCTTGTGTCCTCTAAAACAACCAACACCACCAATTAAACAGCGAGGTGAAGGCGAGTGTGGTTTCATTTCCTAAACTGATAAAAGTTAATTAACGTGGGTGAGAGGGATGAGGTTAAGGAAGACGTTTATGGGTGTGAAATTACTAAATGAGTCCTCTCACAAGATAAACAGAGCACCAGGCCACAGCTCAAGCCCTAGGCAGAAAATGACAGCAAGCAGGGAAAAAAAGGCAAGAAAGCAGGAAAAGACCAGCGGAATTACAGGTCTGGAAAGATGTTAGGCCGCTGGAGCCGGGGTGGATGCTGAGATCACAGCCGTCAAGACAGTTTGTCTCCGCTCACCCACTCACTCGCCTCGGGATGAAAGTAGCCTTTTTGCGCTGGTCTAGGACCAGTTTCCCGCTACATGAAATGGTATAATCTAAGCTGCAGAATTCCCAGCACACATTACAGCCGTCTTCTTCCAAATGTCCCTACCCACTTCCCATGGGTTCCATTCCCAAAATGAAAGGACTGTGCACTATTCACCAATGCATTATGGGTGTGGTCTCCACAATTCTGGCAAAATCCACCACTTTCAAATGTACATGGTCTTTTTTTAGGTCAACAGTTAGGTCACGATATAAGACTTTGAGAAAGTATAAAATATATATATATACATATATATAAATATATATAAATATATATATATATACACACATACACACACACACACACACACTATATATATATATATATATATATATATATATATATATATATATATATATATATAGTGTGTGTGTGTGTGTGTGTGTGTGTGTATGTGTGTATATATGCATTAAATTTATTTGAAATTTTTCTCATGTCACATTTATTAATTATAGTCAATTTTACTCTGACTAAAACAGCATCTAATTTTAGACATTTTGACACAAAATAAGTAGTTGATGAGAAAATGAAATAGTTAATTTATATATTAATTTAAACTAGATTTCTTTTCTTTAAAAAGAGATAAAAAACATAAAATATCTCGCATTCTCACATTATATTTTGGTGAAAATTTTTCACCTCCACAACATAAAATTTCAATAACTTAAAGGTGCTCTAAGCGATGTCAGGTGACGTCACTTCTTGTTGACGTTTAAAGTATTGTCAAACAAAACGGAGGCTAGCTAGACCCTCCCTCCTCCTCATCCGCGCACTAACCCCCCAAACCCACCCCCAAATCCTTCTTGTCTGTTATTGGCTGGAACAGTTTGTTATGTTTCGTGGTGCGGGTTAGCCCAGTTTGTTTTTGTTGCCGTTTGTGGAGCCTGGGGTGTCTGCAGAGACCGCGTCATAAAAACAAAAAAAGTGTATTTGACAAGAAATTTTAACTAAATATTTAAACATTTGACTTATATATATATATATATATATATATATATATATATATAGCTTTTTCACCCAATATTTTTGTACATTTTATATTTTTATTAAAATCTACATTTTTCATTTCGATAACAAACAAACATCTAACATACATTTCTTTAATTAACATTTGCCTGTAATTTTGTTGATAAGATTCACATTTTATATTAAACTAGCTTGTCAAATTAATCTAATTCAAATCGATGCACATTGTTTATTTAACAAAATAAAATATTGTTGATGAGATTAACACTGAATTTTTATGGAAAACAATGGTAAAACAGCAGCTGCTCATTCAGCCCTGAACTCCTAGAGACATGGTGAAGCAAAATATTCGATCCATGATAAATTCAAACTGAACAAAAGAAAGCAGGAAGAAAGGGAAAACTGGTCTACCCTTATGTGAACATAAATACTACATGATTCAACCATCTTGTCGCCATTGATATCCTGGTAGCCTCAACCTCAGACAGCACAACCACAGACTGCCGACACTGACCGTCTGATGAATAGTCTGAACAGAAAACTGGAAAGCACATCTGAAACTCACAGCAACAGCCATGCAAGTTCAGTGCACACAGGTCCAGCCTGGAGAGTAACAAAACAGTGTTTACAAGGCACCAGGTTAATATTATGAGAGCTTGAGAGGAAGAACTAATCACTGGATTTAATCTAAATAGCATATAGAGACAAAACATTGGCGGTTTTTGGCCAAAATATGCAGTAAAGTGGACCAGAATTTATGCCACAAGTCTGATTTGCACTACACCCGCCGTACCCAACCATCTGAACAGCACATAAAGCCCTCGCTCCTCCTCTCCTCTACGCCATCCGCCAACTTCCCTTTAATAAAATGTTTCCTCTTGTTTGCTTTGCTTTATTGACTTTTTCTTTTTCCCCCCTCCGTCTCGAGCACGCCGTGGGCCGAGCGTCAGCTGCAAAAGCAAAAATTATTGCTTTCGCCCAACCTACTAACTTCCCCCCTACTTCCACCTCTTCTAATAAACCAAACTGCAGAAATGAAATGCTGTTGATACATGAACAGAAGGATTGGAGGAAAGGAAAGGATGGCGGGAGATCTAAAAACAAATTTAGCTGCCAAAAAAAGCCCAAACAGCGTGTGTGGGGAGGCACGCTGAACCTGGGGAAGCCCAGTCACTGTGAAAAAACAACAGCGACAGAGTCATTACGGCGGGAATACAGTGAGCTATAAAGGATGATGCTGTCTTGTCAGGCGGATCCCCAAAGGGAATGTGTGTTTATTTATGTCCGTGGTGCGAAACACGGCTGAACGAGAGAGAGTGACTCTTGTGCGAGCGCTTAAGGAAATCGGGTCATGGGCATACTAATAGCCTGATTCCAGGCTCAGAGCAACATTAATCCAATTAAGGAATTAAAAGGAAGAATCCTGAAGAGTGGGAGTCCCGAGTGTGTCTGACACACACAAATACACACTCACGTAACTGCCAATTGCACAAGTGCATGTTCAGCCTTGTCATCAAATGAGAGTCCCCCAGCGCTGCCCTTTAGAACAAGACGTGTGTGTGTGTGAGACAGACAGGCAGAGAGAGAGAGAGAGAGAGAGAGAGAGAGAGAGAGAGAGAGAGAGAGAGAGAGAGAGAGAGAGAGAGAGAGAGAGAGAGAGCATGATTTGGGGAAAAAAAAGTCAAGCCAGAGGTTTGGATTATGTGGTACTTGTTTAAGTCAGAGATCCAAATGAAGTGCAATCCATCGGCACACACAACAGCCCCAGGTTCTAATGGGTCTGTGTGTGTACATTGCAACAGCTGTCTCTCTCTCTCTATGTCTCTCTTCACAGGAGGATGTTTATGTCTACTGGTGCTGAGTACTCAGTTCAACAGACAGAGATAACACAAGTTCTGCTCCAACTATGGTGGAGAGAGAATAGAGAAGTAAGATTAACAGAAACAAACTCAGCATATTTAACATGTACCTAAACCATATAAATTTGCCAAATTCTATATTGTTAAATACATAAATACATATATACACACATACATTCATACATAATATATAGCTTAGATATAAGATAAAAATAAACATAAAATAAAATATCATATTTTAATATTTGATTTAGTTTTGTAATTTGTAAAAATTGTAATTTAAAGAAATGTATAAATATTTACCTGAAATAAATACACAAATAAATACATACATAAATACTATAGTTTAGGCAATGTATAAAAAAGTAATTATTTTGCTATAATAAATAAATTAATAAACAAACAAACAAATAAATAATATAGTTTAGGCAAAATATAAAATAACATACAATTCTATTTATTTTATAAATTTTTTTCCTGTAAAAATATAAATGTGTGGTGTGTATGTGTGTGTGTGTGTGTGTATGTTTCTTAATTGTCAATCTGCTATCAAATATATTATATAACACTATAACACTCGATTTCCAGCATAACTGTGCCAGTTTCATGTCTCTTGTATCATTTTGTGTCCTCTCTCTCCTCTCATAATAAAACAATTTAGCTCATTCTCATCAATATTGTATATCCATTATTTACTTGGAAATTAGTTGTGCAATATGAGGGGTAATATTTGGTCAGACATTTAATATTGCAAAATATTGCAAAAAAAAAAACAGGACCCCAGCGCATTTGGAGCATGAATCCTGTACTAAATTTAAGAACAACACACATCCATGCAGAGATAACTAGGTAAACGTGTAAACATGAGTGACCAAGCTGTAAGCAAGCTCCACAAAATCACAAACACAAAAGTCCAACTGTAAATATCACACACACACACACACACACACACACACACACACACACACACACACACACACACACACACACACACACACACACACACACACACACCTTGTAGCTCCATTAGTGTGAGAGCTGGAACATGTCTTATATGGCAGAGCTAGTGGAGGAGGGGCATAAGAGACTTCATATTAAGGGTTCTGTCAGGGGAGTGGTTACCGCATATGTGTGTGTGAAGTGAGGGAATGTTTACACAGCTGGGTTCCACGCTCTCACACAACCCCACATCCCACTGTCCCCCAAAACATGTGCCACTCTAGAAAAACCCCAATATTTTCTCTCTTCACAGTCATAATAAATAGCCTTTGGGAGGGAGGAAGGGCAGGGTCTGCAGAAACAGCAGACTTCTCTCATTGCCTGTTTGCTGTGCGTCTCTAAGCCCTGACTCAGTCAGTTTGGGATTGTGCCGTAGAGACGATATTTTTGAAGTCGTTTGGTTTTGGCCCGATCGCTTGTGCGAATGAGTCTAAACTGACATGGGAGTATTTAGGGTAATCCACATGTAAAATTAGCATTAGTCATTAATCATTTCTGTTCCTAAACACAGAAATGGCAGAGACAAGAAGGATTAAAATGAACATGGCAGTGAATGTGTAGCCCTGCTCCCGGTGGAGGCCTATCCCCAGGTTGCACTCTAAAATTACATTTGTAGATATGCTGCTAGAAGAAATAGAGCTATGATAGTTTTGCGTATTGAAAAGAAATGTAAGGCATTGACTGATAATCTTCCCCTCCAGTGAGTTGTTAACTGCTATAACCGGATCACTGGGTCACTGAATGCCGGACGAGCCCCCATATGTCACACCTGGATGAAACGCGATGAAATACACTAAAAAAAGAATTTATTCCATCAAAAATAAACAAAATAACAATCATAATAGGACAAATCCATGGATGTGAAACAAAACAACATTCTCAAAACTGGTCTGGCAATTATAGAAGCGGTGGTGACTGACAACTGCACGTTTAAATAAGGTACCATCAAGAGATTCAGGTGGGCTCACGCCCCAGTCACCAATCAAACCTACAAAAACAAAAGAAGAAAACAACCAGAACCACAACAACATGGTCATAACAGTACGTTTAACTCAAGACCTAGATCAATCCAATTGATTTAACTGGATCAAATGATTCATTCAAAACTTCTCTAATAAACTTGTCAAGGAAAGCTGAGGCAGGTGTCAGTTACTAAAAACTTACATTTCAGTCAGTTTCTCACACGAGATTTTTGTCATTTCAAAAGTTTATACTGAATATTGTAGATTCTTTAACTTTGGTCAAGAAAAGTGTTGTGGGGAAAAATAGGTAAAAATACGTTACAATTTACGTAATCTCCTCAGGGATACCTATTTCATCCAAACAGGGTTATAGAGAGAACTCCACTTAATCATATCACAACTCCATATTGTACTCTACGACAGGAAGCAAGAATCAAGCTCAGCTTACACCTACGATGGTTGCTGCACATTTCTACTTTTTTTCTTCAAATCTTGGAGTGAACACAAACGGGCAGGAAATAAAAAAGTGGACAGATTAACAACTACAGCTCAAACTGTGAAGAACATGTTCAATTTTTTTCCCAAGAACCACTAGAGATTGGCTGCTGTTGAGGAATTTCCTCCCTGGTGATGTCATTTGTGAATGTTGTGCCAAAAAAGGCAGATTTGCATTTTAAAATTTTAATTTCAGTCATCTTTTTTTTTTTTTTTTTTACCTTTCACTGTTATGATATGCCATCCGTGGTATTCCCTGGTCATGAATTAAATTGTAACTCAGAGGATGCGTCTTCCCCTGGGAATCGGGAAGAGGCCGTATGAGTGGGTGTGTGTGGTCTTGTAAGTGTGTGAGTGTGTAACTCTGCATCTGTGTATTTTAAAACAGGAGGTCAGACTGGAAGTGAGTTAATTCCCAAAGGATTGGGACACACCACAACCCAGAACTGCCCCAACTTTTGGCAGCGAGGAGTTGCAGTAATCACAATGGTGCAGGTCGTCCTATGGCAGGATCATTAAACACAGCTATGCAGCTTCTCAGGATGAGTTATGTCAAACCACACTAAATAACTCACACAGAGGCATGAAATAATATGTCGCAAAGGAGGAAAGGCGATTTGAGAAAAAGACAAATAGCAGAAGGGGGAATTTTAAACCGGCAACAATGAAAGAAAAGAGTAGACAGAAAGCGCACTGCACACGGCAGAAAACCAAAGACCCAAAGATCTATCGCCGAAGTCCGACAGCCAGGTCTGCGGGTCAGAGTGTTTGTGTAGGCACAGACAGCACAGCTGGCGGTAACAACGGAGCATCGTTTGCTGGACAGTAAAAGTGCATCGTGCATGTAAAGAGACAGAGAACTGCACACCACCCAAAGAGAAAAAGAAAACAATGACGGATAGTCTAGAAGCAACACCATGAAGTGAATGAGTAATGCAAAAAATACATTTGTTTTTTTATAAGATAAAGGTTTAGGCCTGAAACAAATATGTCAAAATACAATTCATAAAGGTTTTTTTAAAGACTTATTCTTGGTGTTATTTCCTTTATTACGATAGGATAGTATAGAGTAAACAGGAAGCAAAGTAGGAAAGAGAGGGGAACGGAAGTCGGAAAAAGAAGGGAACGGGAAAGGTCCACAAGCCTGGACTCGAACTCGTGTTGCCCAAAGTGCAATCACGCTACATGTCGGGAGCACTGCCCACAAGGCTATCATCAAAATGTTAAAACAACTACATGTTGCATTCTCAGTATTGCCACATTAAGGGGCAATTACACCTTAAAATAAAGTGTAACCCACAATTACTTGTTGCCACAAGGGGGCAAGTTAGCGAGCATTAGCATAAACTTTTTTCTTCTATGATTGGTTTCTGTCAGGCAAAGCAGATACTGCCAGATCTACAGGGCAGAACAACAATCTGAAGAGAATCGTGCTAAGCAACTTATTTAAAAGTAAGTACAAAAATGACAACATTTATATATATATATATATAGTTGATTTGATTGATTTTGTTCATTTTATTTATAGTAAATTTATACCTGAATAACAACATCCATTTTAATGCCACATTTTAATTTCACCACCATTTGTCACCATCTTTAGTACTGACTTTGCATTCAAAAAGGCCGAGAATGTGACAGCAAATGCCATTCCAATGTCTCAAAATGCAATGCATTCTCAGAGTTGCCACAAGAGGCACTATTGCAATAATTAGAATAAACAGTCTTCTATGCTAAGTTTTTCTTTCAGGTCAGCTACTACCATGGCGGTTGGTGGAGCAACAGTTTGAAGACAATTGTGCTGAGCAAGTTACTTAAATACATAGCTCAGGCATGAAACTCTAACCGAAAGCTTCTTTCAATGCCATGGCACCATCCAATCAGTCAAAAGTACTTACAAATCAATTTAAGCATATACAGGTGAAACTCTAAATAGAATAATTAGGATAAAAATTAGAATATCGTGCAAAAGTTTGTGTATTTCAGTCATTCAAATTAAAAGCTGAAACTAATATATTTAGTATATAACACATATGCAAGATTATACTTTTCAGAGGGCCGACATTTCTGTATTTAAAATCCTTTTCTTTTATTGATTTCATGTAATATTGTAATTTTCTGAGATTTTGAATTTTGAGTTTTCATAAGCTGTAAGCCATAATCATCAAAATTATAACTTTTGCATGATATTCAAATTTTTCGAGTTTCACCAGTATATCGTACTCTAGACGATTATGAAAGCTTCTTTTATCCCTCCTCCTCCCCAGTGCCACGTGTAAAGATCTGCTACTGGGGTTTTACCATATCTTAAAGAAACCTTTCCTTTGTTTTTTTATTTTTGACAAAGCTGAACAAATTATTGTATTTGCTCAGCAGCAGCAACTATTATTCCATGCCCTACGCCAATAAATGCCAGTTGAAATAATCTACTCAGAGAGTTGTCCTGACTGAAAGTTAGTTCAACTGTAAACATATTTATAGCATGCTACCTGAAAAATAACCCATCCAGTTTTATGGCACAGAAATTTGAAGGTAACTCTATCGCCCTTGAGTATTGGCCAAAGACTATTTTCAGAGAGATGGTTACCGTGTTTGGCAAGAACAGTTTAGTCCTGGCAAGAAACTCATGATCTGATTTTCTGAAAACCACAAGGACAAAACATTAATAAGCCAGCATGGCCACAAAACACTGGTGAAATTGAATGGCTGTCTTTCTGTTTTTTTTTTTTAAATTAGTAGGTGCTATTCATCAGCTCCAGATGTTGGATTGGGACTACGTATAATTTTGGTTTGGAAAACTGGTAGGACGTGTCCAACCACATTTTCAAATATGACAAATAGCTGTTACGTCTCCATTGCGGATCAATTAAAAGCATTCCCACAAGCCAGCACTCACACGGGTATCATTTTAAATCAGCGACAGGTTTTCAGCCCCCTTATTAAGAATCCAGCTAATTCAAACACTAGCTGTCAATCAAAAATCACACATTGAAAGAGCATATCCTCAGAGAGGGTGAGTGTGTGTGTGTGTGTGTGTGTGTGTGTGTGTGTGTGTGTGTGTGTGTGTGTGTGTGTGTGTGTGTATGTGTGTGTGTGTGTGTGTGTGTGTGTGTGTGTGTGTGTGTGTGTGTGTGTGTGTGTGTGTGTACATGTGAAACACGGAGATGAGAGTCAAACAGAGCAGACGAAACAATAGCGGTGATGAGCAGACGTACACACACACCAGGACACAACACACACACACAGCTCCCTGCTGGCACTGCCGCCCTTCCATTTCCATGTATGAATGTTTGAATCAACCCCCCTGGGTGCGAAAACACCCCTCTATGATCAGCAGGTCTCTAAAATCACTCTACCTTCAGAACAAAACAGAGAGCCAGCGAGAGGGGATAAACACAGCAGTACAAGGTCAAACATTAAAGCCATACACACAAATAAATAAAAAAATCACACATACACACAGTGCTTTACAAAGCAAACATGGCAGTCTGGGTCAACTCAGGGTTTGCAGATAGGACACCAGCTTCACACACATAGACAGACCATTGTCCAAAAATGAGTTTGCACAGACAGCAATAAACTCCTTCACTCCTAACTATGGTATGGCAGGAACACTGGGTCAGGAGGGGCAAAGTCATCGTTTCTTCTCTCATGCTATTCATGCTAATCTACCCCTGCTGAAAAGACCAGCATATGTGGCATTTTGGATGTTACCGTGCTTATGTCTACACCAGGCTTCTAAACTGATATGATGAGTGAGATTCCTCAGCCATCGGAGAGGTGGTCTGGTTTGAATATGACCTGAGCTGTTTCCCTGCTTCTCTCTATTGCACCTTCTCTGTCCCATCTATTGAAGCATGTTTCTGCCTCAAAGTAAAAAATAGAAATTATTTCTGAAATTTTTAAGGTATTTTATAAGAGTTTAAAACATGAATTAAAGTCATTTTATGAGACTGGCTTTCACAATTCCTAGATATGAAGTTACATTAAGGTCAAAATCAGGAGATATAGTCACAATTGTACAAATTAATACTGCAAATGTGAGATATAAGGTCACATAGAGAGATTTAAAGCTACAATTATGCAATAAAGTCACATTGGGCGATATAAAGTTGCAATATTAATAACTTGATCGCAACATTAAATGATATAAAGTCACACTTTCTTGGGACAAAAAAGTAATGTCCAATAGTGAATATTCGGGTGACATCTTTTCTAACTAGCATAAACCAGTAAATTAAAACCAGTAACGTTTTCTGCTTCTTTCTCTCCTATTACTTTAGTACTCTTTATTATTTTTTTGCTAATTTTTTTCTGACATCAATCTCATCCTCAGTACCCGTGTTATCTACATGGATTTCCACCTGGTCAGATCACAGGTCCGCATGCTCATCACCCTCCCTCCACACCACCCTGGCCTTTAATGAGGAAAACCTGCCCTCATTCCCCCAGGATCAGCATCTTGCTGTCGCCATCACTTCATTGTTATCTTAGCAAACAGCAGCTATGTTGAATTGTCATTTTTCGTGCTCTCTACCTCATTAAATCTCTCTTCCTCCCTTTGCTGCTTCCTGCGGCTCCTCTCTTGCTAAAAATGCTGCACTAGTGGCTAGCGCTCTACGCTCCAGCGCTTACGGTAAACTCACACGCGCTCTCGCACCCTCTCAGACATATGGATGCTGTCAGCCTGCCTCGGCTAGGCTAATTACATGCAACAAGCAAAGCCACCATTTGTTCCAAACAGAGAACGATTCAATTGTCTGCTACAAGCATTTGTTTTCATGCTAATCGGCCTGTTGTCACAAGAGCACTTTGGCTCAGGGGCCAAATATCATTCCACGTCCCCCCGATCCACCCTCTGTTCTATCGAGTGTCGGCATGGGAAGAGAGGCAAGGACTTATCCAGGGAAAATCAGATGGAACACTCTGTATTAACTAATTACAGGACGCTGTCCAAAACCTGGGGCTCAGCAAGAGCCGCTTCCCAACCCGAGGGGCGAGAGCGGAGCAACGAAGAGAGTGGGCGGAATTAACATGGAGTCAAGCCCTTCTGCTCTCTGGATTGACCTGGCGTGCCAAGCTGGAGGCAGAGGCCGAAACATAATAGATCTCGGCGGGCTACTGGACATGCCAAACAGGTTCTGGACAGTTGACTGAATGATGGTTTTCCAACCAGAAAAGATCTACTAACAACAGTCCTACAGCGCTCACAGTACAGGATTCCTGATGTAAAGACCAGCAAGTGCCTCTCTCCGTCTCTTCCCAGCATTCTTCTATCTTGTTTTGATTCAAGTTCTTCTTTTCCACTGGCACTGTATGGAGAAAATCATATTCCCTTTCCCACTGGGCTCATGCAGTTGCACTGATATGGAAAATTATTTCAGAGGCAGCCTGAACCGTAAACGCTCTTTTGTTTTCTTTTTTTCTCTGCTTCTCTCTCTCTCTCTCTCTCTCTCTCCTTTCGAACTCTTTCTCTGTTTCTTTCATTCTTGGTAGGGAGGATATATTCCGAGGCCTTGAGGGCGCTCTCAGTGAGGGTGATTTGGCTGGTCTGTCCATTCCACAAAGAGCGAGAGGTGAGAAATCCATTTAGCATGTACAATACCCTTCACACACACCTGAATCACACCAGGTGCATGCTTTCAAATCGACCAGCTCGGCTAACACTCCTCCATTCAGTCCATTCATGGGGTGAAGTCAGACTCGCTGCGCCTCTCTTTTCTGGATTATGTTTTGTATCATCCACACTGCTGGTGGAGAATTTGACCCACTGTAAGCAGAGATTTGCCAGGTCAGAGCCGTCTCCCGTGGGCAGCGAGTTTCTGTGAGCTGAGTCTGGGGGAAGAAAGCCGCTCTATTTCATGGCTGGAAATTCACAAGGCATCCAGCAAGACTGGAAAACAGGCCCAGTGTGAGACTGATTCCTGTAATAGATGACTAATACATTGCTTATCCTCACGCCACTGTGTGTTTGTGCATGTTGGCGGTGTCTCTTTGGTTTTAGCTCGAGCATGTGGGTACATTACAGTCTTCCCTTTGATATTCTGAGCATCCTACCATTCCGCTTTCTCCGGCACACTGCTAATAACAAGATGCCACGTGGCATGAGAAAGAAATATTACAAATGAGATCTTAAATGTGCAAGTATAAGACTGCAATGAAATTGCTTAAGACTCCTGCTTCTCGGTTTTTTCTTACAAAAAAGACCCCAGAAATCTCAGGTCTCTCCTAGAGTTTTCAAAGAGATCCCAACTTTGTCAAAATACCAAAGTCTTCAAAGTAGAAGTAGAAGACTTAAAAATATTCTACTCAAAAAAGACTACTTAAATATTTAATACACAAGTTTTCAAGATGGCGTTATCTGAGCTATTAATGTCAATGTAACAGAGGCCAGCTAGTAAGAGCTGTGCGAGTAAACCTCACTCCCCTGGCCTCAAGAGACGCACTGGCAACACTAGGGACTGCAGTCTTTAGCGTCCTTGTTAGTGCACCTGCCTCCCATGCTGGATTGAATCCCGCTCGGAGTGAGTCAAGTATGGCAGGTCACATTTGGTGCCATGACCCAGATGGGAGTGAGGTTTAGAGGGATGAGTGTGTAACAGAGGTCAGCTTGTAAGAGTTGTGAGTAAACCTCACTCCCCTGGCCTCAAGCGGCATGCTAGAGATTTAGTCTTTAGCGCCCTTAGTTAGCCCACATCCCATCCCATGGTGGCGATTCGAATCCTGCTCAAAACGTGAAAAGTAGGGCCGGCTACTTAAACATGAATAGCTTTATTATAGTTTTGTTTCTATTAAAGAAATTCTTATGAAGGTTTAGGACAGTGCTTCTCAAACATGTCCTTGGGATCCACATGTCCTGGATGTTCCCTCATTTTACACACCTGATTCAACTCATCAGATTGCAAGACTTGAATTGGGTGTGTTCAATGAGTGAGACATAAAAAAATGCAGTGGTGGGGACAGGCTTGAGAAGCACTGGTTTAATAGAAAGATTTGACACAAAGTTGATTAAATTAAACTTAATTAAATTTCCTGAGCTATTAAAGAGCAACCTCTAAACTTATAGAAACATATAAATACTAGGGTTGTGCTCCATTCAGAATTTGAATATAAAATAAGAAATACAATTTCAGTTCAAATTTAAGTATATTAAAATTCATATAAACAAGTGTGATTTTTGAGACAACTTTTGAATGTTGCTTGAGAGAAGTTCAAAAAGTCTTTAAGTTTGAAGAATTCATAGGCATAAAGTCAGATAGATTTATGAACTGAGGTGGAAAAAAACGTTTATTTTCCAAAATTCCATACCTTTCGAATTTATTTGAATTGTAATTTAGTAAATTCCACTTCCTGTCATTCAAATTCACATTCCAATTTAGCTTCCTGTGAGTCGTGGCCTTTTCAATTAAAATTCCAACTCATGAATTGAAAGCCAATTTTTCAATTCTGAATTTAGTACAAGCTTTATACACACATAGCCTACACATGCCAGACAAAAAATAAAATACACATGACATATGTATAGCCACATGAGCCCACTGATGTATCTGAAGAGTCCTGGGATCAGGTGGTTGGGTGGTCTGGCTGGGGAGGATGGGACTTTGGGCTGAGCTAGACTGTCAGCTGGGTGGGCTCCCAGCATGAAGCCTCAGGGGCCACTCAGCTAGTACACACACACACACACACACACACACACACACAGTATGTCCGGTGCACAGGACTTAATTCTCCCCAAGGAACAACACATTTTAAAGGCAAGGACACACACTGTCTGAACAGCAAGGGACAGAAGGAAAACAAGTGTGATAGGGAAGGAAGAACAGAGAGGAAAGCTGGAGCAAATTAGAAAAAGTAAAAGTCTTTTTGGCGTTGGTAGGTTACAGTTAGAGAATGCTACTTATCCATCTATCTTTCACTGCCTTTCTTCCTAATTCCCAGATCCTGTCTTTTTCATTATCATTTCAATCTTTCATTTCATCCCTTCTTTCCCAGAAGCCCTTGCCCTTCCCATCAGGCTGATTCTTACGCACATAGCACATCATCATTGTTTTTAATCAATGTCCATCTTGATTATTTTCAATGTCTTCACCAGTTCTACCAAGAGCATTTGGTGCACGTGGTCTTAGACATCATTAGGCCCACGTGCATTCTGCAGACATTCTGTTGCATTTCTGCACTCTAGAATTCTGTTTTGTGGCCACCAATTACATGTAGGGCATTGTTACGAAAATAAATTATACTAATACTTTACATTAAGCTCCTTTATGTTAGCATTAGATAATGTGATAGCTAATAAGAAATAAGATTGAACACAGCATCTATTAATCTTGCTTGATGCTGATATACATCGTACATTGAATACATTACTTTAAAAGTTGTATAAATTAACTTTATTGTAATATGCCTCCAAGATGTCTGGTTAAAGATTTAATACCCAAAGAAACTGCAACAAAAAACTGGAATTAGGAATCCACTGATATTAAAATTTTGATAATATAAGCTGATCATTATTTTCATGTTATGGCTGATAACTGGTAAATTTTTAGATACAATCATTTTAAATCGTTTAAGTGAATTTAGGCATCACAATATTACCATGTGCAGTATTAAAAATCAATATTAATTTAGAAATTTAGCAATGTATAGGTTAAGTGAATGTTAGATGACAGCAAAGGTAATTTATATGCTTTTAAGGGGGGGGGGGGGGTAATGAGCATGAAAATTAAAGTTCCAGCATTGACTTATGCAGCTTTTTTTTTTTTTTTTAACTGACATGGTACAGATATATTGTGCATCCTTTTTTTATCATTAATTTAATAAAGCAAGAGTCTATGAGGCATATTTCATACTTTTCCAGTTTCCCAGGCTTCTTTTCTCTGACCCTGGGCCACGTCATCACTCCAGAGGCCTTTTTGCAAGACTGCAGCCTCACAGAGGAACCAGAGATCCCACACAGCACTGACAGCTCACTGAGAAGTCATTCCTGCCCTTGAATCACAAGACCTTCCAAAACTTTCCATAAAGCTGTAAAGAGTAAACCAGGTCAAAAGGAATCTAAAGGGAGTCGGTACGCCCAAGGTTCAACTCTTGACAAATCATCAGCGGTCAGTATTTACACAAGCAACTCAAAATGCATGTCATTGATTTCAGCCAGATGCAAAATTGCACACTCGCTTCTAAAAAACTAGACGGAGAGAGTTCATGAAAAATCTGTCGCCATTCTATCAAGAAATAAACAGGACATGAGACAAGTTCACTTATTGAGAGAGTTTTGCCACACTAACCACCCATTCCCACCATTAACACAGTCCTAACATTTACACAACTTTGAAGCATAGGCCAAATCAGTTTTTGGACCGACAGCAAACATTAATATGCCTCACACTGGTATCAAAACCTGAGCTTTCTCAGGGCCGCACTCCCACTTCTGTGAGTGAGAAGATCCAGAGCAGGCTAGCAGACGCAAGACAGAGCTGACCATGACTCGACACCCGCCTGCATCTGCTCAAAGCCCAGCCCTGGGTGAAATCTCCCCAGGGGTGAGAGAGCGCTCAGATTGAAAGCAGAGCTGAGAAGATAAGACTGCCGGCTGCACTGGCCAAGGACACTCTGCCCCCCGGTGCAGGTCTGGAGCTGGCGTGTACTCTGGGGGAGGAGAGGGAAGATTCTTTTGGGGTTGGAGAAAGAAAGACAGGAAGAGCAGAAAAGGAAGAACGAGTCAGGGAGGTTAGAAAGAGAGAGGAAGGGAGTAAAGGTGGTCCACATGCAGGAGGATGAGGTACAGATGATCAGGTGCAGGAGTGACAAATGCTTTCTGTACTTAATTATGCATTTGTTTGAATGATCTCAGAGGGGGTTGCGCGTGTTTTCAATGCGTTTCCATAGGAAGAAAAAAACAAGTGAGAAATCGGAAATATCTGTATTGTTTCTCCAAGACAGCAAAGTGATCAAATATATTATATATTATATAAGATATATTAAATGCAATTAATAGCATCTAACATACAAGTTTTTGTTTACATAATATGTGAGAATATATATTAAAATTATGCATTTCGGCTGCTGTTCAGCTGAAGTCAGTTCAGTGTTGATTCAGTGTCGTTGTAAAGATCATTCATATTAAATAAGTTAATTTCATCTATAAAACAGTTCTGCAAAAAAACTAAATGCCATCGTCCAGCTCAGTTCAGTTCTCATACAACAGTATCAGTACAGTCAGATCAATAATATTGTTGAATATTAAGTGTCAACATTAAGTGTTAAGTATGTCAACTACTGTCACATTAGTGCAAACTTCAGAGAGAAATCTCATAAATTCTAGTGGTGCATCCGAATATGCCTACTTCCATGCTATATAGCCGAGCAGTGTGACCGAATTCATAGTTTTCATAAAACAGTAGGCAAAAAGTACCCAAAAGACTGACTACTTCCGCATTTGATGAACACTTCACTATCGCATGAGGCCACAGGAGAGGATTTATGAATGGAGGTGATGAAGCGCCGTAGGTCACGTCAGTGACAACATAGCGGATGTAGTACGTCCAAATTTCATTCATAGGTCACACATTTATAATACATAGAACATACTTTTTAATGTAAGTGAAGTAAGTTTAAAAACAAAAGTAGCACCTACTATACATTCGGAAGCAGCATAAAAAGTAAATAAGAATAAATTATGAAAATATACATTTTTGGGTGGACTATCCCTTTAAATACAGCTAAGTCTCTGGCTGAGCTATGAAAGAGCAACCTCTGAGCAATAATTTCCTTTGCTTGTGTATGCATGTGAGAGCTTAGAAACCACACAGGTTAAACACATGCAGATGAAAAGGTTCATATACAGAGATCAGACAGTCGTCTTATCTTCCTCTCCTCATCATTGCTCTACTGAGGCCTAAAGTTTACCCCCTTATTCCTTACAGTGAACCTGCCCAGGGGCCTCTTTCATGTTTTCCCAGCCTCTGGACTCCACCAGTCAGGGGTAAAACGGAGAGTCGGAGGCGGGTAAAGCATTACCAGAGACACATCTGAATCTGACTCGCACTAAAGTTGAATTACGCCTTCCATCACACAGCCGCATTCATCCGTGGCTTTCAGATGTCTGCTGGACATCTGGTGAAATAAAGCAGCAAGCCTTCCCAGCTGGGGAGTAAAATTAGGGAGCACTTCCTGCAATCTGTACACTCACAGCAAAGGTCATCTTCACAGGGGAGCACACACAGAGAGAGGCGTCATTTGACCCCGTGACGTTACTGCCAGAGAGATGTCAGCCAATACCTGCACAGCTCAGAGTTTGTCTTTCATAGATGAGCTGGAGACATAATGGAGCTCTCAGTTATATTTAAAGCATAGTAAACCCACAAATGACAATTCTGTCATCATTTACTTACCGTCAAGTCATTCCAAACCTGTATGCATTTCTGTCTTCTGCAGAACACAAAAGAAGCATGTTGGTAACCCAACGGTTTCAGTTTCCATTGACTGTTCCATTGAATTTTTATCCAATGGAAGATGGAAGTCAATGGGAAACAAAACTGTTTGGTTACCAACATTCTTCAAAAAATCTGCTTTTGTGTTCAACAGAAGAAAGAAAATCATAACGGTTTGAACAACATGAGGATGAGTAAATTATGACAGAATTTTCATTTTTGAGCGGACTTTCCCTTTAAGTTTCAACTTGCGTTTCTCCTAATAGTCTAAAAAGGGGATGTGTGTGATATTGTTGAGGTGTCTGAAACTGAAAAAGGAGACAAATGTGAAATTAATAGGGTTATTTTCTCAGGATAAAAATGTGAAAAGCAAAAGAGTTCGCTTTCCATTTAATCTCATCACAGTCTTGGAGAAAAAAAAATCCTCCAAGAAAACAAATTTACAATTCTATTTTTTATAAATAACAATTTATTAATTTATTATCAATACTGTAAAACATATTAATACTTTATTTCATAGTGTGTAGAATTTTAATTATTTTAATCTGAATACATCAAACTGGCACACTTTTAAACTTTTTTTTAAACTTGTTCATAGTTTAAACAACACAAAATCTATCAGTAAGAAAATATTGTATCAATGATAAATTATTATTATTATTATTATTAAGATATAATTTTATCTTGTTTCAAAGATTTTTGATATTTTAACTGGAAAACAACACAATATTGTTTTCTGCAGTAAGGAAAGCTTTTCTTTATTTATATATGACATCCTTTTGTCAGGAAAAAGAAAACAAAAAGCAAGAATCCCAATATTTTCTCCATTTGAATCTAATTAGGAACAATGTGGCATCAATTGAGTTATTAAAAAGTTTCCTTTTGCCTAAACTATTTTAACTGATTAAAACCAATTAAAGTATTTTAGCAGGCCACACTCACACACACACACACACACACACACACACACACACACACACACACACACACACACACACACACACACACACACACACACACACACACACACACACACACACACACACACACACACACTGTGTTCAGTCATGCTGAGGAGTAATACTCTGCATATTCGATCCCTGGCCGATCTACAATCAATAACTGCCAGTGTTTTATTGTCACAAATGCCAATTAACAGGGTCTCTACAAATGCTGACTTGTTGATCTGGCACTCCTTTTCATTCTCGCTTTCTCTCTCTGTCTCTTCCGTTCTCTCTCATTCGCTCTTTTTAACACTTAAACACAGCGTGTGCACGCATACTACCTTTGTTGAATTACTGTGTGCTTCCAGGCTTGTGAGGTAAATAAATCTGCTGGAATAAAGTGGGAGGACCTGAGCCAGTTGCCATAATGGAGAGAAACTGCTGCCATATTTCAGCTGAAGAAAATCTCAGAATATCTTTTACAACATATAAAAAGTCAGTTTAGAACACAATAAAAAGGTAAAAGGCTTTCCTTATGTACCTGACCAAAGCTGTGCGTATTTGCACCATAAGATGGGGATGAGATAGTGGCTGAGTTGGAAAGCTTAGGCGGCTGACTCGTTGCCTTGCTGCCCTATCAGGCAGTGACTTTGCAGGCAGCGTTTGCACATGAAGGTAGCTCACAAACTGATTTCACACAGGGTTCTGAGGCAGTATAACGCTTTAATGATCTACAACAAAACAGAGAGAGCTTTGGAGATAAGTAAGCAATTATTTAATTACTATAATAGTTTTAAGCTTGAAATGACATCAAAAATGGAAAAAAGTTGGTCAAAAATTTACATTTACACACAAAGTAACTCAACTGTCATGAAATGAAACGCACAGGATTGTGGGATATCAAAAGGCAGCGAAGGATACATATATGTTGCCTTCAAAAAAACGATAAGATGAAGGTATCTCACTAGACAGAATGTGACAAGAATTGGATTTGGACATGCCTTCTTGCCTTCCAAGAAGGAAATAGTTTGAGTTTGTCGCCATGCATTCTGGGACTGCTTTCTCTTCAAAGTCTACATGGAATCAATCTGGCCAAAACAAGGTATCTTAGGAGGCAGCATAATTAAATTTGGATCTTTTTGAAAAGCTTTTGCTCTGGGAACATACCTGATCGCTTAAAATGCGGCCTACGTAGGCAGCTCTCTAGGTTTTAATACAGAATGTGTGTGTGTGTGTGTGTGTGTGTGTGTGTGTGTGTGTTTCAGGCTGACAGGAGTGCACAGGGCCTCTGTGCGGTGTGCTCAGATCAGCACCTTCCCAAGAGTTCAACCTTTTAACAGGTTGAGCTCTGTAACCACCCAGAGACTTGGCAGCATGCTGCGTACCAACAGTGTGTGTGTGTGTGTGTGTGTGTGTGTGTGTGTGTGTGTGTGTGTGTGTGTGTGTGTGTGTGTGTGTGTGTGTGTGTGTGTGTGTGTGTGTGTGTGTGTGTGTGTGTGTGTGTGTGTGTGTGTGTGTGTGTTAAGAGTCAGAGCGCAGTCCCTGCTTTGAGATGTTTTGACATAAAGCAACAACACAAGTGACAGGGGTACTTACTCAGACAGGAAGCCTGATCTCATATGCTTACACACATACGCAAACATGCACGGAAGCACACACACATACGCAATAGGCTCATTAACGCAGGACTGAATTCTTATTAACACCAGCGAATCCCTCTGTTAAACGTAATTAGGAAAGAAATCGTTCATTTTCACTTTTTGTTTTGTGGAAGTAGAACAAAAAGCGTTAGAATTATGTGATATAAAAACCCACAATGGGTTTTATTCATTAATAATTATATACACATTGAAAGGTTCAAGATATATTTCTGTCAGATTCACTACAGGTGCATTGTGCATGTGGCATGCACACACCAATTTGTTCTTGCTCTTGATCTAATGTTGGTGAATCTGGATTATTCTAAATGAAGGAGAAGATAATTAGCACAAAAACAAGCCAAAATCAACTGGAGATAAGGGTTTTCTTCATGACAGTCATTCATCACTCTATGCAAACGTATCCTTGCACTCTTTAAAGATGCACAAAAACAATTAATAAAAATAAACATTTTTGTTTCTCTGAAAAAAGTAAGACGTATTGTAGGATCACTTGGCTATTGAATTTCTGAAAATAGGGTCATTACCGTCATTACAAAATTTTTGAGGAAAAAATGTATTTAGCAAGAATGCATTTAATTGACCAAAAGAGACAGTAAAGACATTTATATTGTTACAAAACTGATTTCTGAAATATCATGTGACTGAAGATTGGTGGAATGGCTGCTGAAAATTCAGCTTTGCCATCACATAAATAAATTACATTTTAAAACATATTAAAATTAAAAAAGAAGAGTTATTTTAAATTGTAATAACATTTCTCAATATTACTACCTTTACTGTATTTTTGATCAAATAAATGCAGCCTTTGTGAGCATAAGAGATTTCTTTCAAAAGCATTTAAAAAAAATCTTACTGACTCAATAGTGTATGAAAGAAAATGAAAGTATATAAACACTAAATAAAAAAATCGAAATACGTAAATAAACTGATAAATAAATCTATGCAGTAGATAAAGTATAAACAACATATTGATGAATCATGATACCGCCTCTCTCGCACAGGTTTAAAGCCTTTGTCAAGTCAACATCAAAAGTCACATGCGGAGCTTTACAGTCATCACAGTGCGATAAAAGAGCTGGTTGTGGTCCAGCGTGGTTCTGATCTGTGTAATGTTTGTTATGTGAAGCTATTTGAAGGGATGAGCTGTGGTATCAGTGTGGTGCAGGTTCAGAGCATGTGTATCTGGATGGGTTGGCTTTGGCCAGCAGCCCTGAACATTCTAGATCATTCACTTCTTGATTTATATCTGCATGCGACTGCACAGGCTGTCGCAGCATGCTGAACACACTATATGGACAAGTTAAACTCAGTATTTCCTCATTAGAGTTGAGCGCATTGACACACATACACACAGACATACACATACACTCATGCACACAAAGGACTCCTGTGTTAGGAATGTTTATTCAGGGCTGACCGTGTGCTGCTCTCTCTGATAAGGGAGCAGTTAAGTCAACAGTGGACAGCGGGTCTGCCGGTGAGCATGTTAGCCGCTGTTTGTTCAACAATCTGTTTACAGTAAACACTTTGACCGCAAGTCTGACCCCCTTCACACCTTCCTACCTACAGCGCCCTCTAGCAGAGTGTCGCCCCCTGTTGATAGCAGTCTGGTTTTGCAAGTCAAGATGAGGAAAAAATTTGTTCCCTAGAAATCTATAACACACTATCAGTGAAGAGTTTTGATTAAACAATTTGCTTATGATTGTAAAACACATTTGATGTAAAAGTTTTTGCTTAAATTAAAATGAATACAATTTTGTAGATAAATTTAAATTGTTTAAGAATTTCATAACTTTCCTATTATCCTAAAATGTGGAGTTCAATTCAAGAAAACGACCGGCTTTACAATGAAAAATAGACATGTTGACATGTTGATGGTACTAACATTCATGTGACAAGCTTGTGGACTATTTATTACCAAGTCTAAACAGTATAAAAATTAAATAAAAGAGGGTTATCAAGAAAAGTGGAAACTACGATACAGTCCGAAAGAATAACTCGTTGCAACCGGTTCTTTTTAGTGAATCAAAAACATACCGCGCAACCAGTGTAGACCGATTCCCCTTTCATTGACTCATACGAGTCGGTTCTTTTCCGTGAATCAACACACAACAAACACATTGTACGCTGATTGCCAAACGAATGAAGAAAGAATCCATAACAGGTCAGTCTCAGCCATCATCTTCCTCCTGGCACTAGTGTTTACTGAAACAGACACAAAAAACCCAGGCAACTTCTTTTCCTCATTTCCATTAGGACAACCTCTGCCTATTCTCTCGCTTTTGTCTTCTTCTACTAATGTTTCTCACCCTGCTTTCTCATTCTTCTTCAGTCTCATAGTCACTGAGGAAATAAAATAGAGAAAAGGAGAGAGGGAACGAGGCAGAGAGCAGATCACCCAAGAGAACCAAACCAAGTGATCTGAATCATCTTAAAGCAGTAACAAAAGGGGAGAAGAATGGAAATGGGGAATAAATGAAAGCAGGAAAAGGATAAACCATTGCAAATGACAGATTTCCATGGCATAATTCAAGAGATGTAGACTCCCAGTCATGAAGGATAGAGGCTCCTTAGAGTTTGACTTTCGACCACCACTTTGAAAACACACACTGAACAACCCAGCGGGAATGCTGTTGGTCCAGAACTGGGACGAGCGCTCATAAAAATCAATCTCTGGCAAAATTAGCTTGAAGTTTCAAATTAGTCATCTGCACTACAATTGGCCACCATAAACAAAGTGGCATGCTCAAATTAAACACACACTCACACATCAAGGTGAATGAATAGAAAGAGGCTTAGTATGATTATCAAATCCTAACCCACATCAGACACCAACCTACCATGTTTTTTAGTGTGGTAACGGTTCTAACCGTACCGTCCACACGCGGTTTGCCATGCATTAATCTCAATTCTGACAGCGCATTTATGATATGATTTGTTGAAGAGTTTTACTATTTTACTATTGTTTTGTCAATAGTAGCCTATTTCTCTCTCTCTCTCTCTGTGGAGATTTGTATTGGTTCAGCAGCTGTCAGTTAAACCTTTCTGGCTCAAGACGGGAGGTTTCAGAGAGTTCACTCCAGGTATCCGCCCCTATACTCTCACACACAGTCACAGAAATCACGACGCAGTCCTTCAAGCACTCATCCGTCTGCCTGTCAAGAGACTGAAAGACACCCCAAACTATAGAAACTAACTATCAGAATCCCCCAGAGAAGAGAATGACAGAAGAGACAAAGAGAGAGAGATGAGTGTAGAGGAGGGGAGGAGCAGAGGGTGGATGAGTGTGTCTGGGGAACTGGGGGACGCTCTCACATCATCAAGGGCAGAAGTGCATGCTGCATCTCTCACACACTGAAAGGTGACTGTGTGTCTAGACGAGCACACACATATACATATAGAAGCATCTCCATTTACACAACATAGAAATGCAAAGTTATGCACTTACAAAGACATCAGCATGCAGGAAAATGGGCACGCAATGCATAAGAACCAACACACTCAAATACAAATAGAATAAACATGGTTCATGCCAAAATCAACCCATATGCACACTCACACTCACACAGTTCTCCCAATGGCCTCAAAGAGAGCTGATGATTGGCTGACAGGCCAGCTGGGGTTTGTGTTCTTCCTGTGATGGCGGAAGAGAGGAACCAATCAGATGCAGCCGCAGGGGGCCAGACACCAGGCTGATTAGATTCACCAAAATAGCAGTTAGCATGGAGGTAATCATAACTTTTAAGTAAACGCAACAACATTCACTTCACATGAACACTCACATATAGAAGAGATATAGGAGAGAGTGATTGCACTATATATATACCTGTCAAAAGTTTGGAAACATTCCAATTTTTCAATGTTTTGGAAAGAAGTATCTTGTGCTCAGCAAGGCTGCATTTATTTCTTTAAAAATACAATAAAAACATTAATATAGCAAATTATTATTAGAAATTAAAAGAACTGTTTTCTATTTTAATATATTTAAAAATCCTATATATGTTCTTTTAAACTTTCTATTCATTAAAGAATCCTGAAAAATAGTATCAGAGATACACAAAAATAAGCACAGCTGTTTAAAACATTGTTAAAAATGTAAAAAAAAAGGATTGGAGTAGTGGCTTTATATAAAAAGTAGGTGGTATATTGCCAACTAGATAGTAAGTAAATGTGTTTTACTCTGCAGTTCAAATATTTGAGGGAAGTAAGATTTTTTATGTTTTGAAAATAGTCTCTTATGCTCACCAGGGCTGCATTTATTTGATGAAAAATACAGTAACAGTGATATTGTGAATCACATGACAAAATTTTTAATTACATATTTAAGTACATATCCTATGTAATTACAAAACTACAAAATTACATTAAAATGTTTTAAAATCTAAAAGTTATTTGACAATACACAATGTAAATATATATATATATATATATATATACGCACATATCAAATACGCAAGATATGTATAAATTATGACTAATGACTACATAAAATTGCCCCCCAAACAAGCTGAGAATGTATGAGCGCAATCACCACCAGAGACATCATTTGAAAGTAACACGAATATTAAAAGGTGTTTGTTGTAGCAGTGCGAATCAGCAGTTCCTCATTCTCACTTTAATCACAGACGCTGGATATATAGGTAAGCTGCACGCCTCCTTCCTGGAGAAGGAGTGAGCCTGGTATAATCCAGCAGCCTAATTTCACGACTCGTCTGAACATGCCAAAAGAATCAACTGGCAGTATTTATACCAGCACAAACACACATTGGCATCTGTCATGATGCTGGCAAAGACGACCAATGAAAGCATGACTCACATTTGAAGGGAGTCACACAGGCAGAATGTGGACCCCGAGGAGACGAACCTATAACTCATTCGTTTCTTGTATGGAGACTGTGGGAACAACAGGAACTGTGGGAGAAGCCATGTTCTGCATGCATAAGTTCCTGTGTGTGTGTGTGTGTGTGTGTGTGTGTGTGTGTGTGTGTGTGTGTGTGTGTGTGTGTGTGTGTGTGTGTGTGTGTGTGTGTGTGTGTGTGTGTGTGTGTGTGTGTGTGTGTGTGTGTGTGTGTGTGTGTGTGTGTGTGTGTGTGTGTGTGTGTGTTGTTTTATGATAAGGCTCTGATGGTGCTGGAGGCGACCAGGGGTCAGACACCTCATTAAGCCAAGAGGAGGAGGAGGAGGAGGAAAGGGCAATTAACCATGATGGAGGAGAGAAAAGCAAACACACTTCATTCACTATACTCACACACAAATATGCACTCACACACACATGCACAGAAACCAAACAAAACAGGAGTGGCTGGATGGGCCCTGATCATTAATGAGTAATCACAGAGACAAATGACTTTTTCCGCTGCCCTATAGTACGTGTCCACTTACACACACATGCATCCAGAGCTTGTGCAAACAGGCAAGCGGAGACCTGCAGATGAATTACTCAAGCTATTCTCTTCTGAACTACTTCAGTCACACTCGCTAAATCCTCCAGGTTGCTTTTTTTCATTCTTCTTACTCAGTCTTTTTATACCCATAATGATATTTCTGTGCCATGCCATTGTGTGTGTACGTACAAACCAACATGTGGTTGTGCTTCTGTTGTCTTTTTGGTTGACTAAGACTGTTTTGTTAATCTGCTTAAGTTTTTCTTGGGTTGTTTGGTTTATGGTCTTCTGTGTTGTGTGTGTGTGTGTGTGTGTGTGTGTGTGTGTGTGTGTGTGTGTGTGTGTGTGTGTGTTTGTGTGTGTGTGTGTGTGTGTGTGTGTGTGTGTGTGTGTGTGGTCCTGGTAAACCCTACGTTATGGAAACAAAATGTCCCCACAAAGATGGCAATATCTGAAATCCTTGTCCTTGAGTGGACATTTTTTGTTTCCCCATGAGAGGGAAACTTATAAATCATACAGAATAATCTTTTTTTGAAAATGTACAAATTCAGAAAGTTTTCTGTGATGGGTAAGTTTAGGGGTGGGCTAGTGTAAGGGGATAGAATAAACAGTTTGTACACTATAAACATCATCATGTCTATGGAAAGTCCCCATAAAACATAAAAACACAATGTGTGTGTGTTTGTCAGCGTCTGTGAATTTGCTTAGTAATATACTTTTGTAATTGTATTACTAAATACAAAATAGGAAAAAAAAACTAATTTTGGTAACATATGGGGATATCCTTAAAGGTATACTTGAGGAGAAAATAAATTTTCCTTTAGAAAAAAATGCATGATTCAATTGGAATTCTTGTGGAATTAATAATACATTAATAAATACTGTTTCATAAAAATACAAAAAGATTTTTAATGCTTTATTTACAACAAATGTACGTTGCTGTCACTTGCAAAAAGTTTAAAGTTTAAATTTAATTTAAATAATTTAATTAACTTTGTATAAAAAGTAGGTAGCATAATTACAAATTTAGAAAGCTCAACAAGTCTGCATTTATTTGATCAAAAATACAGTAAAACAGTAATATTGTGAAATTTAAAATAACTTTTTTTCTATTTTACTATATTTTAAAATGTAATTTATTCCTGTGGTGGCAAAATATTCCAGCACCATTACTCCAGTCTTCATTACATGATCCTTCAGAAATTATTCTAATATGCTGATTTGCTGCTTAAGAAACATTTCTTAATATTATCAAGGTTGAAAACAGTTGTGTTGCTTCAAGATTCTTTGATGAATCGAAAAGTTAAAAACAACAGCATTAACAGAAAAAAAATATTTTGTAACATGTCTTTTCTGTAACCTTTGGTCAATTTAATGCATCTTTGCTGAATAAAAGTATATGTATATATATATATATATATATATATATATATATATATATATATATATATATATATAAGAAAAAAAAGATACATAGAAAAAATATATATATATTTAATTCCTTTAAAAAATAAATCCAAACTTGTGAACATTAGTGTTTATTGTGGAGACCAAACGATTCAACAAGGATAGTAAAACCTGAAAAACACCTATAATGTGTGCACAACAAAAAAGTGAAAAAGTACAGAAAGGTTTCTGTGAAGTCTAGGTCTAGGAGTTGAAAAAAAGCTAACATTAGTTATCAGTATAAAAACAATAGAGGTCAAAGGTAAGTCCCCATGAAGTGTGTGTGTGTGTGTGTGTGTGTGTGTGTGTGTGTGTGTGTGTGTGTGTGTGTGTGTGTGTGTGTGTGTGTATGTGTGTGTGTGTGTGTGTGTGTGTGTGTGTGTGTGTGTGTGTGTGTGTGTGTGTGAAACATTATCAGCACAATATCAGTACACTTTAAATGCTGAACATGGATATTAAATGGCCCACTTTCCAACCACAACGCAACTAAACAATGGTTGTTTTTGCAGCTTTGCAAACAATGACACTCGAGAACAAATGAGGAGGAGAGAAGAAAGCAGAGGAAGATTAGGGAGAAAGCAGACACAGAAGAACACCGGGGGTGAAGTAGCTTCCTGCTCCTTGATGCCGTTGTAACTGCTCAGATCAGATATGCATACACACAAACGTTCTTTCTGTCCGACATGAAATTAACCCGCACATGTGCGCATGAAATGACTTTCTCTGCCACACACACAAACTCACAAACTCAAAAAACCCTTGCTAAGCTAAAGCCACACAGCCAGTTTCCTGTTGAAAAGTGGAAATAGCAGCACTTGTTGCAGAGGGGTCTAGTCTGGTCAGGTCTGGTGGTGTCTTGCACCCACACTGGAACGAGCCTCTATATTTGGCCTCTGCAAGAGAGCGTGAAGCACGCCTGAAACCCCAAAGCTGAGGTACGGCAAAACCCTAGCCCTCCTATGTTGAAAATAAGTGATGGGAGAGAGAGAAAAAACAGCAGTTTCCTTAAGGGGGGGTTCAACAGAAGTGTAACCAAAAACCACATCTGCTTGGCTTCCACTCATATCAAATGGAAAGGGCTGCTTCTAGAGGGAAGTCTTCAGTATGGCTTGGGCTAAAAAAAGATGTACAGAGAGACAAAGAAAGAGGGGACACATTCACAACACAAACCAAAGATATTTTCTGCTTAAATTCAGTTTTTCATGTGGTTGCTCGCAACTTTTTGAATGTGACCCATATTAGATGTTAGTTTGAACAGGTGACGCTCCTAGACCTGCATGTGTTAAACTCTCAAACCTGCTATGTTCAACAGAAATAAAAAACGCAAAATGTGGCCATAGCTTTCCATGGCCTATAAAAGTAAAATCTTAAAGATTAATGCGGAAAAAACAGTAATTTCTTTGAATAGAATTTAATAATTTTCAATATATATATATATATATACCGTATATAAATATATATATATATTTTTTTTAAATAGGCTATTTTTTTATGTATTAATTTTCCTAGTTTTGCTCTGCTCTAAAACTTGCTAAATATTGCTCTTTATGTTTGTTTGTATATATTAGAATTTGAAAACAATGAAACGTTTATTGGAGACATTTGTCTCTGTGATCTGTCACATGTGGGGGGAAAAAAAACTGATTTGGGGCACATTTAATTGCATTGTGAGTTTGAGAGAGAGAGAGAGAGAGAGAGAGAGAGAGAGAGAGAGAGAGAGAGAGAGAGAGAGAGAGAGAGAGAGAGAGAGAGAGAGAGAGAGAGAGCAGTCAGCAGTCTGTGGTGTGATCCACCCCTGATCATTCTGTGTTCATGCTTCATTGTGAATGTGTGTGTCGTGTGTGTGCGCAGTGGTTAGGAAGGGTCAGGCTAATGTTGAGTGCCGTCAGTGAAAAGGTGAGAGTTCCCACGTAAGGCCACCGCTTCCTCTGACAAACCAACACTGTCAGGACACAGGACACACACACATGCAGGTCACTCAGTTCTCACTGTCTAAAGAGACCTCTCACTCTAGCTTCCTCTCTTCCACATCTTCTTAGTTTCCTTTCATCTTTAAACTAAATGTTTGAAAATAGTATGAAAAGGCCATTTATGAAAAACCTCACAATTAATGATATTGAACATTTTATGAATGTTGATGAAAAGATAAACCATGGGCAATGGACAATTTTTTATATTGATATTTTATAATATAAATTAAATATCAGTAGATGTAACAAAATAATATAAATGAAATAAAAAACTAAACAATTTCAAACAAAGACATTTGACCAATATCACAGTTTGACCTCTTGATTCCATACAAAATCGATTTATACTATTCATTTTGTAAGGAATTTATTATTATTTGTGACTTATTTTTTCTAGTTTGACAGATACAGAGAAAAGCAACGCAAACTGCTCAATTTTCCAGTGTGTGTGTCACAATGTTCTCTCTCTCTAACTTTCCTCCTTTATTCCCTTCTGTTCATTCCCCTCCCTGTCATCCACCTCCATCTATCTGCCTTCTAAATCAATGTGTCTAATAAAGCCATCAGCTGCGCTGAAATATTGGGCAAACATGCACTCAATCAATGCATGAAAATGCCAGCCATCCATTCAGGGCCCTTCTGAATATCGACGGCGCTGCATGGGCGCACCGTTCCGGGGGTTTGTGTACGTGTGTGTTCCACAAATAAAAGCAGAAGGAAGGACACTTGAAGGGTTGAGAGAAGAGGAAAACCCAAGATAAATGCGTTTCATTTTCTTCTCTCATGGCTGGAAAACAGACTTCCACTCGATCCGACCTGGAGGCCACAGGCATGCCCCTCTTTGAACTGCTGGAGAAGCGATGTGAGGAAAGGCAAGGCTGATCCCAGATCTGAGATTAAACGCCTCTGAAAACGAGAAGATTGGAGTAGTATTGTAGCGTTCTAACCTTGAGCAAACACACAGCAGGAAAGATTAGGCTGTGTGGGTTCAACTAAGCGCTATAGAGGCGATTTCTCCCTCAAAATATAAACTAACTGTAAGATTCATTAGAAGCAAGGGTGAGCTCAGCTCAAAGAGATCTGCAGGAGAACCTGAATAAGCACCAGCAGACAGTCCTTCCACTCCTGGACAATCACACACAGAAAATAACATAAAAGAGTATGGCTGATTTACTGACCTCATCCTAACCCTTGCATGTTCCTGTTGTATGATAGAGGCAGTAGTAAAGACTCTGGGTTCAGTAACCTCATGAAAAACCATCAGAGAAGCACCCAGTGTGAGACTCTCTTTTAGGACCCTAAACTAGAGTCAACAGCTGAGCATTTAGCTCTCTCTCTCTAACCCCACATCTTACACTTGAATTGATCATGAAAACTCAATAATTAAAGATAACAAAAAAAGAACTATACACAAACATGTTAACAGTGTCAGTGACTTTACTGTAGAAGCTTTGGAGAGACCGGACACGTTTTCTTCATTTTTTTTTTTTTTAGACACTTTGTCAAATTATTATTTTGAACACTAGACAAAGACGTCCATCTGATGTAAATGCACATGAACCAAGAACTGCAATGAATAGCACAAATGGAATTTTCCGCACAACAAAACAAAAAAAAACTAGATTGCTCCTATTATAATCATTTATGTTCATTTCTTGACTTATGAACTGACTTATGCCAGTTCAGACTACCAATTTTGTCATGATCCATTTGACGTAGGGTGTCATGGGGATTCGTAAATGACAATGGGCATCAGGACGCAAGACATCTGTAACATTGACCAATAGGAGCACAGAAGCTCTTCCGCAGACAGCTTTCAAAATGGCGAAACGAAAGAGAGACGATGGATCTGTGCTGCTATGTGGAATTATCCAATTGAGGAAAGGTTTGTGGAGATATGGCAACAATACTACTGCCTTTATAATGTTTCCTCAAAGGACCACATGACGGAGGGAAAAAAGGTAAATGCTGGCGAGAATATCGGAGGCGCTTCAGCAGCCATGTGAGTGTACTGGAATTAGCATTAAGCTAGTACAACCATTGTCAGTCGCTAGTTCCGCCTCTTCAATGACATCATGTACGTTGATAAAGACTGATCGGGAAGCAACATAGTCTGACATGGGTCTTGTCAATGACACAATAAGAATTTAGGAGTCAAAATCACATAATCTGACAGTGACTATCGTAACAAACAAAAATACCATGTAGTCTGAACCTGGCATTACGGCTTACCAATACTCCACAAAGAGGATACAGAGTTATTGAAAGGGTATTAAAGAGCGACAACTCAAGGAGAGACGAACTGAAAAATAAAGGCACAGAGAGATGGAGGGGAAAAGAAGTGAAAGGCATAAGCAGAAATAATGCTAGTAATATTCAGAGGGGAGTGAATGTGTGACTATAAAAGGAAACTGAATCACTTTTGCATATTGTATGTTAAGGATCAAGGCTGATGTACAAAGGTGTGTTTGTCTGCACAAATGAGTGTGAGGCAGAAAGTGTATTGAAGGCGCTGTAAGCAATATTTGGAATACGACGCATACAATGTGATTACCTGTCAGATTTCACTGAAATAGGTGTGCAAAAAAGTATCTCTGTGACAGTCCTAGGCTGAAAAGAATCCATTTTAGCCAACCAGAATAAGTTCTGCCTGTAAATCATTTAGCAGGTTTGGGTTTTGGAAGAAGAATGTGAGAATGAAGTTAGAAACAAGGTGGATTTTAGTAAAACAGCACCTTTAAAATGAGGTTCAGACCTACAGTTGGAAGTGACAGAGAAAGAGCAAAGCAAAACAAACATGAAGTGAGTGAAAGAGAAATACAACTTGCAGAGTCACACGGAAAGCTGAATCGGAGCCAAAGGGAAGTGTATATCAGCCAAAGAGTAATCATAGGCCGGTCTCACGGCTATTAGGAGAATTAAAGGCTGATTGAATGGTCTTTACAGTGGCAACATAACATCATGTTTGTCTACTCACTCTTACAGCTGGCCGAAAAACTCTTCTGCCCCACCGAGAGGAGCCAAGCTATGAAGAGCGTTTAAATCATTAAAAAGATCTGAATCACTAACTTCCATAAAAAACGGCACTCGTTCTATCCTTAGACATCCGTCAAGGAGCGAGAGGAGCAGCGTTTCTGGCACCCGAGATGTGGAATCACTATAGCCTCGATTCACGCCTCACATCTTTCCCTCTTTCATCAGGCTGGACCGGCTCCATGTCCTGAACGTATTTGTGTGTGTGTGCGAGGGGGAGATGATAGGGGAGGACTGTGAGACTTTGACTGCCTCTGTGTTGTGTCCACAGCTGTGTGTAAGGCTCCTGACCTCCAAACAAAGCTCAGCACAGAGGAGCCACTATCTGGCAGGCATGATAGAGGACAGGCCTGCCCAACCAGACGTGCTGAGGGAACGAGCGTAAAGCCAGAGAGACAACACAGCACCCGCAAGGCCTTTGATAACCGCTGACGACTGGAGCCAGCGTCACACACATACACTCATAGCGTTCATACAGACGGACACACACTAACAGAAACTGTTCACAAGTTCATGTACATGTATAAGAAAGTGTAAACGCACAGACAAGGTTGAATATGTTGTCCATAATGACCTGTAGGAAAGAAAAATCACAAATGAGATCTGTTTAAAATCTCATTTGTTTCTTCTAGACAGAAATGAGATTAAACGAAGAGCAAATTGAGTCTCCTGCTTTAAAGAGATACCAACAATGATGAGGAGTATTTTCCTTATCTATACAAACATGGCACGCATTCGCTAAAAGTGTAGGCAAATTATTTATGTGGCTATTTTATTTTGTCCTGATTTCTGCCTGCTGAGAACTGCTAATTTCCTCTATAATCAGATGCAGGATGTTGATTTGAAGGACAAAAACAGGAATACCAGAATTTTCAGATCAAAATATGCGTGATAAAGCCCATAATCTATGGCATAGTGTGGCTCTTGTTGCAGTTACATTTTAACTGTATGCAAACGCATCTCATGTAAACGCATCTTACACGTACAGTGCTGTATTAAACGATGCAAACGAAGACTCAGAGCTCCTCGCATTAATGAGAATACACAGTTGATGATGTCATTGCCGTGAGCATTTTAGAGTCATTACACAACTTTCCCTTTCATTAATCACACACTTTGCCTTGAGTTGTTCCTGTATCTCCAGCTTTCCCTTTCTTTGTTTCCCCACACTCTGCACTTTCTGTTTCTCATTCTTGTTCTCTCTCTCTCTTTCTGTCTTTTTCTGTCACTGTCTCTGTCTTTCATTTACATGTTTCCCTGTGTGTCTCTCTGCAGTGTTTAATGTGCCGGCAGTGTTTACACCTAGACAGCGGGTGCAGCACTTTAATCTCGCTAGTGTCTATATGACATCAGCACTCTCGCTCAAGCATAAACCATAGTGGAGAGAACACACACACACACAACTCTCACATACATTATATTCACACATACAGTCGTGCTCAGAATTAATGGTACCCCTGGTAAATATGATGAAAAATGGCTGTAAAAAATAATTCTGCATCGTTTATCCTTTTGATATTTCATTCAAAAAATTGGCAAAAATCGAACCTTTCATTGAAGTAAAATAATTGACAGTGGAGGGGAAATCACATTATGAAATAAATGTTTTTCTCCAAAACAAGTTGGCCACAATTATTGGTACCCCTAGAATTGTTTACGAGTAAAATATCTCTGAAGTATATTCCCATTCATATTTACCTTTTTTTTGCACACCAGGGTGACTAGGAACATGAAATTGTCCAGCCATGACTTCTTGTTTTTCAAGAGTTTAAATATGGGGAAACACGTAGGCCAAATTCCCTTAATCATCCATTACAATGAGTAAAACCAAAGAATATAGTTCTGATGTGCATCAAAAGATTGTTGAGCATCACAAAATAGAAAGTGGCTGTAAGAAAATAGCTAAAGCATTGAAAATCCCCATTTTGACCATCAGGGCAATAATTAAGCACTTCCAATCAACTAAAGATGTTACAAATCTGCCAGGAAGTGGACGTGTGTCTATATTGTCTTAATGCATGGTGAGGATGAAAGTTTGAGTGGCCAAAGACTCTCCAAGAATCACAGATGGAGAATTGCAGAGATTAGTTGAGTCTTGGGTTCAGAAAGCCTATTAAAAAAAAAATTAAACAACCCCTACATCACCACATGTTGTTTGGGAGGTTTTCAAGAAAAATCCTCCTTGCTCATCCAAAAACAAAACCCAGTAAATTCAGTTGTCAGACATGACTGGACCTTCAAACAGCACAGGGTTCTGTGGTCAGATGAAACTAAAAAATAGCTTTTTGGCAGCAAGATGGGTTTGGTGCACACAAGGATAAAAAGTACCCCATGTGTACAATTTAATTATACCATCTTTAATGTTGTGGTCATATTTTTCTGCTGAAGGTCCTGGACTTCTTGTTCAGATACATGCATGGCATCGTGGATTCTATCAAATACCAACAGATAAAAAATCTAAACCTGACAGCCTCTGCTAGAAATCGTATAACGGGCCGTGGTTGGATCTTCCATCAGGACAACGATCCAAAACAAACATCAAAATCAACACAAAAATGTGTTAAGTAGCACAAAATGAAGCTTCTGCCATGACCGTCCCAGACCTGATGAGTGGAGTGAACTGAAGAGAAGAAGCACCAACATGGATCTGGGAATCTGAAGGATCTGGAGAGATTCTGTAAGAATGGTCTCTGATCTCTTGTCAGGTGTTCTCCGAACTCATCAGGCATCATAGGATAAAACTCAGAGCTGTTATCTTGGCAAAAGGAGATTGCAAAAGGTATTTAATAAAAGGGTACCAATAATTGTGGCCAACGTGTTTTGGAGATAAACATTTATTTCATAATGTGATTTCCCCCCCACTTTCTATTCTTTTACTTCAATGAAAGTTTAGATTTTTGCCAATATTTTGAATGAAAGATCAAAAGGATAAATGATGCAGATTTATTTTTTCCAGCCATTTTTTATCATATTTACCAGGGGTACCATTAATTCTGAGCACGACTGTATATAACCTGTTTACTTCCTTTCCTCCTCATTTTCTTTCCTGTCTGTCCATCTATCCTTCTCATAAATTCTTTATTTCCTTTATTCTTTCTTTCTTTCAACATAATTTTCTTAAGTTCTTTTCATTTTCCTACCTTTCCATCTTACTTATCTTTCCCTCCCGGTCTTCTCATTTTCATTCTTTACTTCCTTTTTTCTTTCTTTCTGCCAGTTCTTCCTTTGTTTGCTCCACCTTTACTTATATTTTTCTTTCTTTCTTCCTTCCTTCTCCCCTCCTATCCTTCCTACTTTTCTTCCCTTTCTTCCCTTCCTGTGTTTCCTTGTTAGTTTTCTCCTTTTCATTCATTACTTCCTTTTTTCTTTCTTTCTGTCAGTTCTTCTTTCCTTTGCCCCACCTTTACCAATTATTTTCTTTCTTCCTTTTTCCTTTCTTTCTTTCTCTTTCTTTCTTTCTTTCTTTCTTTCTTTCTTTCTCTTTCTTTCTTTCTTTCTTTCTTTCTTTCTTTCTTTCTTTCTTTCTTTCTTTCTTTCTTTCTTTCTTTCTTTCTTTCTTTCTTTCTTTCTTTCTTTCTTTCTTTCTTTCTTTCTTTCCTTCCTTCCTTCCAATTCCTTTCTGAATTGTTTACCTTTCATTCATTTATTCTTTTTTCCCCTCTTATGTTTTCTCCATCTATCCTTCCTTCATTCCCTTTTCCTACATTTTCCACCTTTTCTTTCCTTCTTACCTTCCTTCTCCTTCCTTTGACATTTTTTTCCTTTTCTTTTCTTACTCCCTTTTCTCCTTTGCCTCACCTTTCCTAATTATTTTTATTCCTTCCTTGGTTTCTCACTTTCTTCCCATTCTTTCTTCCATTTCCTTCCCCCTTCCTTCCTTCCTTCCTTCCCCATACTTCTATTCTGGGGTCCAGTGAATGATGAAGTCCTCTAATGCCCATCTAACCAGCTAGTATAAGTGTGAGAGTGAAGCTCAGAAACTCAGAGCCCACAGAGGGATTACCAGCAGCCCCGAGTCTCATTCTCCTGCCCTGCTAACTCTGACTCAGGAGAGACGTATAACAGTGCACACTCTCATGGGTGGCAACCCCATTAGCTGCATTATCTTAAAGAAAACAAAAAGAAAAAACATATTACACAAAGAAACTAGCTGTATAACTGGTTACTTGTCAGTAAGCAGACATTTTTCATTCAAAGCAGTTTATAGTACTTTAATTACAGGGACAATCCCCTGGAGCTGCACATGTTAACCCCCTGGCAAAGTGCACCATGATTCTCAGTAACGCACAGTTCGTGGATCACCCCTATCTGGGATCACACCTGTTTGGGTCACCAGCCCAGAGCTATTATCACCAGGCAACCAATACCCACGTATATGTGTGTGTGTGAGGGTAATTAAGCAGTTCTGCAAGGGTACTGACATTAGCTGATACGTTTTTAAAGCTAGAGATCTGTTTATAGGAAAAGAGCGATAATAAGGGTAGGCTCATACACATGCTCTATACACTTTTACACACACACACACACACACACACACACACACACACACACACACACACACACACACACACACGTCACTTCCCCTTGTCAACAGCCCCTCTGTATGTAGTCATGCATTCCTCTTCAATCCAAATCACAGTCATTATGTTGCCATGCTGTTAGCTGCTGATCAGGTTTGTGTCCTAATTCAGCTGGCTGTGACCACACAGTACACCTGACCACAGATCAGCTCATACACAACAAAGCACGCCAGACAAGCCATGCTCGTTTAAACAGTTTATTGTTAAATCAGTGCATTTTAGGGGCCAATGTGGTGTGGAGAAGGAGGACTCTTTTAGATTATTGGAATGAAACCCACATGTTTTGACATGTTGTTCGCTTCGCAGAATTTTACTTTTGGGAGGAGTGAAGCTGAGAATTCATGTGGTCAAATAAGGCTTCATTTTTCTGTGCATTCTGGGTAAAAATGGCAAGGCCAGAGTCCAGAAATAGAACAGGGGCTATTATGGGATGCATGGAAGGCTGGCTCCGTGTTCAGGCATGACTGTGTGGTCACGGTGGTCACGGCACTGTCTTCCCCCACAGTTAGCCAACCTCCTGCTGAGTCTGAGAAACGCTAATCAGAACCAGAGAGAGACAGGCAGCAAGAGAGCGAGACAGAAGAAAAAAAAACAAGCATGTTCTTGCCTAAAAGAAATATTAATAATAATGCAAACAAAAAGATTCAGGAAGACGATAAGGGAGGGATGAAAGTGAGCAAGAAAAACTCAACAAGCAATCAAAGTACGGGCCAAAGACAAAGGAGACGCGCCAACCAGAGTTTTGTTTTAATCAGAGAACATGAAAATATTCAGACATGTGGCTCAAAAGCAACAAGTCCCTCTCGAATTAAAGCCTTCGCTATAACGAGAGAGGAGAAAGAGAGGAAAACAGAGAGAGAGAGAGAGTGAGAGCGCAAGCGTGTGTGTGTCCCTCGAGACTGATTAATATTGAATTCCTGATGCTAATCTTTGTTTTGTGCTTTTTTTCCTTTACTGGTGTGGAAGCGACGTGTCCTTAAAAGCATGCTTTATGAATATTTAATGAAGGCTCTGCATACATTTGGAGCGCTCGTCTTGCTGTGTGGTATCCCACCCTCGCATGATCACAAACTGCCACATACTGCTCAAGATACCCTAATATCAAAATTTACATTGTTCCTTTTATAATAGTCATATGCACCATGAGAAAAAATGTGTTTAATAATGCAAAATGGTGACAAGCATTACAAAAAAAATACTAAACGATAACTGCACGAATAAGGTAGTCGGATTCTGCTTGGATCTTGACTGGGTAGAACAAATGGGAGGGAACAAAATGTCCCCACAAAGATGGCAAAATCCAAAATGCTTGTGGGCACATTTTTGGCCCCTATAAGGAAATCAGCTTATAAATCATACTAAGTGATGTTTTTTGAAAATGTAAAAATATAGATAGTTTACTGTGATGGGAATGTTTAGGGGTAGGTAAGGGTATAGTGTGTGTGTGTGTGTGTGTGTGTGTGTGTGTGTGTGTGTGTGTGTGTGTGTGTGTGTGTGTGTGTGTGTGTGTGTGTGTGTGTGAGAGAGAGAGAACGTGCGTGTGTGTGTGTGTGTGTGTGTGTGTGTGTGTGTGTGTGTGTGTGTGTGTGTGTGTGTGTGTGTGTGTGTGTGTGTGTGTTTGCGCGCACCTGGTACATACAGGTGTCAGATGCCATTGCAGCATAAAATCCTTGATGATATTGCCTGATATCATCTCAGTATCTGATGGTGATGAGCTCAGCACAACTGTGAAATTATGTGTGCAATTGTGTGTGGCAAGACGGGACGATCTGACCTTGGCGAGGACACACAGACAGATCGATTATTGATCACTGTATGCACACACATGCACAAACACAGAAATTATACAGCATGATTCAGAACACACACATTCCAAAAAAAAGGGATGTGGATTTCCCAGTTCCTCCAAGCACACAGTCAGAACTGTCACTAGTTTCCTTGTCCAATCACACATCCTCACCACAGAAATGGAAGCACTTTCAAGGTTTTGTTTTTGCAGCCTATTTAAAATGTCATTTCTCTCTACTATCAGACATCAAAGCCAATGTGGAGGGCTTTTATTTTCTAAGCCAAATCCCAAAATTGTTTCTCATTTCCAAAAGCTGGCTGCAGGCCTAGTCAAAGTTTGGACTTAATAATGACAGCGGTGCAAGAGACAATGCAAGGGAAAGAGTGCGGGAGGAGAGAGAGAGATTCCCCACATGGTTATAATATGCTGTGGTGGTTGAGTCCATCAGTCGAGGTGTCACAATGAAAAGTAGCTCACGGGATGTAGCAAGCAGCATGCAAGCGCACACACGTACATGAAAGAAAGAACGTATTCTGCTCAAACTCAGAACTCATTGACAGGGTTCAACAAAAGAGATAGTCTCCTGGCCCGGGCCAGTGTTTATGTGAAGGTTGTTTTTTTTTCAGATACTTATAAAAAATGTTTTTGTAAAGAACAAATACAAATATATTTATATATTCTTTCTTTCTTTTTCCTTTCTCATGTTCCTTCGTTCAAATTCCTTTCTGAATTTTGTTTTCCTTTTATTCAATCATTTTTTCTTTTAATTTGTTTTCTCATTCTATCCTTCATTCATTCCCTCTTCCTATATTCCGGACATAACAAATTGTTTTTTGCATATTAGTAGAGTATATTTTCTAATACTTATACAAATAAAAGATAAAACTATAACAATATATAAAATATATAAATGTAAATTTCTAGACAAAGGTCAAATAAAACTTGGAAATGTTGGAATGGCAAGTAAAATCTGATATATTGGCCCAACTAGACAGGCAGAAAAAAAAATCCTTGCTCAGCCTTGATTTCGATTCAGTTAAGATCTTTGCTGATTGCTGATTCATGCAAAATTAAACAGAACATACACTGCATTTTAATCTGCAGTATAAACTAATTTTCAAATCGCTGAAGAAACCCCTTACAAATTTCAGAGAAGAAACGTGTAACCCCCTTAAGGAAATGTGTCAAAATGAGTGAGATAACTGAAAGAATCACATACACATGCTAACCAAAACAATAATAAAATGGAAAAGAAAAAAAAATGCTGGGTGTTAAACTGATGAAATCCAAACAGCAATGTTGACGAGTCAGGAGGGCTGTTTTCTTGTGAAAATGTGAGCCAGTAGGAAACAGAGTAGGAAGAGGAGGAGGAGGAGATTGAGAGAGGGAGGGAGAAAGAAAGAAAGAAAGAAAGAAAGAGGGAGTCTGACAGCTGTATAAATGAGCTCTGTAGCTCATGGCGCCCCAGAGTACTGCCTCATTGTTGTGCTGATCCAATGCACAGCAGATGAACCCAGGGTTTAAAAGTTGAAAAGTGTGTGTGTGTGTGTCTGTGTGTCTACGGACCCTTATTTGCTTGCATCCGTTATTAAGGTTAGCTTATGTGTGTGTTTGTGTGCAATTGTGTCTGTGTGCATATTACAAGCCCTCCCAGTGAGCATTTTCAGTTCTCAAGTATCAGTTGCACAAATCCAAGTCGGAAGAGCGACAATTTTCAGATTTGGTGTGAAAACCCTGTATCATATGTCAGGTGTGTAATAGGTGCATGTGTGAGTTGCCATGCATGCAGGAAGAGTGTAATTTATTCTCACTTCCTCATTTAAACCTCCAGATTTGCATTAAATCTATAGCAAACTGTTTGTAAATGTCTTGTCAGCATAAAACAATCGCATTCATTTGAGAAAGTACACCAAAGCTAGATTTGAAATTGAAGTGTTTTAACATTTTAATTCCATAATCAATTTTTCACCCTCATGTTTTTCTTTTGTGGAATACAAAACAAGATATTTTGAACAACTTTTTTTTTATCTATAAAATGAAAGTGAGGAGCAAAACAAAATTAGACCCCATTGAATTATATACGGTATGTCCAAAAAAACAGACATTTTGCAAAATATATTTTTCTGTGTTCAACAGAAAAAAGAAAGTCATACAGATTTGGAAAGACAAAGGTGAGCACGCAATAAATAATCTGTCATTATTTAGGCCTAAACTGAAGATGAACCTTTCAACGTTTTGGAAAGCGCCATCTTGGCCCTCATGAAGTTCACGGCACAGCTGTGCTTTTGGGAGACAGTCCTGATCAATAGTCACAGACATTGAAAGTGATGATATTCCAGGGTGCTGCAGCAGGTAATACATTTTTTATAGGTGTACATAAGAAGGTGTACGTATCAAATATTAATAAATTATTTTCTGCCGGCATTGATGACGTGCAGATACATTGTTTGAGGGGCAGCGGTGATGGGTGCAGTCAGGCCAGGGCGTTGGGACTCTCTCGGCCTACTGAGGCACATCAAACAGTGAAAGAAGAGACCGTGGGCTGGAGGGGAGGGGGAACGATGTCGCTTCTGCCAACGAAGCTCTGCTGAATCACACACACACACACATAGAGTGCCGTACACTCGCTCACAGCACTCAGCTGGCAGGCATAGTGAGTGGCGATGGAACACGCCAGGCTCTGTGCTACCAAGCAGAGGTAATTGGGCCAGATTACCAACCAGGTGGAAACATTCAGCCACTCTTTTTCCTCGTCTCCCTCACTCTCTTTTAGTCACTTTCACTCGTCCCCCCTATTTTGGAGAAGCGGAAGAAATGCATGCCATTACGGAAGTTCAGGATGAAGATGGAATCAAACTAGCCTAAACGTTCAATCCAAATCAGAAATCAAGTTAGGGATATTCCCGAAATGACCTAATTCATTTAGCATTTAGGCCCAAACTGATCCATTAGCTATAAGTCAGAGATGAATCAGAGACAGACAGGGTGAGAGAGAAAGAAAGAGAGATACTAACTAGATCCAAGGGAATGCAACTAATTTAAACTACAAGCCCTATCAAAGGCGAATGGCCCGGGGGCAGCAGTACCTCTGTGCGGAACAGGTCTGCACCGCAGAGGAACGAATGGACGGGGAGGGTGAGACAGGTTAGGATCAACAGCAGCGCAGACAGCATTGTTAAATCAGAACTCAGGCACACAGAAGCGAGAGGAAGAAGTGATATGAAAGAAGGCCGACCAAGGTTTGACAGGGCAGACCACTGCTTTTGCAGAAACATGACTGCTACAGCACAAAGCTACAGAATAACTCTGTAACTCCGAGGGTGAGGGCGAACAACCACGTGGATGACCGTGACAGACAGGGTGCCAACTAATTGAACTGCGGGTTGGTGTTTGTTCCATCTGAGAATAATTAAATTATTCTCTCTCTTAATCCATCTACCAATCTATCAGTATTTGTCTGACTTAAACAGTTAGAAAATGGTAGATCTGGCTATAACAGAATACATTTCTTACTTAATTTCACAAACATTGAGGGACTTTTACACATTCCTCCCATGCTGTGTCTCTACACTCACTGGATTTCACTTTCTATGTGAGTGTGATTGTCTGAAATAATCTAAATTCCCTAATCTAAAGGGAATATATATTAAATAGTTGATAAATGAAGAAGAAAGAGAAAATGTAATAATAAAGGGAGGTATATATATGTATTATTAGTTACATTCCATTCAAACAAAAAAGGCAAGCTCTAAAACTTAATAATAAATAACTTTTGTCCCAGTATATGATGTAAAATAATACACATATCATCTTATACTACAATATACTATCTATTCTGTATGAGGAGAAAAGACACCTGTGTTGATTAAAAAAGCCACAGCGGAAGAACAAGAATTTGATACGAGCGCACACACATACTCATACACACAGACACACATAGCCTACAAGTAAATGATGCACCTGTATGGCATGAGCTGGCGTCCGCCTTGAGGCAGACGTTAAAGACATCTGCTGAGGATATGGAGGAAAGAAAAGAAAAAGAGAGGGGAGGGGAGAAGAAAAGGAGATCCTACTGTACACATTATCCGCGCGCACTGCCAGAGCAGCATTTGATGTGCACGCGAGACCTGAACAGCACAACAAAATCCATCAATCTACCGGGGGTTCGGCTTTTAAAATGCATTCAGCTCGACGACAGTCGTCGAAGAAAGAGACAATGAACCGATTCAATACATATGAAAAATAACGACAGGCTACATTTTCTCGAAAGCAGCTATCGTAAAAGAGGCTGTATTTTTTATAGAGTTTGCTTTGTGGACTTTCGTTGTTTGTCTCTGTGTGAGGAATTAGGACGAAGTTATTTGTGTAAGGAACAAATAAAAATGACTTTTAAGAAGGCAGTGCGAGGGTATGCAGCGGGAGGCCGGAGAGAAAGACAGCCGCTAAAGACCCCGTCAGTACCCGCGCGCATTCACCGTGGGCCGGGGACCATCAGGGTCAGCGCGCGCTGTGATAGATCTCGCTTCTGAAATTTCATTCTACAGCACGGAGAACGTTATGAGTCGATTTCAAATTCGCCTGCAAATGCGTCAGCTACATTTGCCATTTAGAGTTTAAAGAATAGCAAACCCCAAATAATACACTTTAAATGAACTCAATTTGAAATGCTGAACTTAATAACACACCCAATTAGGCTACATGCGAAAAATATATGCGATACAACAACAACAAAAATACATTTTAAGCGATATAAAACTAAACAAAAATATATATTGGCCTTTATTTAGGCACACTAAAACAACACCAACGGGAATTTATTTATTTCAATAATTGTTTAAGAACTGTTAAACTAATTAGCACATTCTTAAAAACAACACGTCAGTCAAAACGGAGTCTATCCTAACAATATGAAAAGTTAGGCCTGTATAGCCTATAAAATGATCAATTATGGAATTTTGTATGCTACATATGATTTTCTCAGTGATTACTAAGAAAATAAGCATTCACAGACAGACGCATTCATATATGGCCTACGAACTTTCTCACTAATAATCAAAATGCTAAGTGTACCTCTATCCCAAAGGTACACTGAATGCTGGAGATACTTGTTAAATCTAATGCATGCACTATCAACTCATTCGCACCCCGTCACATCACCGCTCAATATAGAAACCGGATTTTCTGGTATTACAGACGCCTCTTTTAGCACACACACATACGCATACACACAGAGCTACTGACCCTAATCTGGGAGACTTCTCGAACCACAGCGCAGACACACTCACACACACAGCAAAGCTTGTGTCATTAACTTAAAGCAGCTGTAGCAGCAAACCACTCAAAGATGCACCCTAATAATTAACATAAAATCATGGGGCTTTACTAGAATAGATATGACCGAACAACTTGTTTTGTCAGAAGAAAACTAGATGTCTGAATGAGCGCGAAACAAAGAGGGCAATACAGCTATAAAGTAGCCTAACAGTTCATTATTAACAAAACACTATATTAATGAAACCATAAAAAAAATTTAACAAATATAAATTCAATTATACTATGTAGCTAGTAAACTTCTCAGTTAAGGTTGAAGGTAATTTTCTTGTCCGCTTTCTTATGATACGAACTGCTGCTATCAACTAGAAACGACCAGCTTTTCGCAGCTCATGACAGACATTATGCGAGTAAACTGTTCAATAAAACGCTTTAATTCTGTCAGATGTGACTGCACTGAGTCCGTAGTAATTGCTTATTTCCAAAAACACCTTAATTTCCCAATAAAAAAGTAAGTAGGCAATAGCCTAGGCTACAAGTCAACGCGCTTTTCTGAAGTTAGGCAATTTAATTCTGCTAAAAAAAAATGTTTTAAAAGCATTCACTTATCAACATGGGATCACAAGCACTTGCCTGAATGTGGAGGCATCGCTATATGTGAGGTGTAATATTTCCCAGGCTGAAAGTGACCGGGATGCTGCACTGTCGTGTGCCCGGCATGAGTGATCCTCGAGGCGGCTCTGTGAACCAGCGCGCCTCGCTCTGCCAAAAGGTGCGGCGGAGGAGCGAAATCCCGGCCTTCCATCCCGATAAAAAACGTTAAATCCGAAATCCAGAGCGGGAAACCACGAGAACCGAACCAAACGCCGCCCAGATGTTATAATTCCGTTAAGAGTTTCGGTTAGGTCTTGCATTCAGCACAGTTTTGGCTCTGACGGCCAAAAAAGTATGTCCCAGTCATGTTTTCTGCAACACAAAAATCATAAAATGTAGTTTCAATTACAAACCAGTTACACGAATGAGTGATGCAAATCCACAAGATCGTATCATGTTAGTATCCTTCAGAAATGTAATGATAATCCTTCATTGGAAACACGTACGTCCATTGCTGCGACTACTGCCTAAACTACACACATTCTCCGCTCGTCTCTCTCATCTCACCACAATTGAGCGAGCTTGCAGCACACCTCCACTTTTACACAGAAGACTCACTGCAGGCTATAGCCTAAACCAGTCAGAGAGATGCCAAGATCAATACATTTTTACAGTATTCTTACGCATATGGAAAACTAAGAACGTCTAAAGCAAAAAATATATATAAAATGGACAAAGCTAAACCAGTCGTTCAGTCTTTCACAAGACAAGATGGGGAAAAAAATCTATAATCGCTGACGTTTGGTATGACTGCTTCCATTGCAAATGGTTAATTATTTAATGCATCAAACTATTTGTAATTTCTTCGTCAATTTTTCTCAGTAATTCCACATAATTAAACTGCTTTGTTCGTCTGAACCAGGCTTTCTGTAACCTTTGTATATGGGGTAACAGCACATGGATGATGGCGTCTATATTTCACCTCTGGCCTCGAGTCCTTTAGTTTCCTAAATCACGGGTAAAAGCAACATCTTACGCTGTTGCAGATGGAATCTTGTCATGGGAAAATGGTGCATTGAGAGAATTGTCATGGGTTGTTACTAATGCGCGAGATTTGTTTCAAAACAAATTCATCACATGCTTGCATAAAGTAGCCTATATACTTTTGCCAGATATTGAACATTGAAAGAACGTCTGCTCAACAGAATTACAAAAGCTCGCGCGAATGGTGCTCTCTTATCTCGCTTATAGCTCGTATCCACAGATATTTGACGCTCAGAACGTTGAGCGTCTGTTGGATGTTTCAGCGTTTTGCTGAATGAGGCCTTAAAACGTTGGAAGTTCACATATTTGAGTGTGAGGATGGTTCCAGTGCCTTACTGCTGTAGCAATACTACTTTCATTAAAAACAAAAACTGAAAAGAGATGTTGAGAGAGTGCATTGATGTGCACAACGTTTGGCATCAATTTAAGAAATGTTTCCTCAAATAACGAGCATTCGCTAAATAACCTAAAGAATGGCCTCACTGAGGCACAGAATTAAATGTAGTGCATCATTTTTTGCGCTGACAAAGGGCATTTTTAGCAAACATGTATCATTTCTGCAACATCACGTATTTGAAAGCAGCAACCTCCCACTATTAACTAAAGCCGAACTTTTAACGTTTATTGGGATCTGAGATCTATTAGACTTGGCTCGGAGGACGGATGGGAGGTGAGGAGGAGCACATGAAAGAACAGGTTAAAGAAGGTTTTGAGTGTTATAGGAAATGCCATTTTAAACTAATAAAATCCAGACAATTTTATGAATCATGGTATTTCAATATAAAACATGTCTAAAGAATAAAAGCACGTTAAAACTAAAATTTAGTTAACAGGCCAATGGTCAGTTTAAATTTAATAAACAACTGTCCATTATTCATTCCACAAGTAAAGTGTACAAAGGTAAAAGCGCTTCTGTTCTTCTGCCATTACGTCCATTGTAGCAGTTTACAAATGCAAGTCGAATTTAGTCTTTTGTTAAGATTGTGTATAATTATTCACACTTGTATTTTTTTTACATTATTAGTCGATAAGACATTAATCTAATTCCTCTAAATAAAATTCCTTCTTTATGCAAACAGAAATTCAGTCTTGCACTAATCTTCTATTATTATAATGATAATGATTATTATTATCATCATCATTGCTCAAACAAAGCAACAGAGTCGGATGAAAATAAAGGGATTTTTTTCTTTCACCCACCCCTGCAACACAAACTCGCTAATTTTGTATAACGCCAGATGTTCTTTAAATAAAACAAAAAGTAAGAGCAGCTCTTGAAGGCAAATGTTTATTATTGCACGCATATAAATACAATATAAACGAATTACTTACTGGTAAGTTATTCCTTGCAAAACAATAAATGGATTTAAAAAAACATAATACAAAAAATACGCAAAAGAGAGCAGAAGCAGAATAAAAACATTTGGAAATGGTTACATCCTAGAGTCTGCTGATTGCAGTGCGTGTGCAGTGCAGAAGTTCGGAGATGCACCGTAGTAGTAAGAGCTTCTGCTGAATCGAGCCCCGTACAAGCAGTCAGAGGCTCTTTCCTGAATCTGCTAGTGCCACTCAAGGAGAAGAGGGGGAGGTGACTGTGGGAGCAGTCGCGCCCATTGGTCTAATACCTACATGTCAATAAGCTCGTGCAGCGCGCCCCAGGATAAACAGTGGCTCCGATTGGATGGCGCTCTGAGCCAATGGCGTGTCAGCTGGATCAACTAAACAAAACGGCGGGCGCTTTATTTGAGCTTTCCTGTCTCGCGACTAGTTCAGTGTGAGGCACGACCACATGGTTACTTATGCAGCCTAGAGTGCCATTATTTAAATGATTTTAAACTACACAATAAACGCAATTCACAACATTTGAGTTTTTAACAAGCGGAACAGTAAGGCTTGCAAACATGACAAATTATTAGTTGCCATTATAACCTATTGATTATTTTAAATGATAGCCGGTGTGTCTCGTTGAGTATAACACAAACTAACTGAACAAAAATAAAATGAGAAATTTAACATCAGCTAAACGTAAATAAACTCTCTTTCTATTTTAAACAATTTGTGAAAGTACAGTATCATTCAATGTAAAGCATGTCACTACAAGCTAGGTTTAAGGAGTTAAGACACAAATTTAACCCAGATCACATCAGGATGGGAAATCACTTAAAGCCCAAACTACGGTGCAATGGCAAACAAAGAGTTAAAATCCTGGGCCTTGTCCTTAAAATTGTTTGATTGGTTGGCTTGTTGCCAGAGCGCTGTCAATCATAGAATGTAAACAAGGCTCTGATTGGCTGCTGTCCAGTCCGCACTGGGCTGCCTGAAAAAAGCAATTACTGGCCTTGCGGTTTCAAGGCGGCCCAGAGCTGGATGATGAAAGGAGATAAGGAGGGGCGGTTTCAAGGCCTCCCCTAGGCGAACCTCGTTGGCCCCAAAGCTAAAGGAGAGTCAAGAGTAACTTAATCAAAGGGAATGCGTTAAAAAGGGGGAACTTACATGTTGTGTTAAATTTAAAGTATAGATTCTCGGATTAATATCGCTTAATTCAACAGCAACATGACAATTCTAATACATGGAATCTAAAAGACTAAAACACGAGAAGGCTGAAATGAAGGCAAAAGCGACCAAAACGAGCGTGCGTAGGCTACTGAGGATTTTTTACGATGAAATTTAAACAAAAAACTTCTCATTGACTGCGACTTATAACTTTGAGTGGATATTTCATAACAGTAAGTATATATAAACTAACCGTAAAATATAAACTAACAATTAAACGTTAACTAGACTACATGCCGTTCCTTTTTTCTCTCGGTACAAATCCAATTCTGCAAAACCTGGGTGAGTGAACTGGAAAATGATTATCAACAGAAATGATTAGCCTACATTATTATTGTTGTTTGTATGAGCCCACAATGCATTATTATTAAAATACAAATATATTTTGCCTGTCAAACGCCTTTTCTTTCAATAAATTGAAAAAATGATCAACAAATATGAAATATATAGGCCTACTGTAGCCTACTGTTTTGGCTTTGTTCTTCTATGTGTTTTTTTTATATTCGGCAATTATTCCTTTCTTCATTATCTCTTTAAATTTAACCATCCAGCAAAACCTTCTGCGTATAGCACCATCACACATGGGCTAAGGGCAACTTCAGATAAGCCATCAGAAGAACTGTAATTTCATGAAAGTGTACTATAGGCCTACGTTTTTTTGTTACAATCTTGTAGCCATTTGTAATAAATTAATAAATAAATAAGGGGGAGGCGTCGACCATCATTAGCTTTATTGGATATAGGGAATATTACATTTTTAATATTTGCTTAGTATATTGGGGGGGGGGGGGGTGCATATATAATGATTGTAATATAGCACATAATAACTGTTCTCTATATAGGCCTATTGGTAAACAACATATGCTTCGTATTTTATATATTTTACATATGGGTCTGCATATAGCCTAGTAAAAATTATATATATAAAAATGGGCTGATCATTGAGGCCATCTAAACAAAAAAAGAGAGAAAGAAAAAATAGACTTACTAAAAAAAGATAATTAGGCCAATTGGAACTTTCTTAATGATAGGCTACAATGAAAAATTCCACGTTGTGGTGGAATCGATTATAAATTGTATAAATTGTTTATGATCCTGTATGAGTGTGGCTTGTTGTATAGGAAAGAGGTAGAAATAAAGTCAGTCCTGAAAGAAAAATACCACGGTGAATCAGATTGAACAGAAATTTTCGCCTCAGAAGTATGAAATCAATAACCCATAAGCAGAAGCTTTTAATATGACAAAATGCACAGTCATTGTGTTAACCAACTCTACAGTACGTGTAAAAGAGTGTGTGCTATGCCCTACCACCGACCCTTCTGTCAAAAAAAATGCTGGAAAAAAGCAATAACATTGGGGCAATAAATAATTCCGTTCTGCAATACACAAAAAGGTGCAGCGCTTTAAGCAGATATCGGCACTTAATTTATTTAGTGACAAGAAAGACCCTTTTATTGTTGGGTTTTTATTGGCTCCTTTTCGCAACTTGAAAGGTGGGGGTGGGGTGCATTTTTAGTGGTGTACGGATAACACACACACACAAGCAGACCATGCAAACACGTTTACACACAAGCAAATTCACTCTCTTTCTCGCATACAGACTCGTCTAAATACATATAGCCCACATTTATATGCTACCTGAACACCACCTCAGTGTCTGTTTCTTTCTGTCTCTCTCTCTCTCTCACACACACACACACACACACACACACACACACACACACACACACACACACACACACACACACACACACACACTCTCATCTCCCCACGCGCGCACTTACACACAATCTTACTTTTTTTTTCTTTCACTCACTCACGCACACACAAACAGACACACACTGTCCATGTGCCAGCGCGAGCTTCCCTACTGTGGGACGCGGGGATAATTAATGCGGAGTGACTGATTGCTCTCGAAACAGTCCAGTCCTGCGAACGGCATTGTCCGTGATCAATGAAGCGTCTCTGATTGACACTTTCCCTCCATCTTCCAGCCACATTCAAACTACCGGAACGGGGCGTTTGTCACCAGCGTATAGGCCAAGGGTGCGCAGAGACGCAGTTATTGTCAGGCCTAAGTTGCACACCAGTTTTGGATAGTGCGGGATCCCCATGGTCTGGCTTTGGCAAAAGAATAAGACAGAGGATGCCTGAAAGAGCCCACTTTGATTCGAATGTAGTATAAACGATGCTTACATGCGCATACACGTCCATGTAGGTTAGGGGATTTTATGCGAGTCCGTCGGATGAATCATTGTGACAATGTACTCCATAACTGGTGACGAGGATGGAGCATGTTCAGTCAAGACATTCATTTCGCTCACTGGCCGGAGATATGCTCGTAAAATTGCTCGAGAAACACGATTTTAAAACATCCGTTGTATTGGAAAAAAATAGGTCTAATTAATTATTGTGTTAACCTACTAGGTATTAATATTGTATAATTTAACTAACGTGAAGTGTAAAATTGTACGTTGGTTTTAAATGATACAGGAACATCAAATTATTTTATTCCTTAACAGAACTTGGTTGAAAATTTGAGAGTGCATGCAGCTCTTACTAGCTCTAAATTAGGTTGGTTGGAAGCTATTTGGTGACCTCTCCTCTCATTTTGATGATTTAAGTTAGGCTACTGCATTTTATATCCAAGAGAAATATACTTGGAGCTACTTTTGAACATTTGCAACCATCAGAATTACAAAATTCTTGTGAAATGACTTGGCCTCTGGTAAGTGTCAGGCATCAGGGACGTGCACACATTGTACAAACGGTTAAGAAGGCCCAATGTGGCCTATATGCAGTATACTGGTATTAGGACTTGTATTTAAAACGTGGACATTATAAATAACCATTTTTAGGCGTAGGAATAATTTAGTTTAAATTTGTGTTTTGTGGTCCGTCGTCATTGATCGAAGCGCTATTTGTTCCGATGACAAGAACTTTACAAGAACAGGTCTAATGAAATCAACGATGCAGAAACACGTAGGACTGTTGATTTTAGCAATCGCATAATGAGTAATATAAGACAGACCTGACACCGAAGTCAAAACTCTACCTAAAACGATGAAGATACAAGCTAAATCGAATGTAGAGGTTGGAAACCCAACCCTTACCCTAAAAACCGAGGAATATGTTGGGTTTAAAACAGTACAGGACTGTTTTTATTGATAAAAAACAACTGCCAATAAGAGTGAATACCGACTAGATACCCTTTATAAATTCCAGGGAACGGCGTTATCGATAGAAAAAGAGCATCTGTGTCCAATTAAGGGAAGTACTGCTTCACCCCCAAATGGCACAAACCTACCTCATTACGACCTGTTTTATTGTAAAAGCGAGAAGTCAAACTATAGAGAGGTAAATGAATCTAACCAAATACAAAAAAAACTTACACTCCCGTAAAAAAACTCAAGAAACTTTTTGTTATTACCTTGCAAATCTCCCTAGGACTTTAGAACAGAAGCACAAAACAACACAGATGAAGGGGAAGTAAATACTTGCCGTTGATATGCACCAATTACTGGCTGACCCATTTATAATGAAAAAGAAACTGACGACTCACCCCCCATAGTGCTTCATTAATGAGACTGTCTTATAAATATCTCAGTTTAAATTCTGTAATAATTCGTAAAACGTCTCCTTAAAGCTTATCTCCCAAATTTAACGTGACTAAAGAATATTAATCGGATGAGTGGTATAAGGAATTTAGTGAATAATATAGCAATACCTATTTCGAGTAATCTACTATTGTAGTATATTTGTTCAAAATACGAATTACAAAAGTAGCCTATCCACATAAGGGAATGTCCTGCGAACGGTTATATTGCTCATTACTACCATAAATTTAAAACAAAGTAGTGCAACCATAATTAAATAGGCTACCTTATATAAAAATCTTGTGAGAGATGTAGTCACACAACGCAGTATAATAGTCTACACTGTTTGCATTAGCGATAATGAGTCTGTATGTAAAGATTCAAATAAATCCTTAGGGAATGGCTCAGCACATGCTTTAAAAAGTATTGTCAGTGGCCCACTCGGTTTTGACACGGGACACGGTGCTGTTTTGATCCGAGTATAGCCTATGTAATATATGCTTTTATCACAGCCTGGTGGTTGTCAGATCTTCATAGTTCCTCTCACAGGTATGGATATTCAATATTTTACACGTTATCAGTCGACGTAAGTGTCCCTCATGAAGGCCCTTGATACATGCGGATTTTTATGGGAACAAAAATGAGTCATTCCGAGTTTAATTTGGTTGTATAAACAAATGCATAGCTAGTATTACATTTCACGAATGGCTCAATCCAAACAGACTGAAATAATAGGAAATCATAGGCTACCATCAATAGGCATGTTTCGTTTAACAGCAATAATGTTTTGACCCTATGACCTAGTAACCTTGGTGAGCAAAGCAATAATGCAAATTACTGAATTAGAAATGAATTAATTACTTAAACTAGACTACTAAATGACCACAGTAGAGATGTGTATAAACATTAAGCATGTGAACGGAAACAATAAGTATAAAAGTTAAAATAAATATTTAATTTATATCTTTTAAAAAAAACATTTTTTTTTTTTTTTTGAGTGTGTGTGTGTGTATGAAGTAAACTATTTGAGAGTCCAGCACAAACAATGAAAAAGTCAGAACAATCAAATATCCGGTCAAAAGGCCCTCACCCATATTACACAGAACGGCGTGTCTTTTAGTGATACAATCTTACGAGATAGAACACATTAGTATCTTTTAAAATTCCCATATCAATTGTAGGTTACAGCTAAATATATTGTTTAGGCATTAAAATACTGTATTCTAAGCCAGTTTTAGAAAAATGCTTGACTTCTCAAAAATGTAGACTTCCTATAAAAGTTTCTTTACTGACCGTTAAATAGTTCTTGATCGAATGGTGTATCCGAGATGAAATTGTTTTTTAATGTCAAGAACAGCCTTGTAGTAAGCCATTAGCTTATATATTCTGAAAACCCATATACCTTCTGCATAAACAAACGAGTAGCCTAAACATAGGCTATCTCAATACTTCTGCAAAAGTCCTTATGGCTGAAATAAATCACAATCAGATGAGTAGAAAACACCTACCTAGAACAATGGAAGTCCATCCAGACAGAAAATATTTTTAAATAAGTATTGACTATTGGTTTATGCAAAATGGGGAAATGCGCCCGTGATCTGGATTGAAATCTTTGATCAAGAAAAAGCCGTCTGAAGGGTCCCTTCCTCGCGCAGAGCTTTCTAGCCAATCTTAACAGCCTTTGAAAAAAATAGAGGCTTTTTAATTTATCATGACTACTTAGTCATAGTCTAGTCCGGTAAAAACTATTTAAAGCCTAAATGGTATGTAAAAGACACTTGAATGTGTTCTGGTTGTTGAAGATCTATCTGAAGGGACGGAGCAAATCCGTCCGAATAGAGTCAACTGCTTCCTCGAGCCTCTATAATCACAAATTTATGGCTGGATGACGCGTCCTCTTCTCCCACAATGGAGCTCAGTGACATTAAACAGAAAATTGATGGAGAGGCGAACGAAATTTAATCTGCTGTCATACCCAGACCATTGCATTTTTGCCTCATTTAATTAGGGGAGAGGGCACGTGTCTCTTGAGCATACCCCAACTCCTTAACACACCTTGAACTATTCTACTTTCTTGCATGTTTGCACCGAACGGGACCTTGGAAAAGATTAGGAGGAAAGCGGCCCCTTTCCTCTGCGTCTTATAGACCTTGGATACTTAATCAGATCCTCTCCACCATATTGGATTTTCCACATGATCTGCAAAAAGAACCAAGCCTGCCTTAATCGAACTAAAGTATAGCCAGTTTCATGTGGAAACTTCAGGAAATTAAAATACATCGCAGACGATTCGCGAGTCGATCGAGACCCCGCGTGCGAAATTAGCTTTAAGACATCGAACCTACTGTACAGAATATTGATACTTCACACCGATTGTAACTGTTGTTTTTCAATGTAGCCTACATACGCGTTTTGTAAAGGGTGCTGCAGTTGATACAATGCATTCGACAAATCCAATGTGTCCGAGAACAGATGTTATGTAGAGGAGGTAAGATCAGTACAAGAAACACCACAAACACGTTCGCTTCAATATGTTGTTTACTTAAAGAACTACAGATTTACCTTGAGGAAACACAGGCAATCCATTACAAAATACATTTGTTGTCCTGAAAGAAAAGCAATGCCCGACTCTTACAAACAAGTTATGTTTTTACATCCAAAACAGGCTATTTGCCTTGAAAGCGAGGCGTATTTCCCACTCATCCCCGGAGCAAGAATCTGCCCCCACCCCTACCTTTAAGGTCACCGCCCCGGGAATGATGACGTCTGAAAATTAACGCTTTCAGTCCCGTGAGCAGTGATCGAGTGTGAGGCCTTTTTAGAGATGCAAGCAAGACTTTTAGCTTTACACAAATATATTGATATGGTGCAACTTGCAAAGGGTGAATGCTACACTGCTAAGGCGTGCAGTTTAAAGGTGCACTCAAAGCAACAAAAAAAGTTTTACACACAGAAACAAACACTTTTGAGAATATCAATATCAATATAAGATAAATATCATTAAAGTGATGTAGAGGCAGGCTGAGCCTCTTAAAAATGTATTCAAAATGAACCTAATGGCAACAGTGATAAAGTTAACATTTTCTTTTACAAGCATGGTCTATAATAGGCCTACAAAATAGTCTTTCATAAAACCAACCATGGCAAGAATGTTAAAGTCTGACAGAATAAACACCTATCATAACATTATTTGCTTGCTTATTTTCAAATTGAAGCCGAAAAAGGCAAACGAGAGATTAAAAGAAATGTGTAATTTGGGAGATCATACTGTCAGACTATTATCAAGACTAAGGTATCATCCACATTGAAACAATTGCATGTTTTACTGTGAAACAATTTGTAGAAAAAAACTACTAGTAAACTTCCAACGCTAGGAAACAGCAAGTAGCATTGAATTAAATGTAAAAAATGTAAATTTGAAAGACTAAAACTGTACTTTCTAAAACGTACTGCAATAATATTTATTTAAAAAAATCAGAGTATGCTGTAACTGCATAAAATAACCAAACCTGATGCTTTTATTGGTTTAATCAATATTGATTTACTTATTAACCTCCCTGAAAAATTCCCTCACCGATTGCCAATGTTTATAAATACCCAAAGATGTTACAACTTGCTCATGAAAGTTCATGGAAGTGCAGAAATGTGCTGAATGCATGAGCAACTGAATTTACTCATTACAGTTGTCATATTATATTCATCAGAGGTGGACATTCCATGAGCAGGCCTACCCCAAATGACAAACAAATCAGAGACAGATCTGCTAGCATACATACAGTACATCTGCACATTTATAATTAGCAGTCAAACATGTCAAAGTGTATTTAAACAGTTATGCATCTAAACTGGGGACAACAGCATCCTGACAAAACAGAAACCACTGCACATCTGCATTTACTGCGTACACAGTGGCTTATATGGACGCTCATGTTTAAGAATACAATTTCAAAAGGGAGGACAAGAAAAGTCAGATACTTTTTCATGGACACAAACTTAACCCCAAATTACCCTGCTGTACCGTTAAAGACATTGTCATTGGCATGACTGCAATGGCAGAAATTATAAACATCATCTGCTTGTGTGGTGAATATTCTTAATGACTGTGTGTTTTGGGCATTTCCTTGTTTGTTGCATAAACATATGTGAATGGTAAGTGTTTGAAGGAGAGAAGCATGGAATAATTAACACTATTGTCTGCGCTAAGCAAGCTTCGGGGCAGCTAACAGAAGATTAAAGTGATGGAGCTAAACCTCTCCATATTCATGAAAGCATGAATGATGGTATCCTGCACCTACAAACTCTTAACCTTTCTCTTGTATGAATGCGTTAATTAAAATGACAGTGAAACTAAACTTAAGATCCATGCTCCTTATTTGTGCACGTAGAGAGTCCTGCAGAATATAAGTGTCAGAAGATGCAAATATGTGACTGATTCGGGAATGCTTTAATGCATGTTCCATTTATTTCAATTGGAATGTAATCTAATCAGTCCCTCTGTACAAAGATTTTTCTTGCCCTGCCCTTGTATATTACATTTTTGAAACAAATATAAATATATTTTAAAAATGTCATTTAATATAGTAATTTTCATAGGAGAACAAATCCTCATTGGCCTTTCAATCATCATTCAGCCCCTCCAGACCAGCACTGATGAGATTAACACATTAATCAGAATGGTGGATTAAATAAAATACAGGCAAATATGATGAGATGACAATATATATATATATATATATATATATAAGGACATGGACTTATGGCAAATTAAATTTAAAGTAGATATGGTCACTACTCACTAGCTTTATAAAAATTAAAAAAAATTACTACCAGCTAAAGAATTGGGAAAATCAGTAAAATCTCTCCTGGCTTTAAGATCTTGAAAAATTGCACCAAAAAAAATCTTCTGTTTATAAGTACTATACAGACATACTTTTCTTCCTTGGGCCTACAATTGCAGACCCATCACATATTAAGGGCGTATTTCTATCCCCACTGGAGAAATCACAATAAACCTGTCTGTGCTTAGTCCACTGTGATAACAGCTGTAATATGTTAGAAAAATAAGACTCTAAATTCCTCCATGAAGCTGCTGACAATCCAATAAATGGAAAACTTTCTAAAAGATCCATGATTTCCAAAACATTTTAGATCTTTTGATAGTAGGCTAAAGGCATTCTATGCTTAAATTAACAAAGGAGCAGGAACTTCCATGTGATTAACCATTGTAAGCAACTCATAGGCCACATAAGTGAGAGTCGCGTTTAAATAGGATACACTGCCTACATTTCTGGGATGCACAGAACGATTCAGTACACTTTGCAGACTTTCTATAGCTTAATGTTGTTGTCAATACAGTGAATTTTCTAGAGTACAGTTTTAGAATGCAGAGAAGAAATATATAGTTATGGAGTGTGCATGTGGCCTATGGTGACAGAAAAGTGCTCCAAGAGAGAAGCATATGGTAATGGGCATATTCTAATGTACAAACTTTTTTATTTAAAAAAAACAAACAGTAGGCCTATAACACATTACACTGAATGACTCCAGTAAACAATATAAGTTTAGAAAATTAGTAATTGTATCAGGTGTGTTAATTCCCTGATCCTTATGTTTATGAATAAGAAGATAAAGAGAAATACTAAATTTACACCACCAAATCACAGTTCCAAATCCACAGCAGCACGACTCGGGCAAGGGTTGATAGATGTGAACAGAATTGAGCAGTGCACATTAATTTATCTTCAGATCAGAGCAAGAGGTCTGATTTAAACACTTGTATACATATGGATGAAGCATTCAACGTAGTACAGAGAGAACAACAAACAGAGACATCCCTTAAAAAGTCTGAGGCATTCAATTTCTTCTTTTTTCAGGTTTTTCAAATAAGCTCTTTATTGCAGCTGTTAAATACAGCAGCTGGGAGAAAGATACAAGGACAGTATTGTGACCCTCCCTTTGTATCTGACGCATTTGCTTTTTGCCCTGGATGTTAAAGAAGTTCCCTAACCACATCTGTAGCGCCATCACGTGGCAGGGCAATCATCTTCTGTGACCCCCGAAGCCATGGTTGTTGTTGGGAAGAAGAAAGACAGTTTGTGAGGGCATCAGAACCCAGCTGCAGGGTAGAGGAGAGTGCTACAGTCATCAAGTGATGGAACTGCCCACCCAACAATGAACCATCTCTTTTCCTCCCTCTCCCCACTGTCCCTCGTTCCTTTCTTTCTCGCATTCTGCTGCCTTTTATCAGTCTCTATCTCCAGGCCTTGGGCATCGCTTTCTTTTTAAAGATGTGCAGAGAGAACGAGACGACCCTGTGTTCACCCTCTGATACACACCAAGGTCCCAAGACTACTGCTGATTTGATTTTATGAGAAGAATGAACAACCAACTCCATCAGCCACAAAATGGAACAGATTTAAGGAAGAGAATGTGAGAAGCAGAAAGTGAGGAAAAAAATAAGCAAGATGGTGAAGGGGAGGATGAAATGAGTTTGTGGGCCTAGAACTCCTGATCTGTTTGTTGTTTTTTTACATCACATTCATGCCTCTAATTATATTAATTATTCAATTATCTTGCAAACCCCTCCCAAAAGATTTTTTGAAGTCTAGTCAAGTCACATTTATTTATATAGTGCTTTTTACATTACAGATAGTTTCAAATCAGTATCTTTTCAGAGATAACAGAAAAATAATGCAAAAAAGTTTGTTTCCAGAAGAAAATAGCATCACAGTCCAGCTAAAGTAAGTTGAGTGATGTTCCATTTTAGTTTTAAACAAGTTATTAATTTAGTTAATTTATATATATAAGCCGCTCTGGAGTAAACCGTGATGTCATCGCCCAGCTCAGTTCATTTCTTGTATAATAGTGTCAATGAAGGCGGATCAATATTATTGTTGAATATTAAATTAAATGTTACATTTAATGTCCCCAACTAACCAAGCCAATGGCAACAAAGGTGGAATAAGGCAAACGTTTAACAGAACGAAAATTCGGTCATAATTTACTCAATGATGTGTTGTTTCAAAAACGATCATACGGGTTTGGAACAACATGAGGGTGCCAATAGCATAATTATATTGAATAAACATTTTTTTTGGTGAACTGCCCCTTTAAGTGTGCATATTTGCTAATTTGTATCATTTTTAAGGAATAGTTCACGCAAAAATTAAAATTCTGTCATCATTTATTCACTCTCATGTTGGTCCAATACTATGAGTTTCTTTCTTCTGCTGAACGCAAAAGACGATATATTGAAGAATGATAGCTGTTGACTTCCATTGAATCTATTTCCTGCCATATGGAAGTCAATGGCTACTGTCAACTGTCTGGTTACCAACATTCTTCAAAATATCTTCTTTTGTGTTCAACAGAAGAAAGAAACTCATACAGGTTTGGAACAACATGAGTGAGTAAATGATGAAAACATTTTAATTTTTGGGTGAACTATCTCTTTAACACCAAAATTAGTTTCACATACATTAAAGAATATGGCTTATTAACAAAATTAGGTCTCAAGTGACGCATAATATTATGTACAGATAATGGTTCATGTTGTATCCTCTGCAACAGGTGGCCTCTTCTGTATAGATCAGTTCCAAATCCTGTTGGCTCTTTTATCACTGGACAGCAAGAACACGAGTGATATTTCATAGGGAAGGCTTAAAGGGTGCCCAGACATTGAGTTTTACAAGCTACATGAGCAAACGCCCCCCTTGGCAAAAGGCAATAGTGCTGTTATACACATATTCTCGAGCACACACACACACTCAATCACACACACACTCTGTATCCTGACAATGTTAGCTGGAAATAAAATTTTAGTACCCCTGGTAATGTGCAAGTCGTGCTGAAGACCAGAACAAAACTGAACACACAGACTTACACACACACACACACACACACACACACACACACACACACACACACACACACACACACACACACACACACACACACACACACACACACACACACACACACAAACGTATTGATGCACACACATCTTCAGATTACGTTTTCATTTCACCTTTCTATTTGCTACAGTACTATCAATAAATGCTCAACCCTGGTGCAACAAGTTTCAGTATGAAACATTGCAATCAAAAACATTACAAAACACAAACAGAGGAAAGGGAATTAGTAAATTAACAACATGAATAGATCTACCTGGTAAATTGTACCAATAAAAGTCAAACAATCATTTACAAATAAGGTTTATGCATTTTTACAGCAAGTCTCTAAAAACCCACTGCATTCAAAAACAGATCTACTGTATGATCCTAAAACATCAAATCCAAAATGCCTCTCCATTCCCCTCTCTGCACGCTGCTGTGTTCTTTATTGCTTTTAAATGGGGCTCCTTACAGACAACAACAGGGGGTCTGCAGCTAGCTCAGGGGTAAATGACAGCCATGTTATGTTTATCAGAGTTAACGTTGGAGATTGCTTCCAAAATTCCAAACATTATTGGCTACTTATTGCACTTTAATGCTGACATGCAGAACTCCCTTAAAAGCAGCAAAATAAATCTATAAATGAACGTAGCATGACTTTGGAAAAAGAAAGAACTGTATCACAGTATCAAAATGTGCTATCACAGATAGATAGATAGATAGATAGATAGATAGATAGATAGATAGATAGATAGATAGATAGATAGATAGATAGATAGATAGATAGATAGATAGATAGATAGATAGATAGACAGACTGGTCCAGCTGATTAATAAACCAGTGTAAGGAATACTGTCAGATTGTCTAGACTAGAGTGGTAGTAATTCGCACATTTAGGGGGTGCACCAAATGTGCGTCTAATGATCAATTGTCATGTAGCTGGTGACAGACGGACTATGAGAAAGGCAGATCAACCCGAAAGTCGAGTAATCACCCCTCTACGGAGTTATCCATTAATTCAGGGTTAAAGTCTATTTGCATTTAGACAAAGAGAGATCGTCCATCCATCACCGAGTCGAGGGTAAAAAGGAGGGGTAAAATAGTTCTCTTGCAAATAAATCTGTTGCCCTCCGGGGTGCGTTTACATAGGTGTGAACTGCGACTGTTGGAAAGCCGAGAGTAATTCATTTGAAATGCGAAACCCCAACTCACAATACTTTCCCAAATAGCCACCCCTCGACTTTTTTGGTAACACTGTAATTCTACAGGGCTTTACATTATACAACGTATACTTTACATTATATAATGTTTAAAAAGATAAGTGCACATAAAACATAATAAGAACCCCGATTTTAATGAAAATTTCCCAGACGAATGCGCGCGTGCGCGACCGAACACACACACACACACGCTCGCGCGCGGAGAGAGAGAGAGACCATATCGATGCATATCACGATATAAACTGCATCATGCACTGATCTGTTGATGACTTCACCATCACTTAATTTTTTCCTAAGGCATTTTTCTGATGTCCACATAGTTCCCCCATTTTTCTGATGTCCACATAGTTCCCCTTTTGTTTTTGCAAACCAACAGTCTTAGCTTTCCAAAAAGTAGCCAAGCAGAACATCCAACCCGATCTCGAACATCTGACCAGGGCATTAGCCACCATCATGAGCTCTGCGTTTGAAAGAGCTCATGTTTTAAGGTGGACACGTTCAGCTCCAACACACTCAGTTTTCTTTTAAACAAAAATAGGCACGTGCTGGATTTAAATTCTTTTATATTTCATTCGCTTGTCATTGGGAACATTCTACAACGCGTATGATTGCCCTGATCTATTTGTATTGGATAACATTTATTTCCAAATTATGTTGTTATCTATAAATGACCCATACCATTCCCTGTATTTCAAAACAACTTCTCCAACAGTGTGTTTTATGAGGTCTAAATAAAATTCTGGCACGATCGGAATGCACATTTAACGTGCCAGTTGTTTGTGTCTATCGAGTCTACGGATCCCCCTTAAATATGGGCTACGTTTGGTGGGAATTCCTTTTTGCGCGGCTGGCCAAGGGCTCCCTCCCGTAGATCCAGCGGGTTTCCCCTCCCCCTATCCACCTCAGCGGCTGGGTTGGGGAGGGGAGATCCCCTTGCACGACTCCTCTCCAATCCTGCTACCTAAATACGCCTGTGATTTTGCGTTAAGAAGAATGGCGCGCCTCCGGTGCTTCAAACCCTGTTGTGGAGATGGACGACGGTGCACCTACGGCGGAAGATGCCAAACGTCTTGCGTTTTTCTTTTGTTTTGCGTTTTTTTATACGTCGTTGTTCTGGAATACAACAGTGAGGAAGATTGCAGAGCGGACTGTATCGTCTGGAGCAGAGGGAGGGCTAGATAGCTTATTTCACAGTCTTTAAAAAGGCAATGAATGGCACCGGTCCGCGAGCATGAACGTTCTTCTCCGCGTAACGCTCTCATGTTGTCATGGATGTGTCGACTATTTGTAAATGTTTCCAAATAGCACTACGAGATCAGCACGCGTTGTAGCATTGCGCGTCATAATGACCAACAAGACACTGGATAATTTGGCGCGAGTTTCGAATGTCGTGCTTGCTTGTTTTCTTCTAGTTTATTTGCATGTCGGATTTAGTCGCACGATAGTGTAATGGTAAAGATAATGGCGACAATCAACAATAATTGGAAAAAGAAGTCAAGAGATTTTGTGGTTAAACAAATTCGTCGTTTCACATCAAGGATGTTTTATATGCATGGGATTCCTCGGAGGTCACATTGTCATTAAGGTGGGATACAGCGATTTATTTATTTAGCCTATATATAAAGCCTATATATAGGCCTAGCCTAAATCATATAACTGGCTGTTTTCAAAAGAACATATATTAATAAATCATTGAGTATCCACAGATTTCTTAAATGACAATTGTTTGGATCATTGGTAATTTACACTTTTTTTAAACGCAATTTACAGCAAGACTAACGATTTTTTCCTAGTCATCTTTAGTAGCCTATACAGTCTATAGGCATATTTAAACATGTTGTATATGAATGATCAAACCGAATTGTTCTGAAATAACGAATACACACCTTGCGCTATATATTTTAAATCCACGCATATACAATTGCGATTCTGATTCGGGAACCGAAAAAGACTTATGGTTATTAGCCTAAGTTCTGCTTTCCTTTTTATATCGCGCATGATTTGCACTTTTTAAATTGTATTTTCAGCCAACTTATTTATCTGACATTCGCACAGCATGTTTTCAGATACAAAATACTGTAATCAGACGTGTATTGTTTTTGTTTATTAGTGTGAAAAATAAAATAAAAAGTAGGCTAAATAAAAATGTCCTGGTCCTGTAACGTATTTTATTTCGACCTATCTATCAATTTAAAATTTATGAGTCATATTTTGTTCCGTGTCTATTAAAAGTCACAGACACGATTTTGTACGTGTTCTTTAAACAAATCTTTAAGATCTGTTGTCTGATTTTTAATTACGTTATAAATAAAGAGTTGATTAAGATTTTGTTGGTTGAATTTTTAGAAGCCTATAAGGACTTCAAAGAATGATATTTGTATGGTGGTGAAATGTAGGCTACATTTGGTGTGTGACAACTGCCTAAAACTAAAAAAGCTTTTTGTGTGTTTTGTATCGCCATAATTTAACACATTGTGGTGTGTGTGTGTGTGTGTGTGTGTGTGTGTGTGTGTGTGTGTGTGTGTGTGTGTGTGTGTGTGTGTGTGTGTGTGTGTGTGTATCAACATGCATAAAAGCAAATCCAATTCAGCATTGCCGTATAGGCCCCAGATAATTCATAAAATATATTGCCCCAAATCTAAAGCAAACAACTCTATTTTATTTTACGACCTTATCTACTATTTTGTATTTTTCTACATATTTACATGCAAGCTATTTATTTTACCACATGTTTTTTTTTTTTTTTATACCCATATTCTTTTTTGTAATTGAATGGCTATAGTTTTCATACCTAGGCTATCTATTATGTTTTTCAATTTGTGCAGGCATGTGGACGTTTGCGTATGGGAGTGCGAGTGTGATCATTTTTTTTACATTAAGCCTATATGCTTGAATTTATGTTTTGTAATTTCGAGATTAACCGTTAGATTATCGATAAACTGGCATTCTTTTGAAGGAGACAGTATAACCGGTTTACCTCGTGCACTGACTTAACAATAACAAGAATTCAAGAACACAGAAAGAATATTTAATTTCCCTCGTTTTTTTCTTTCTTTCTGTAGGCCTATATATAACAATAGACGGAGCCCACAGCGAATGACGAGTTTCTGAAGTTAATTCAAACTGACTTGAGCAGAAGGGATTTTTTATGAATGCGATGACGGAGTTAGGCTAGCAGTATATTCTTAGAGGAAAATACTAAATTTATAATAAATCAAGACAGTCAATTTACGCATTTTTGTGGCAAGGCCCTATTATGGTTAATGGAACATTGTGATTTGCAATTACTCAATCTTTCTAAAAATGTTCACGCCAGACCAACAGCCTGCCTATGACCCAAAGCCTTACTCCGACGACGGCCAGTAGAGGATGAAGGCCAAATAACCAGTTTTTCCTCGATTCTTTTTACAAGACCAAAGACACATCTGTGTTTTGTAGATTTTCCAGATTGACGTGGGTACTTGATGTATAAAACATTCATTAATTTATGCAGGCTGCTGGCCAGTATAGGGCCTCTCATATAGTTTGTGTTATCAGTCTTTTCACTTCACTGACAATACATCTCGCTGCCAACTGTATTTGGGATATGTATTTACAGTGTAAACCCTTTAGAAAAACAAAAGCTATTGGGGGGTTATCGAATCAAATGATGTTTTAAATAAATTCAAATGAGGAGATTTTATACGAAAACCTGCATAGACTCAGGCAGGCCATTTTACAATTAAGCCCATAAGTCACATTTTATTTATTTGTTTGGTTGTTTGTATGCTTGTAGACTGTTAACACGCGTTGAAGATAGCAGAGGAGTTAATGTGTGACATTTTATATAGTCATATAATAGCTTTATGTGTTATGTAAGCTTAGAGTAATAGTTTACCAACGTTCCAATGCTTAAGGCAAAGCAATAAGAATATTTATGCAATTATGTATTTATATTTAATTTTACTTTTGTTTATTATGTCCGTTTTCAAAAAAATCTTGGGGAAAATACGCCCAGAGATTAGTTCATGAAATTTTTAAAATACGACTCTAGGCCTATGCAGAATAATAAAGCCTATAGATTATAATTTGACTACAACATTATGATCATCTGAAACATTCAAGACAGACAAACTGTTCTTCGTATAGTTTAAAAATAGCATTGGTGACGATTTATAAAAACCTTTAATTTTAATAGGATTAGCAAATATTATTGTGTAGGCTATACATTATAAAGCTCATATAATTTGTCATAGGCCTACATCCAGTGAACAAATGCCTTAAACTCTTGATTTATAATAAATCATTCCCATATTTTAATAAATATTGTAAATTGAATGTACACGAATTACTGATCGGTGTTAGTTCATATTAGTAAAAGTTATTTGACCGTGTTACCAATAGCATATATTCAGTGGGCCGACCGAAGACAGAAGGTGCATCATCGTAAGCTCAATGTAAAACTCTTTCAGTCTCTCAGGCAGGAGACTCTCTCGCCCCCCTGAGGCTGCCTCATACCTTTCCCTTTGTGTCTGAGAACTAAACCATCACTTCAGAACGCCTTCTAAAATTCATTATGGATTTATAAGACATTTTGGAGGCCAACTGAAGACAGAGCTTGAACCATTTGTCATAACTTAAAAATCGTCAAACACAAAATGTAATTAAATGCTTATTTGAAAGTTCCAAAATAGTAACGTGTGGATGGAACATTCTAAGTTGTTAAAAATAATTTTGAGTTATATTCCGCAAATTTTCAAGATATTCCACATGTAGGCTAAATCTAGCTAAGTATTATTACAATTGCTATATTAATAATAGCCTATCACATGTGTAAATAATTATATATTTATTTATATTTTAATAATCTGTTTTATTAATAACACCCACAGTCATCGCACAGATAATAGGCCTGCCAGATTTTTGTAGACGGCCTGTTTTTTATAATATGAATGCATCTTTCTTTTTTTTCACACGATAAACTTGTTCTTAAAGTTGCAACTTAAACTCAAAGCTTTAGGTACGCTATCTGAACATTATTAAACGTTTAGAACACTAGAACTCAACGGCTTTGAGTCGACCGAATCCTGCGCTGTAAAACACAGGAGCCCGCTAAACAAGTCCAAAGCCGCCGTGCTCATTTAACCAGCTATTAAAGTAAATCCAAATACCTTTCTGATACTTTCTGGAAACGAGCTTCTTTCCTTTGATTATTTTAGTTATGGATTTTAATTTTTTTTGGAACAACGTGACTTAATTTTGCCTTGCATAAAAACAAACGTCATTTGAAGGCTTTTTTTTTACAAATAGGGCGTGATTTCAGATTAAATTGCTAATACAGACAATGACAAACAGATGTTAAAACATTATAGAATTAACCCAAGCATATTCTTTAAGTAATGAAATAAGTCAAACAAGAAGCATGTCTGTTTAACGCTTTTTTTATATAATATATATAATATGTGGTTTTATATGACCCTGGCTCTTTCCTGCAAGTTCCTGTTTTATTTATTTATTTATTAGTTACACTGTATCAGTACCGAAGCGGTTTTATAACTTTGACAATGTTTTCTCTCGTGTGTGTCTGTGTGTGTGTGTTTTCTCTCTTTAGTATTCAGTTTCCTGTGGTCTGTGAGCTCTGCATGTAATGACCAATGAGGATGTGAAAAGACTAACTGCAGATTCTGATGCAGTGGCCATGATGAATGTCCATTCAATACTTTTATTCTTTCACTGTATTGATACAAACTATTGACTGATGATCAGAGATTGATTTGGGGAGTTTTTCATGCAATGTTACATTCTTTCTTTCTTTTCTGTTTCTCATTCCCTTTACAAATTTTGACAGCAATAAAAATATTCATGAAAGATTGGTGTTGAAGATTGTTGCTGATCGGAAAATATAATGGAGGATACTGTATTTGGAAGTACTAGACATTTTTTTTTAATATAAGATCAGACGTATTCTGGCCATCCATGAAAATTTTGATTTGGACTGATTGGACGCAGAGCAATACTTTATCATATACATTGTTCGTACCGAAACTATCATCCGCTCCTGTCATGCTTATCATTTCATTAAAATAATCGCTAGGGTCAAATCTTTTCTCCATCCTGACAGGTGTCCTAGCCACTGACTGGGCTTCTAGGTGTTTTTTTTTTTTTTTTTTTTGCCTGAAGTCTGCCCTGTGCTGAATCCCCACTGAAAACACCCCACAGGCTTGTAATTTACCAAACATATCCGAAGACTCAATGGCCTATCTCTGCTCTTTGGTCTATCTGCTTTACCTCCAAAGGCCCATGGCTATGACTGACAGACAGTGATGACAATAGAGATCTCTCTTTCTTTCTGTCTCTCACTCCCTCAGTCTCTAGCTCTCGCTTTCTCTCTGTCTGCCTCTCTGAGTGAGGAATGAGTGTTGAATAGGAGGTGCAGGGGGTCTTGGAGCGAATGGTGGGTGGGGGTAGGGTGGAGCTGGATTGGTGCTTATTTAATTGGCTGTCAGACCTCCTGGAGTTTCAGCATTTCCACAAAATGGGATGAGCCTCCCTCTCCACCCACACCCCCCACAACACACACATGCACACCCCTGACATCTTTTCAAACTAATGTAATTATGATTCCTGGGGATGTATTACGATACACTGACTCAACATGCATACACTCAACAGAGAGCAGCACAGCAGAGAATAAAAGCAAACCAGAGTTTGAACCTCTCCACTTAAACTGATATGACTTTTATGGTAAATGACAATACTTTTTTTTTTTATCCAAAGAATCCCCATGAAGTCTCAGTGGATGATTCCTGTGGGAAGACAGCCATCATCTGTGTGTCACAGAATCTTAACTTGAAATCAGTTTCTTTCTGACTCCCTAAAAATATGGATTGTTCTGTGTGTGTTACTAAAAAAGTGTGAGATTCAATGTCCATCTGTCTCATAATAAAATAATAAAAAAAAACAATGTTACCTCTCATTTATTAATACCTTTTAGAAAGTTTGTTTTATATATTTTGCATATATCTAATTTCCCAACATCTGAGATACAAATTTTATTTGAAATTAAATTCATAAAACTTTTCAAATAGTTCATTGTAGCCTATGAAAACATAACCTTCTGAAACTTTATGAACCAAAAACCCCCTAACCAGACCAAAAAAGAACAGTAAAATATCTTGTTCTTGACTCTTTAACTTCAAAAACACAAATCCATAAACAAAAACACTGCCCACTCTTACACGTCATTTATGCTTGTTTTGTGTTCAGAGACTTGGCCTGACAAGTCTATATGGCCACGTTCACACAGCAGCAGAATACGGTTGTTGGTCAGTCCTAGAGTGAATAATTCTTGGTAAGCGGCATTCACAACTGAATTCACAACTGCATTTTCGGTAAATATGCTTTGTGAACGAAATCGTGGTGGGCTGGGTTTCTCAAAAGCATCTAAGTTGATCGTAGAGACCATTGGTGCCAATTATTTATCTTTCACATCATACAGTACTTTGCACTGCACACACGTGTATTTTCATGTGTGGTTTCAGTAACTTGCAAAGACTGAGATGTGAGATAGGACTGTCTTGTTCTACCATCAGTTTCTTCTTCATCAGTTTTGTGTCTGCACGCAATTCTCGACTCAGATAAAATTAAAAAAAGGCAATTGACTTTAATTCTCTAAAAAATGAATTAAAAAAAAATTATGTACATAGGCTGTAGCCTATATACACACACATACACATTTAACATGCATTACTGTGGTGCATCTGCTTAATTTAAGAAAATTAAAAAATGCTTTTATTCAGTGATTGTGTACTGCTAATTATTACAGCCTCTTTGTGAGGTTCAAGGGACAGAATTACAGTTCAGTGAGATGATCATTGTTTTACAGCGAAAGCTGCGGAAGCATGTGGTGTGTTTAGGCTGAGAAATAGCAGTGTTATTGCTGATGACAAGATGGCTGAAAATGAACCCCACATTGCCTTTCGAGACAACAGTTAGTTGATGTTTTTATTATTCACAATGACAGCACAATGCTCTCATTCCGCAGAATCATTACAATCTACGGCACTACTGAAAAAATTCTAATGACAAAATGCATCATCTCAAGACTTCGTTCTACTCTGCAACAAAAGTGGTGCAGCAGCGTTTATCATAATGGGCCTACATTTCCAAAAATTAACTGTATTTACACAGTAAGATGTAGTTTTAGAAGCACACAAGGCTGCAACTGCCTTTTCCATGTCCTCTTTCTAACAAGGCTTCGGCTCAGATGCTTCCAATAAAGGGCTGAAAAACTCCTCCCTGTAAACCGTTGTGACATATAAGGAGGACAGGTGTGTCTTGCCTATTGGGAGAAAGGATTTCTGGGAGAAGAGTGGGGTCCTTTGAAGGGGGAAAGAGCAGCACAGCGGGGTCCGGTCGAGGTTGAGGTTCTGCTCGATTGTCGTTTCCGTAGCAGAGCAGCTCATACATCATTTTCACGTCTTGGGTTTACTTTACCAATCACTGCGAAAGCTGAGGGCACGATGTGGCTGATACGATTAATGGACGGAGGGCAAGAGGTGGCGCGCATGTGTGTGCATGTCTGTTATGTTGAGGTACCTGTGTGTGTGTGTGAGTGGATCACCGGCAGGGATAGGGATAACCAAACCAGATGTTGAGCCAGAGGAAAAGAGGGGTTGAGGAAGGTCATGTGCGCTGTCTTCCTCGTGTCCTTTGAGCCTTAATTCCCGTCTCAGCTTCTCAGAACTGCACAGACCTGGCGTGTGGAGGACCCCAACGGACACTGCTGTATGTGTGTGGTGTGTCCAGGTTTCCTTGACTGTGAATGCCTTACAGGAGAGAGAGAAAACAAGGAATAAGGCAGTGTATGTGTGTTTATAGATGTGTGCGTCAATCTCAAGGCAGTCCTGTCAGCGGGGGTAACCTATGACTGATGAGATCTGAAAGGATAAGTTTCAGTAAGAGAGATGTTCTAGGGGAGGCCACGAGGGAATTGTATAATGAGTCGAACGGTGAGGCCTGCAACATTCAGTTCCTCTTCTTAAAATTCACAGTCACATTACTATAAAGCCAACTTCTATGAAGCAAGAGAGAAATAAAAATTGCACTTCTTGCTTAAATTATGTGTTAAATGATGTGTTCATGTTATGCAAGGAAATATGAGCAAACGTCTTATAAAATACATGATGTTCATGTTCACAATTCCATTATTAGAAATATTCCAGAGTCAAACAGGATATTGAAAGAGAAAAATGTTAAGAGGGGCATGATTTTATTAATCAGGAACTGATTGGAAATGTTATTTATAAAATTTTGATGAGATATATAGATGGGCAATATTTAGCAATAAACACCCCCCCCCCCCTCTTCTGCCTAGTATTGAATACATGACAGACACTTTGACGACTCCACCTACTGGTGTAAAAGCACAGTGCAGGCTAAAAAAAACACTGGACCACAGTAAGATGGATTGGTTTGTGTCCTATTTACCTGTTTAAAAATGCAAGTGAATAAGGAGCTAAAATAAGAGCAATAATGTAACATGTAGCCTGTAAAATCGTGAAATAAAATAAAATACAATGCTGATTAGTTGGAATTCTCATTTAACCATCATTTTCTCTATGATCAGTTCTTGTTGTTATTCCTTGGGGGTGATTTTAAATTTACAGATTGTAAATGTATTTTCGTCCGTGCCTGAACTGAGATGATATTGCCACGCCTGTGATGTATAACCCAGGCTCAAGGTTTAGTGGTAAACAGTAACACCTGCTGTATGTATAATTCATACAAGACCCTCTCTCTCTAACACACACACGTACGCATATACAAGCCTACGTATGTGGAAGAGGCTTGCAGTGACAAAAACATCTGCAAGAGATTTGTAGAGTGAATTGATACCTAATCATAAATAGCATGAACATTTGAAACTCATTTGGTAGGCTGGCTGTGACCTCAGAAGAGTTGAAGGGAGCAGGAGGGTTTGCGTATGGCACAGAGCAGTTTTAGACATGGAGTTAAGTGACTCTAAATGAGATGGGAGATGAGTGCTGTAACATGGCTGCTGATTGGTATGGGATGCCCTACCTCACACTGATGAGAGGGATCACAGGGATACGCAACCGGACCCGGATACAACGCACGCCCCCCTTGTGCCCCCTTATTAAGTTGAGTTCAAGATTAAACAAATTGTAGCTGGGAAAAAAAAAATGAAGAAACTACTCCAATTTTAATATAGTTAAATGAGACACTTTGTGGTTGCTTAAAATTATTGCATAGATTAGATTTTTCACTTCTTGGTTTTGCCTGCGAAATAGTGAAATATAATCAGAATTTAGCAATTGTGAAATATAGTCACATTTTGAGATTCGAGTCTTACAATTTTGAAGTATAAAGTTGTGATAATATATTGTGTGACAAAATCACACAATATGTGAGTTATAAGAAATGAAGTTGCAACTGTGAGATGTAGTCACATTTTAAATTAGAATAACAATTGCGATAAAGTTGCAGTTATGAGAATTATAGTTTCAATTGTGAGATGTAGTCAAATTTTGAAATATAGCCACAATATGATAAAGTTGCAGTTATGAGAAACAACTGGAAGACACAAATTCATAACTGTGAGATATAGCAACCTTATGAGAAATAAAAGTGCAATTGTGAGAAATAAAGTCACAATTACTGTACTCTGTCACAGTAAGAATAAATTACTGGTGCGGAAATGGACATCCCTAGCAAACACTGTTTACAAGCCTGTCTTGCAATGATAAATTAAAAATGTAAGTATCCGAAGCCCTTAAGCATGTTGTATGTCAGTGTGCAGAATACACTTTATGTGACAGACTTGGAAAAAGTATGTGCATTCCAATTTCCAACAAGCTTCCAAGAACTTTTCAAATCTGTGGCTTGTAAAAGGTTGCTTGTTCATACAGTAAGTCAAAACCAGCATGAATGAAACTTGTCAGCAAACACACATTTTTCCCACAGACACTATTTTTAGTAGTAAAAACACTTCAGCCTCACACATGTGATAGCCGTCTGCCTCTGTAAGCAGTAACACAGCATGTTCCTCGTATTAAAACAACAGCACGCATGTGCGTGGACAGTAGAAATACCAGTGACCCTTAAACAGGGAAGGTTCAAAGTATTACAATTTTCAATCAGTCTGAATAACTGTCTATGTATAATGCAGTACATGATTTGAACTGCACACGGTTATTCAAACAAATTTCCGATAGCAACACGAAGCTGATGGAAATATTTTTTTCTTACTCTTTGTAATCACTTTACTGTTTTATCTCTCCATAAAACAGTTTTCATCACTTGCTTCTGTTGTCAGATCAAAGTGTCTTTTTTTGAGAAGCAACTAGGCCGGTCTCTCAGAGGGCAGCAGTCTTGTTCTTGTTGAAATCGGTTCAGCCCAGGTTGGGTGGGTTTAAATATTTTGACACTGGCTTCTTTAATTTGAATCGGCTTGTTTATGTTCTCGCCTCAGCAGAGGGAATCATACAAGAGGAGTCTCTTTGTCCGAATTGCATGTGTTTCTTATCAAGGCAGCCAGGCACAGGCATATTTCCAAACTGCACACAAGGATCCTGTGTGGCCAATGAAAACCCCAGACGCTACAGCGCCCCCTACCTGCACCAACTTGTCTGCTTGCAACTCATTAGTCTTTAAGTCTTAATTGTTCTCCATTACCTTTTAAAAATTATTTTCCTTTTGGATCCATCATTAATTATTCACTGCACGCCCTCTATCAACTTGCTATCTCTCTCTCTCTCTCAGTGCCCCCCTACCTCTTGTCAGTGTGATTTGCTGTGTTTCTGTCAGTAGCTGACTCAAGGCAGGTGGAGGGGTTTCCATGTGCTTTCCATTTGCCCTGGACTGAAACGGCCACAATTAAAACCAAATGTGCAACCTGTGGCTCGGGCATACAGCGCCGCTCTGACACACAGACACGTACTCGCTTGCAAATAGTAGGGTGAACAATAACAATTCAAATTTATTGCCTCGAAACAAAACGATTGGCTGAACAAATAAGTCTGCGTTGTACTGCAGTCTCAGAGCAGGAGAGAGCGTAAAAGTTGTTTTGGTCGGGTGCTAGACGTGCGGAGGCCGGGGTGAGCGAGAGGCCAGGCCGGGGTCACCGGCGCATTTCAGTTAAAAAAGGAGAAGATTATGCAGGCAGCTGAAGTTTCTCCACTGCAGCCAGAATGTCTGCTGACCACACCATGTAGCTTGAGGACATGGAGACTATGATTAGAGCCCTGGTAGGGAGGGCTGGGGTGACTCTGGTAAGGTCGTTTATAAGTACACCCACATGTTGTAGAAGTGCAGGTCCTTATACCTTGTGGGCATATGCGCCCCACCTCTGACACCCCGAGGCCCCTCTTCTCTCTGTAGCATGACCTCAGCGAGCTGATAATCATAGTTATTGACAGAACAGGCTCCAACTGCGCTAAACACTCCCTGTGGACAAACCGAGCTCTGATTTTCCTTTTGTCCAGATATAGGCTATGGTGGTGCTTATGTACAGCATAGCTTTAGGGTGATGTTGAATCAATTTTGAGATGTTCAGGGCACAAATGTTCACATTGCTAGTTTTCATAATACCTTTTAATCGATGTGCAACTTACATTTATTAATAATGTTATCCATTGCACCACTACTACAATTGCTCATACTAAGACTCTAACCTCAAGCAATAAACTTTGATGCAACTAATTACTTGCTTGTGTTTCAAATTGCAAAGCTTCTCAATATAGATATTTTTGAACAACGTAAAATTGTCCCGCAGTTTGTGATGCAGACAAGAGTGACACCTCAAATTGTCCGATTTGTTGAGGAGAGTGTGCTATTACTTTTCTGACCAACTGGACTTATGAAGGCAAGTATGACTTTTTCTTCAGAAAATGTAAAAATCTAGTTTCATTTCTGGCTGAGTCTGACCAGACCACCTGTTTCCTCTAATACAGACAATAAACCTGATCAGAATTACTGAGTCACTGCAATGAGACCCAGAATGCTAGTAATTCCCCTTGCAGTCTATCTGTGGGCTTCATCTAATTTCATAAGAGCTAATTAAGCAGTGAAGGAGAGATGGGTAAAGGGTTAGTTCCTGCGCTTGTGCACAGAGGGGAACAGTTTTATCTCTATGTGTCCAAGGGCAATGCCACTCCTCTCTCGTGAACACAAAGTGCCACCCACTATGTGTTCTGTGCCCAAATATTTACACTCACTGCAGGAATGACCCCCACCCCACCCCTCCTTTTGATGCGGTTTACAGCTCAAAACTCACTGGAAAATGTGGCTTTGGCACAAAGTCAATGACTCACAGCAAATAAGCAGCACCATTACAGAAAATAAAGAGCAGCGCTGTTGTTTCAGGACACTTGGGAAAAAAAACAAATGGGTAGGAGGATGTAATGACAAAGGGAAGACATGGCTTTATTCCTCAACCACTTTCCTCTGTCCACACCACTGCATCCCCTACAGCCGCCAAACACATCAATCGCATGGCCCTCTTTTTTCATTTACCTGGAAAATGGCATGAATTACGGAGCTAAATTTCAGAGAGAGAAGAAAGCATAGGAGTAGACATTGAAGAGAAATATCCCTTGAAAGTACACGCAGGCAGGGCACAAGGAGCTCACAAAGACTGCCCTTGATCAGACCAGTGTAAGAACAAAGGCGAGATTGTGGGGACAGTGAAGGCTTTCATGTGGATAGCCACTGTCTGTGTGCAGGCCTCACTCATGTGCAGGCGGACACAAAACCCGGGCCATTCACAACACACAAGTGGCAACCAAAAAATACAAATACAAAAGCCCCAAAAAGTATCTGGACACTTAGGCTTCACTTGCATGAAAATACATAAAAATGTCATTGCATATTCACAAAATATCACTTAACTTAATAACTTTGTTCAGATATATACTGTACCTAATAGTGTATGTATACTGTATGTATGTGTGTATATATATATATATATATGCCACAAATGTTCTCTGTGCTATGAGGATATATAAAAGGCAGACTGTGAACTAATAACTGTTTAGATTTATGTGTGATTATGTTTACATATGCTGGCTTTCGACATGAAATAAAAAATAGTGTTTCCAGGGCCCAACTGTGCAGTGAAGCCCTTACTTATGGCTATTTAAGAAGACATTTCCTGTTTAGAACAGGATAATGTGTTTCTCTTTGGCCCGAACCTGCGGCTCTTGCCAGCAGCTGCTCTGTGGTGATCCTCACGCATTTCTGCACCACAGAAGGAGGGAGGAGGAGGAAACGGGGCAATAAAACGTGAGGGTCTGAGATTCCAGAGGACCCGGAGCAAGTGTGACACACTTTCTCTGGGTGAGTGTGTACCTGTCTGTATTTGTTTGTGTTTGAGTGCAATTTTGTGTGTGTGGTGAGTATGTGTGTGTTCCTTAGCATGTGTTCGTGAAGGCTGAGTTAGAAGCAGATGCAGAGATAATGGATGGATGTTGATTCTACACTGTCACCACTGTATGGCCATTTGGAGCCATTAAAAATCCCCAAAGTCTCCTTGATTCCTGTTCACTTCAGCTGCTGTGCTCCTTCTGAATTCCATGTGCATTTGTGCATACACTTGTATGTGCCTATTAGATCTGACAAAATGATAAAAAAGGAAAACCATGCTGGAAAGCGGAGAGACACTGAATATAAGAAAGTTTCTGGCTAGTTCCACTGGGCTAGTACTAGGGCTTATTTTAGCGATTTTAATCATATAAAAAAAATTAAAGAAGAAAAGGTTAATCCTCAAGCTGCCCCATTAGCTTGTAATAATCCTGAAGTATGTGAGTGGGAGTGTGAATTCATATGTGTGGGAGTGTGAATAAACACACACACACACACACACACACACACTGTGTGTGTGTATATATATATATATATATATATATATATATATATATATATATATATATATATATATATATATATATATTTGTGAATGGTGGTGAGTATTGTATGTAAGATATCACGACTGGCGAGCACATAAAAATACCACGTCAAAGGTATGATGTTATGGCCTATCATCAGCACAGGTACTTATTGTTCTTATAAATATGATTTAAAACATAACAATATAACATAATAAGAACAATTCCGTTAGAACAGGTCTCCGTTGCTAATTCCAAAAAGTCACATTAGCAATGACGGTTTGGCCATTTTTTTTAGGCGCAAATGTATCTAAGCACAATTGTGTGAAATTGCTGTTATACAACAGTTCCAAAAAACATGAAGTTAATATTGAGTAACTTACTGTGCAAACACGTCTTTCAATTCGCTTTATACGTCTTAAAAACAAAAACAACAGAAGAGGAATCCAGTGTCGTCGTTTCGTTGCTGGAATGATTCCGTCTTTTCGAATGAATCGGTTCAATGAATCACCCGTAGTCATTGATGAATTCGGAACTGCATTAATTTCTACCAAACTACTCTTACTATTTCTGCCATAGAGAGATATGGTTTAAAAAAATAAATAAAGATGGTATGCGATTCCGAATTCAGCACGTCGTTTGTGTCTATGTTTGAATGAATCAGCGTTTTTGAACAAATCGGCTGAATGAATGATTCCAAAAACTTATTCATGAAGACAGACACCTGCTGCCACCTAAAGGCGTATCGATACTATTTCCCTGCAAAAAAAGTTATACACTTTTTGGTATTTATCTTAATATTATAAAAATATTATGAAATAACAAAACACAATAAAGCAGTAAGAATTGCCTCCAAAACTCAGTTCATTCCACCAGATCAGTTTTTGTCAAATGTATTGTGTAATCAAATTTTTTAAAATCTATTGACAACATGAAACAAAGCTCTCCTGTATCAGGTAGACTGTTCATTTTGTTTTGACGTCAACAAAGACTTTTCAAAAGATTCTCTATAATATGCAGCACACATTCACTTCCCTGCAAGAGAGGAGCCTTATAAAGCTATACACTGTTGATGGAGAAGAGAGAGAGAGAGATTATGGGGTCATGGTCCATAAAAAGGGGGGTGGGGGTTATGTGGTTATTTGAAAGAGTGAAAAACTGGCGAGGAAAGGGGGGTATTCCTGTACCCCATCTGTTCCCCTCAGTCACTATGAAGAATATACGTGGCCATGGATTGGGGTCAATCAGAGGGCAGGGGCTGGGTAGCTCACTTGCTGCTTGTGAAGCCATGAAAGTCATCTAAAAGAGATTCATTAGTAATGTTAGGGGAGCAATGGCTGTACCCCACTAATTCCTCAACAGCTGTGGGCCACGCATCTGGTCTGAGCACTGTGCCTGTGATTGGCTGTGTTTCAGTGGGAGGGGCAGAAGAGGGAGGGGCCACAAAAAAGATCTATGATCTATGCTTTTCTCTTTTGAGGCACTGAGCTGCCACTGTCTCCTCTCTTTTTACCATGAGGGTTATAATTAGTGAGAACCGGCCGAAGCAGATTTCTCAAAGAATTATAGAGAGGCCCGAAAGTGGAATAGAAAGATTTCCAGAGGCATGCGGTGGCCGTTGCTTGTGTAAACTGAGGCCAAATCAAAGCATTTATGGAGTAATATATTATATTTAGAATTCACTTTCATCAAGCAAGTCCTAAATGATCCGTTAGTTTTACAGAAACCTAAAACCAGCCCAATCACTCCCCACTGCCACACAGAAATGAGGAGCCTTCTTTCTCCGCACGGACCCACCTACCAAGACTGTATATCAAAAAATCAGTCAAGTGTCGGCATTCGCACATAACCATGTCTCAAAAAAGGATTTTAATTGGAGGCGTTCGACAGGAGCCTACTCAGGGGCCCTTTCTGTGCCCGTCGCATGTAACAGGCCAGGCCATTGACTGGCCCTCCATCCCCCGTGGCTGATATACGGCGGGCTTGTATGAGGATGGCTGTGCATAACTTTGAGAGGAGAGGCTACATAGATCAGCCCATCAGCGCAACTCTTGTCACCCTCCTTTTTATGAGTCTGAGGTTTTTTTCTTCTTCTCGTGTAAAGATTTATGACAAGTTTTTTTCTCTGCTATTTCATGGGTGTTTGAGAGGGGTTAGTTAAGCCCAATTCAACATGAAGACCTGATTGAGCTGTACCAACAGACGCTTCTATGGTTGGCAGTCGGGGGGGGTACAGAAAAAGACGGAAGGAAAGGGCAAAGGAATGTTTTAGGCCTGTAAAATAGCCACCTCTCAAGCCGAGACGCTTGCCATGTTTGGGTGGAGAGCAGTTTTTAATGGGGAAAGACAATTTGGTGCTCTTTCTGAAAGACTGACTTTCAGTGAGTGCTTCACAGGCAACCAGCGTCTGTACACATGTGGTCAGACAACTGATAAATGGACAGGACAACTAATCTGAAAGGAAAACATTCTCACTTTAATTACCCCTATCTTTAAGCTGTGTGAAAACCGAAATTATAGCTGTCGGGCCAAGTAAATACTGAATGCACAGTTTTTCCCTTCACAATTGCCATCTTGTGTGTTTGAGTGTGTGTGTGTGTGTGTGTGTGTGTGTGTGTGTGTGTGTGTGTGTGTGTGTGTGTGCGTGTGTGTGTGTGTGTGTGTGTGTGTGTGTGTGAGAGAGAGAGAGAGAGCTTCGCCCCAAGCTGTAATAGCGGTATCTGTAATGTAGAGAGATTTAGTCGTTCTAATGGTGTAAATGTCATTCTGACACTTTTACTGTCCACATGCACATGCCAAGGAGCTGCCTGTGCATGTGTTACTGCGGGAAAAATTCCCAGCAATGTTGCTGACCCCCACGCAGTGACGCGTCGATGTGTCTGAGGCCGTGTTCTGCTTATTTAACAAGAAATATCCATGAAACAATGAACACTGTTTTCAAGCACCAGCTAATATTCTGTGTCATCTCCCAAATGTTCTCCCTAAAGCGAAGTTGTAACCACCAAAGACATTGAAGGGGTGACTCCTTCCCTGATATTTTCATCAATGATGAATTCTTAAACCCTCAATCATGAATTTGGCATTTGGTAAAAAAATATGCACATTATATATATGTGTGTGTGTGTGTGTGTGTGATCAATTTAACTAATTAATCAATTAATTCAGTGTTTGTGCTTTTTGTTATTTTATTTACTTTATCACCAGGATTATGACAAATTCAGTACTGAAGAATTGGTTCCCTTTCAATCGCACACAGTTGTAATTTACTGAATTCAAATGAAAAAAACTGAATTCAAATTCAACACACGCATTTTGGGAAATTAAGTGGTTGTCCCACCCTAATTTTTTTTTTTTTTTAATTACACAAAGTTTATTTACTTAATTTTAAGGCTACAGGTTCCTTCTATCTATCTATCTATCTTTCTATCTATCTATCTATCTATCTATACAAACTTCACTTTTTTTAAAACTTTTTTCAAAACTTTCAAACAATTTTTTAAATGTTGCAATTTTAAACCAATTACAATTTGCAGGTTGAATTTGAAAAAAAATCTTAATTCAATTCTGAATGACACGCAAACATATGCAGAACAAGACATTCTAAAGGATTTTCTTATCTTCATCACTGAGTCTATTGTATTTAAAACACACCAACATGAATTTGAAATAGATTTGAAACTCATGATTTGATTTAGCAAATCATATTAAAACAGGTGACACTGGAGTGAAGAAACACCGACAGGGCTGTTTAGAATACTTAGTAAACCATTGATTGGTGACAACAAGCGTTGACAGATTATTGGCAGAGGAACAGGTATTTGTTTCTTTTACTGAATCAGTCCTTAATTTCAACCAGCCTCCCATAATAAATAGGTCCGACCTTTGGTTGATTGAGGCATACCATTCTCATTGCACAAAAAACATCTTTTGTTCCTTTTATTCACTATTATCAACATAATGGTCGTTATCTGCAGCCTTTAGCAATGCTGATGGTTAATACAGAGGGGTTTCATAGATTTTAGGAGGACAAAGGTAGGCAATGTTTAGCTGCAGATGTCAGTCTTTTTGTGTGCAGGGAGAGTTTGCATTAAAAACCTCATTCACAAGGCTGGTTGATGTGTAATTAAATGTGATTACAGCCGCAGTCTGTGTGTGTCCTTTCTGAGGTCACTTGCGCACACACACACACACACACACATCAAGCGCTGCAACTCTCCGTCGCCAGGTTTCATCCCCCTTCCTTGGCTTCCTGAGGAGCCTGTGACTTTGGTGGCTGATGGGAAATTTTGTGCATGCCTGAGCTCACAAAGGCTCTCTTTCAGCTGCATGCATGCTTGAACTCTTGCAGTTCATCGCCCCGCTTTGTGATCCCGTGACCTCGCGCTGACCAGGGGTTTCCCCTGGAGGTCAGCGGTTCAATCGGGTGCCTGTGTCTAATTTCTTGCTGGCTACAGAATCTCTCTCCCCCCGCTGCCAAATCTGCCCAGCAATCTGCCCACAGTCTCCCCTTCTGCTGCTTGGGCCTAATTCCAATCTTCAGGGATTAGGTGTGGAGTGACAAGACCTTCGGGCCAATAGGCTGACTTGTCAGTTAGGTTCGAAGGCCAATGGTACACAATAGCCAGACTTTTCCTGTCTCCTACCTAAAACCAGCCCCCCTAAAACAACACACTAAAATCCCCTCCCAGGAGAGCATATATGCCTAACTGGGGCAAGCTGGTCCCAACCTCTCCTCCAAAAACCACTAGCAACAGAAAAGAAGCCTATGTTGCCCGGAATCCGCAGAGCTCCTGTTGCAGATCAACATCCCTTGTTCCTGTTTCCCTTTCCTGCTCAAATCTCTGTCCAAATGAAACAACACCATGTTTCGTCTGTGTAGGTGCTGTTGACAGACAGAGCCATTGATGTGATCTCTGCATGCATAAAACCTACACCGTGTGTCAAAGTAAAGCATTGTGGGACTCAAAGATATTGCAGGTGTTGGTTACTTTGAAAACAAAACGAACAAACCGTCAACTTCCAATTTCAGCAATATTTGTCAAATGAAAGTGAACCTGACTTACCGTGACATGCTGTGACGCTACGGCAACATGTAATTCCACTCCTGGCCAATGGAGGCAGCAACGCGCACTGGTGTCTTTGGGAACGCCACACTGGCAGCACTCCGCATACTTCCTGGTTACAGATTGTTGAAACAAGGTTTTTTGTGCCTATTTCAGGAAATGTCTTTCTAAATATTTGTTGAACCTCCTTTAACTTTATACATACGGCATAAACATCACCGGACGTTTATTAATAATCGTTTTAAAGCAGTTATGAACCGATGGTGACATAGAAATGAATGACTGATGGGAAAAGTGTGGACGTGGTATGTAAACAAACTTTTTTTTATAGCATCCTTAGTCCTGAGATGGGAAACTTTATGAACTGTTAATGTGGTTAGTTATGAGAAATGTTAATTGTTGCAATATAAAAAGCATATTAAATGGGCAAATTATATATATAGTATAGCACAACTAAGTTACTTGATGTGTTACTGTATAGTATTCACTCAGTGTTGTACATACTACTATCACATTAACTCTTAATATTAATCTGATGGACTAAAGTGTTTATTTTCTCCATTGATTCAAGATAAACGCAAACACTGCATATTTTCTGTGTGTATACTCGATGCAAACATGTTGCCATTTGTGATTTTATTGTAAACTGACCCCCCCCTACAAAAATGACCAATCAACATTCTATAAGTTGTATAAAAGTACTCAAAGTGCTTCTGACAACACAATTGTTGCCATATGGCAAGCAAACCAAAAACACATTTGACAACTACACTTGCTGTTTGTAATCAGTGCAGCAATTATATATATGTCATTGTTAATGTTTTCAGGAATCAGGTTAATTGAACTTGTTTGTAGACCAACAATAGAAACATTTATTCGATGTATCCCGGTTGTCATTCTGTGATGATCTGCTTTCTTTTAGCATGGAAGGGAATCTCTTCTAAATTGAGCATCTTTTCTATATTTCAGAGTTTATTTAGAGTTGGTTTATTAGTATAAACTATATATATATTATAGTATATTAGTGTATTATTATAGAATTTGTATTGATTTTATATATATATATATATATATATATATATATATATATATATATATATATATATATATATATATATATATATATATGCTTTGATTTGCATTGATTACTGTTTTTAATAAACTGTTTGCTTATTATTTTTCTGTCATACAGGACAAAAATTAATTATGAATAAGTTAATAAATAAGCAATTTATTTGTTGAAAAATTATGTATAAATTGCTCTTTTTTTTATTAACCTGTATATTCCTCTTCATTTACAAAGCATAACACTATAAACAAGAAAATCAAAAACAAAAATCTCAATTTCAGTAAGGCTGAATGTGATAATGTTGATGTTTTTGTTTTCTTCTGTGTCTCCACAGAGCATCATAGCGAACAGTTAAAGGACACCTGTGTCAACCCACTTATCTCAATTAAACCTTAAGCCAGTGTAGAAGCACCACACATACCCGTCTGGACATTAGAGATCTCAGCTGTCCGAGAACCAAAATGACTGCGTCAAATTCGGGTCTGATCATGAACGTTGTTAACAGCATTGTGGGTGTGAGTGTCTTGACGATGCCCTTCTGCTTCAAACAGGTAAACACATGGTTAAAGGGGTTATGGGAAGTGTGCTGTGCAGTTTTGTGTGCTGATAGGAGGATTCCATATGATTAGGTCTGCCAAATGCACTTACAGTGGTTTACACACAACTTTGCTGGTTAATATTCTGTAAACTGAGCGAATCAGAAATTGATAAGCTGCAATTTTAGTTTGTCCACACTATTTTGTATCATTTCAAGAATCAGTGTAACCATGTGACTTTGATTGTAAACATTTAGGACATCTGTGTTCCTCTATTATCTATCTATTATATCAATCTTTCTTTTTCATTCTCTCTGCAGTGTGGAATTGTGTTGGGCACATTGTTGTTGTTCTTCTGTTCATGGATGACCCACCAGTCCTGCATGTTTCTAGTCCACTCAGCCAGTAACACCAAACGCAGGACTTATGCTGGACTAGGTGAGAGTGAACAAAAGCAACAAACACACAGAGGTTGCATTCATTTTCCATCATTAACCACATAACAATGTTTAAGAATTTCCTGCGTGTGGAATAATTTATTCAATTCAGTTAAAGGGATAGTTCGTTAAAAAATTCTGTCATTAATTACTCACCCTCATGTTGTTCCAAACTGTAAGACTTTTGTTCATCTTCGGAACAGAAATGAAGATCTTTTTAATGAAAAAAAAAGAAATTTCTGTCCTTCCATAAACAGTTATGCAACTAGCACTTTGACGCTTCAAAAGGTTCATGATTATTAAACTAATCCATATGAGCGGTTTAGTCCAATTTTTCTGAAGAGGCTCACTCGATCGCTTTATATGATGAACAGATTGAATTTAGGCTTTTATTTAACTTAATTCACTTCTTTGTTGAAGATTAAGAGATCATTATGAAACAATATCATGAAATTAAATGCATTTACAAAGTTTGAGAAGGCAGCTAAAAGAAAATGTAACTTCATCAATGCAAGTGAATCAAACAAATAGGCCTTTTAATTTATATAGTTTCACAAAAGCTACACGTAACTCATCGCTAACAGATTGAAAGATCTCCTGTCACAGCAGTGTTTGTACAATCTTTATTGTCAAAGGGGAGAAAAATAATAATAATAAAAAGTTTACTTTTACAAGACACTTTTGGAAGAAACTTCCTTTTTTGGTTTCTGTGTTGAAATTTTCCAACCTTTTTCTCTCTGTCTCTCCCTTCCCAGCTTTTCATGCTTATGGAAAGCCAGGCAAAGCACTTGTGGAATTGAGGTAAGATGCTTTTGTGAAGATTTAACTTTTCAGTTTCGACCTCATGAATGAAGGAAGGTCTTATTGCTTGTATTTTCTACTTACATTCTCTCTCTTTTCAGCATGATTGGACTCATGCTGGGGACATGCATTGCTTTCTATGTTGTCATCGCAGATCTGGGGTCCAACTTCTTTGCTCAGCTGCTTGGGCTGCAGGTAAAATATAACCTTCCTACTTTTAGGTTGTCACCTGGTTAAAATTAGTTAAACTCCTGTTGCTGCTCCATCACATTTCTTCCAAATCAATTAATTGTTGATACACAGTTCCCAGAACTGATCATTGCCCTTGTTCACAATCCTCCTGTAATGATAAATTCAAAGGCCACTGTCTATAAAAAGTGCTGAGCTAATAAAAAAAGAACACTTCATAGACTTTTTATAACTCTAGAGTAGATTAGATCACAGTTTCTGTGTGAAAATGTTTTTATCACACCTTATCACACCAGGAGAATTGAGAAATATTACTGTCCATGAATATGTCTTACTAGTGGTCGAATGAATATATCGGCTTATCAACCATATATTGACCTTCGGCCACCCTGCTCTCTAAGATATCGCCATTGGCCATCAAAAAATATTATTTCGGTTGACCACTAGTAATTACTAGTAATTAATATATATATATTGTACATTTTTTATTTTTTGGGTTTTGTTGCCCTGAATATTGCCAGTAACTGCTTTATTTGTTGCTTTTTAAGGTGACACGTAGCTTCCGTATCGTGTTACTGATCTCAGTCTCGCTGTTAGTCGTACTACCCCTCAGCTTGCAGAGAAACATGATGTCATCCATCCAGTCGTTCTCAGCCATGGCGCTGATCTTCTACACTCTCTTCATGTTCACGGTGAGTCGTTCCCCTTTCCACCGTTCCAAACTCCAACCCTGTAAAATGTAATATCAGATCCCATCAGCACACCCTCATACAGATGGAGGCAGTTTACCACATATATATATATATATATATATATATATATATATATATATATATATATATATGGCATTGATAAGAGGAATTAAAGGAGTAATTTGATCTTTTAGCGTTTTGAATATTTAATTAAATGATAGAAAATGTTTTGTAAAGCGTAAGAACTTCAGATTACAGCTGCTCATTATGGTTGCTTTAAGGACATGTTTTTGAAAGTCACTTCAATGATGTAGTGTATTAAGCATGTGTGAAATTCATTTATAGCTTTAAAAAAAAGAGCCAATTTCTGTTTCTTTTGAGAAGTTTAATGTGGCGATTGGCTGATTTTTGTGAATACAACGTGAGTATGCATCACCATGGCAGCAGGACTTCAATGTCTGTGGATTTTTTGGAAGCTTAAAAGTGAAGCGTAAGCTCTTAAAGAACTAAAGAGAGCTGTCACAGAACATTATAAAACTCTATTAGGAAAAGATGTTGAATGCGGTGGAGAACAGTTCTTAAATCAAATTCAATTAACATTCAATGTAAAAACTTTTCGAGTTACATACAGTGAATAATTGCTGAGATCATATTGAAATTCTGTAATTTAACCTGTACGTATAAAGAATTTTGAGAAATGTAAAACAAATTAGCTTAAGAATTAATATGACAGACATTTAAGATTCTGCATTCTAGGTCAGTAATTAAATGTAATATTGATGATAAATGATTTTATTGATTGTAAATGTGATATTGATCAATCTCCTTGCAAATACGGTCTGGTGTTCTTTCTTCCATTGAAGCAAAAAATGCTTGAGTTTCAGGTTTTACGCAGGATTTCACTTGAATTGTGTTGATATAATTTGCAATTATGACAAAAAGGCATTTTCCTCACAACATAGAAGCACTAATGGTTACTAAAGGTCCTGATATAATATTGACATTGCAAACATGGATGTTCCTGGAGTTTTTGAGTCTATTGCATCACAGTGTAATCACCTAAACAGTATATACAGGTCCTTCTCAAAAAATTAGCATATTGTGATAAAGTTCATTATTTTCCATAATGTAATTATAAAAATTAAACTTTCATATGTTTTAGATTCATTGCACACCAACTGAAATATTTCAGGTCTTTTATTGTTTTAATACTGATGATTTTGGCATACAGCTCATGAAAACCCAAAATTCCTGTCTCAAAAAATTAGCATATTTCATCCGACCAATAAAAGAAGTGTTTTTAATTAAAAAAAAAAAAGTCAACCTTCAAATAATTATGTTCAGTTATGCACTCAATACTTGGTCGGGAATCCTTTTGCAGAAATTACTGCTTCAATGTGGCGTGGCATGGAGGCAATCAGCCTGTGGCACTGCTGAGGTGTTCTGGAGGCCCAGGATGCTTTGAGAGCGGCCTTAAGCTCATCCAGAGTGTTGGGTCTTGCGTCTCTCAACTTTGTCTTCACAATATCCCACAGATTCTCTATGGGGTTCAGGTCAGGAGAGTTGGCAGGCCAATTGAGCACAGTAATACCATGGTCAGTAAACCAGTGGTTTTGGCACTGTGAGCAGGTGCCAGGTCATGCTGAAAAATTAAATCATCTCCATAAAGCTTTTCAGCAGGTGGAAGCATGAAGTGCTCCAAAATCTCCTGATAGCTAGCTGCATTGACCCTGCCCTTGATAAAACACAGTGGACCAACACCAGCAGCTGACATGGCGCCCCAGACCATCACTGACTGTGGGTACTTGACACTGGACTTCAGGCATTTTGGCATTTCCTTCTCCCCAGTCTTCCTCCAGACTCTGGCACCTTGATTTCCGAATGACATGCAACCACTGAGCAACAGTCCAGTGCTGCTTCTCTGTAGCCCAGGTCAGGCGCTTCTGCCGCTGTTTCTGGTTCAAAAGTGGCTTGACCTGGGGAATGCGGCACCTGTAGCCCATTTCCTGCACACGCCTGTGCACGGTGGCTCTGGATCTTTCTACTCCAGACTCAGTCCACTGCTTCCGCAGGTCCCCCAAGGTCTGGAATCGGTCCTTCTCCACAATCTTCCTCAGGGTCCGGTCACCTCTTCTCGTTGTGCAGCGTTTTTTGCCACACTTTTTCCTTCCCACAGACTTCCCACTGAGGTGCCTTGATACAGCACTCTGGGAACAGCCTATTTGTTCAGAAATTTCTTTCTGTGTCTTACCCTCTTGCTTGAGGGTGTCAATGATGGCCTTCTGGACAGCAGTCAGGTCGTCAGTCTTACCCATGATTGCGGTTTTGAGTAATGAAACAGGCTGGGAGTTTTTAAAAGCCTCAGGAATCTTTTCCAGGTGTTTAGAGTTAATTAGTTGAGTCAGATGATTAGGTTAATAGCTCGTTTAGAGAACCTTTTCATGATATGCTAATTTTTTGAGACAGGTATTTGGGGTTTTCATGAGCTGTATGCCAAAATCATCAGTATTAAAACAATAAAACACCTGAAATATTTCAGTTGGTGTGCAATGAATCTAAAACATATGAAAGTTTAATTTTTATCATTACATTATGGAAAATAATGAACTTTATCACAATATGCTAATTTTTTGAGAAGGACCTGTATACCTTTTATCCAGCTCCACGGTGTGTTTTTTTCCCCCGCAACCTAATTTATTAGTGTAGCATTTAACCATCTATATGTCTTCCCTCTGCCCCGCCCCCATTCCTGATGCTGACTTCTGACTGACCATCTGATGCACCGGCCTATAGATAGTGTTGTCGTCTCTGCGTTACGGAATAATCAGTGGCTCCTGGGTGGAGCAAGTACATCTGTGGCGCTTCAAGGGTGTCATTCAGTGTCTGCCAATTATCGCCACCACCTTCTGCTGCCACCCGTAAGTAATCTGCCCGAGAGAACGGACCACTCCACTGCCATGGATTCAGCTACATTACCCAAAAACCCCTTCCTCTTCTTTCCACCTTCATCCAATCCCAAGCTCTGTTTGTCGGCGGTGTCTGGTTCCGGGTATTTTTGTGTGTCTTTGTGTGTGTGGGTGAGGTTAGTGCGTTTGTGGCAGAATTCATATGAATTGTGGGTCGGCAGAGATGTCTTGACTCTTTGGTAATACCCAGAGTCCCCTGATATATTCCCGCTAGAATTATGCCCTATGACTGGGTAAGCAGATCTGATAGGGTTGGGATTCGTGGTGATTCTGATGGTTACACGGGCTGGCGCTCTTGATTTTGAAAGTTCCCGCAAATATTTTCAGCAAACGTGTGCAGCAATCAGAATTTTTCCTTCAAGATTGTTCTGCATGAAACTAGAAAGTTTTCCTGTTCTTAAGAGATGAGCTCGTATTGAAAATCATGTGTGGAACTTGATCAGTACAATTTGTTGCCCCTTTAGTTGGCAAATTAATGAATTTGTTTCTCCCCTTAAAGAATAGCTCACTAAAAAATGAAAATTCTGTAATGATTTACTCATCGTAATATTGTTTTAAACCTGATTACTTTCTTTCTTCCATGAAACACAAAAGAAAAAAGTCTGCACTGTTTTGATGTTTTCAAGCTTTTAAAAGGATGCAAAAACCATAAAAGTGGTCCATACAACTAATGCGCTGTTTTGAACCCATGTGATAGCTTTGGGTGAGAAGCAGTCTGTTTGTCAGTTTGTGGGCAGTAAGATATATTTTCAAATAAATTAATACTTTTATTCAGCAAGGATGCATTAAATTGACCAAAAGTGACAATAAAGACCTTTTAAAAAAATATTTTTCAACTAAATGTTATTGTGAATGAAAATGTATCTCGGTTTCCACAAAAATATGAAGTGGTACAACTGTTTTCATCCTTGATAATAATATGAAATATTACCTGAGAGCTAAATCAGCATATTAGAATGAACAGAGTTATTGCTGCTAAAAATTCAGCTTTTCCATCACAGGAATAAATTACATTTTAAAATATATTAAAATAGAAAACAAATTGCAATACTATTTCACAATATTGCTGCTTTTACTGTATTTTTTATCAAATAATTGTAGCCTTGTTGAGCATAAGAGACTTTTTGAGTAGTGTAGTTTTAGAAGACTATTGAAAATAGTTATCAATCACTTTTTTTTAAGCCAAAGTAATAGCCAAATTGCTTTGAAAAGAGCAACTAGCAGAGTGTCCATAATTCTCATTTTGTGTTCCAAAATAACGTCATACTGATAAAAGATGACAATTTATAGGGTGAAGTCTTTAAATCTCTTTAAACAGATTATAGTGTCTCCATGCACTCTTCGTTGTCAGTCTAAGGGTTTAATCACAGCATCATCACTGCCCTCCTCGTCTTCCCCCCCTCCCTTCTCTCTGGGATGTTCTGTAACCCTCCTGCTCTCCCCTCCACCACAGATGGTGCTCTCCTCCTTCAAACACGGCCTCTTCACTGGCCAGTGGCTGAACAAGGTCATTTACGTTCGGTGGGACGGCGTCTTTCGCTGCATCCCTATCTGTGGCATGGCATTTGCCTGTCAGTCGTAAGTACTCCCCAATCCTCGCACTGCCTCTTCCCTCCTTTCTGTCGCCAGTTAGGCTTAATTTAAGGATCCATTTTAATGGTGCAAAAGAACATTCAAGAGCCGATGCATCTAACACAAGAGTGTTTGCTTTGAGAAAATGGACCATTGAAGCTGCTTAGATTGTCATTATTATATTCTTTATTAAATATCTGAGAGATTGTGTGGCTCTAATCTTCTTGGAATGCCTAACTTGTTGCCTTCTGCGTACTGTTTTTACCCTATTCTTAACACTAACTCTGTTCCTTAAAGGCATAGTTGACCCAAAAATGAAAAATCTGTCATCATTTACTCGCTATCATGTCATTCCGAATCTGTATGACATTCTTTCTTTCATGGAGGAAAAGACCAACATTTAAGTTTTTATTCACTGTTTGTCTTGCTTCTGCTGTAGCTTTTAAATCTTTCGCACATGTGCATAATAAAAACAAAAAAAAAGGAAGAAAGTCATACAGGTTTGGAACACGAGTGAGTGAATAATGGCAGAATGCGTTTCAGTTGTAACTATTCCTTACCATGAAAGGCCTCTTTCCCTTTTTAACATGTTTGAATTGCTTCGGTTTTCTTTGCAATAAAAGATTGACCCACAACGCCGTCTTGATTTATTCTGTCAGTTGACATCTTGTCAGATCCGCATCCAGTTGAACTATTAGTTTATTTTGCTAAAAGCATATATTATGAGTTTTTGCAGCTTTTCGTAGTTCTTCCGTAGCACACCGTGACCGGATCTTCCCCTGATGAATTCGACCGCTGTGCACTGACAGTCTTTGTTTGTATTATGTTGAAACTCTGATATGTTGTGGGAGTAACATTAACTAATGTTGAGATCATAGTTAACATTGTTACAGCTCTTTGATACTGCTGGGAGACATTTGTCCTGTGTTTATTCACATCGATAAGAATTCGCATGCTTTTTCTCTGTCTTAAACTAATTTCATGTCTCTATTCTTTCCTTTCCGCTAGCTCAAATATATTAACCAAGAAGGGGGGTTGGTAATCTCAGTGTTTACCTGATCAGGTATTCTCAAGCTTGGGCATGAGAGTGTCATTTACTCACTCCTTTCTGTTTCTAATGTTTCACTACATTAACGCCATTCACCACGCCATGTCCATTCATCTTCCACTCCCAGTTCCTTCTGCTCTTTTTTTCGCTTTTTTATTGTGCAGATCATTCTTACTGTTGTTTTTCTATATCCACATTATATTAAATAAAATCTCTACAATACACATATGTGACCTGGATCACAAAACCAGTCACAATTCGCACAGGTATATTTGTGGCAAAAGCCACCAAATCATTGTATGGGTCAAAATTATCGATTTTTCTTATATGCCAAAAATCATTAGGACATTATGTAAAGATCATGTTCCATGAAGATATTTGGTAAATTTCCTACCATAAATATATAAAACATTTATTTTTGTGAGTGAATGCAGCACAACCGCGAGCATAAATGAAAAACTTTAAAGGTGATTTTCTCAATGTTTTGATTGTTTGCACCCTCAGATTCCAGAATTTCAAATAGTTGTATCTCGGTCAAATATTGTCCTATCCTAACAAACCATACATTAATGGAAAGCTTATTTATTTTACTGTACATCAGGTTTGATGTACAGTAAATCTTAATTTCAGGAAATGGACCCATGTGACTGGTTTTGCGGTCCATGGTCACATATGGTTATCATAGTTTTGACCTATCTAATGTTGTCTGTCAAATGGATGTTTTTTAAACAATTGAACTATCAACATCCAGGGATGTTTAAAAAAAAAAAAGACATTAATGTAATAATTTTCCTACATTTAAATGTTTATATTTAAACATTACTGTTCAAAAGTTTGGGTTCTGCAAGATTTGTAAATGTTTTTGAGATAAAAATGCACAGACAAAAACAGCAATTCGTGAAAAAAAAAAAAACTTTATAGAAATACATATAGGCCTATAAATATAAGGTACCATCTTTAACATGGTGCATGTTTGTGTGTGTCTTGGTTTTTATGTGTTTGGAAGTGAATAGAATTGAGGTGTCTAAGAGTGCGGGTACCAGCACAAGTGTGTGTGTGTGTGTGTGTGTGTGTTTGAGAGTGAGGGTGTCGGGGTGGAGGAGGTGTCAGTGTTGGATTCTGGTGTGGATGAGGTAATGTGGTTATTGAGGCTGACTGTAACTCTCCCTTTACACGCACGCACACACACACGCACACACACACACACACACACACTCTCTTTCTCTGAAGGGTGATGAGTGATATTTGGCTGTGACTTCTTGGCCAGCATTGCCATACAATGCCACTTACACCCGATCATTAGAAGGGCGAGACGGTGCTACATGACCTCTGATCCGACCACAAACAGTTCCTGTCATCGCCTACGTTTATCCATCCATTTACATTTATTACTTTAGTACATTTAGTACGAGCTCTGTTTGATGCCAAATTGAATCATTAGAGAAATGTTGACTTGTTTGCTCTTTCGACTGCGAGAACAGATACTGTTTATTGAAGAGCAGCATTCTGGGTCCACTGGTGCCCTTATACGGATCCTGCTTGATGTGTAAATACCTCTGTAATGTGTAAACAGCATAATAGTGTTATTCCTAATAGTGTTATCCCTCGTAAAATTGTCATGTCAGCTTACACAGCAACAAGTCACAGATTCACAGCTTTAGGTGTTATGACGGAATCATTTTAATAGTATTACAAAATAATTACTGTGTCAACACTTGGTAGAGGTGTAGAGAAATTGCAGTGGGACCGATCTTCCCCGTTCACGCACACTGAAATTTCATCAGGAATGGCTTTTCTGGGGTCTTTTCTCTCCATCTTATGACACTAAATTCTACATATCTATGTAATTCTATAGTTATGTGTCTGAATTCCAGTTTGTGTCCATGTCATGACTGTAAAAGCATTTGATTGGCCATGCTACTAACATATGCCCCCCTTTTCTCTCTCTCTCTCTCTCTCTCTCTCTCTCTCTCTCTCTCTCTCTCTCTATTCAATTTGAACTATATTGGCAACATGAAAGATATTGTGAAAAAGAATTTGGAAGGACTTGAAAGATTAAAACGTACACTGAAGGAAATTATAGAACTATATTTGCATTTCCTGAAGGAAAAAAACAAGGCTTGCATTTTTTAAAAAATAAAGTCCGATTTTGGATTCTGGGTAAATTGCGCATCATGTGTTGCACATCTTGTCATCATGAGACTCAATATGTGACTGGTTTTCTGTCAGTATGAGAATCAACCATTGGCTTCTAAATTGTGTCAGTTAACAAGTATTTCCAAAGGTAATTTTCTGGCTTTAAAATACATGTTTTTTGTCTTCCTGGAGACATATATACAATACAGTATGCACATTTTACAATGACAAGACAATATCTATTCATTTTCAAAAGTTTGGGGTCGGTAAGATTTTAAATGTTTTTGAAAGAATTCTCTTATGCTCACCAAGCCTGCATTTATTTGATCAAAAATGCAATAAATAATTAGAAACTCCTATTTTAATATATTTTGAAATGTAATTATTATTGTGATGGCAAAGCTGAATTACCTTAGTCTTCAGTGTCATACGATCCTTAAGAAATCATTGTAATATGCTGATTTAGTGCTGGAGAAACATATTATTAATGTTGAAAACAGTTGTGCTGCTTAATATTTTAGGTAAAAAATGTAGGATCCTCTGATGAATAGAAAGTAAAACAAAAACAGCATTTATTTAAATAGAAATATTTTATAACATTTATAAATGTCTTAACTGTCACTTTTGATCAATTTAATGCATCCTTGTTGAATAAAAGTATTAATTTCTCCTATCAAAAAAAACTTTAATGGTAAGCCAAGTCAATGGGAGATTTTCATATTTCAAATGGACTTTGAATGGAAAATGAATGTTTGAGCAATATCGTAACGGATATCATAACAGTGCTGTGTTGTAAATACTGTAATGAATACGTGAAAAAAATACACATAAAATGTGTAAGTCTACATAGATGTCTCTCTCCTCCTTCTCTGGTTTTTATTGCAAGTGGGTTCCTGCTATGAGACAGACTGGCCTTTGGTGTGAGATCAGGCGTTGGCTTAAAAAGCCCAGAACGTGGTACTGTATATCCCAATAAAAGCAGGAATGGGCTCTGACTGTGTCTACAAGAGCTGTGAGTGGGCTGAGAGCAAGAGAGCCCGAACAAAAGCCCATACTGCCAGGAAATTTTATAACATGCTAAAGTCTGACTAGCACTTGTCGATAATATATAGCCGTTGTAAATTCCCCATTTAATGTTTTGCTGGCGTCTGGTTTTATTAGTTGTCCTGATGACAGACATAGATTTTTTTCCCTGCTCTTTTTGTAGCTGTTTTTTGTTTCTCTGTGATACTGAACCCTTTATCAGTGCTCGTTTCATCCAATTCGGCTCTCCCTCCTTCCCACCCTCCTTCCATTTTGTCTTTTGTATGTCTGAAATGAGTGATGACCTTTCTATATTAAATTCCTGCTTCTCTTGCTTTCTTGCATGTTTATGTCTCTAGAGCTCAAATGCACAGTTCAGTATGTCCTTATGCTAAATAATGATGATTATACTGTGACTGGTCAGTTTGAGTTAACCCATAAATAAGCATTTTATGTGATTTCACATAATGTTATATTTTGTCATAACGTTACTATAAATCTGACATTGCAAAAATTGTGCATCAGTTATAATAATGTGTCCTTTAGTTTTGTGATTTTTTTTAAAAGGAATGCTTTGGGTTTGATGCAAGAATTTATCAGTAACGTGCTGTCGATTACCACATGGTGTCCCTCAGTTTGTAAAAACATTTAAAAAAAAACACCAGTCCACGTAAAACTGGTAGACCCCGTAACATTGACATGATATGTGCACAGACGCAAGAAATGGGCTTTAAAAAAAACAAAAAAAAAACACCCACAATAATTACATCAGTTATGCTCAACCAAATATGCATCCACCTAGAACACTGTTAAATAATGATTTAGACTTCTTTACAGTTCAAATAACGGATATTTGGGAAAGAGCTAATATAAACGTTATGGAAAATATGATTTCCAACTGAATTTTTGTCTGTGGTAATCAACAGTATGTCAGTCTTAACTTGTATTGACCCACTTCAACGTATTCATCTTGAGCCGGATGTATATAAAAAAGTTTTTTCTTCCATAGGCAAGTATTACCCACTTATGACAGCCTGGATGAGCCCTCGGTGAAGAGAATGAGCACAATATTCACCTCTTCCCTCAATGTGGTCACCACCTTCTACATCACAGTAAGTGTGTGAGACATTTCATCAACTGATAAACCATTTTGTTTTTGTATTTTAGCCTTTTCTTCTGTTTTAACCTTTTCTGGAGTGATAGTTAATGGCTTATTAATTTTCTGACAAATGAGAAGTGCTCTATTTCATACTTATTATAATATTATTTCATAAATAATATTAGGAATCAGTAAAACATCATACACATCGGATAGTCGTGTCATATGTTTTTCAGTCATTTGAAGGGGTTTCAATTAGTAACAACTTTTGTTCAGTAAGGATGCATTCAATTGATCAAAAGTGACAGTAAAGACATTTTATAATGTTACGGAAGATTTCTGTTTCAAACAAATACTGTTCTTTTGAAATTTCTTTTAATTAAATCCTGAAAAAAATATCATGTTTTCCACAAAAATATTAAGCAGCAGAACTGTTTCTACATTGATAATAATATGAAATGTTCTTTAAGCAGCAAATCACCATATTAGAATGATTTCTGTAAGATCATGAGACTCTTAAAATATATTAAAATATAATTTTCTTTATATTTCACAATATTACTGTTTTACAGTGTTTTTGATCAAATAAATGCAGCCTTGGTGAGCATAACAGATTGCTTTCAAAAACATAAAATCTTACAGACCCCAAACATTTTAACGGTAGTGTATAACATGCATTTTTGTTTATACAAATTAGCAATTATATAAAACTAATAAGACTTGCTCTGTTGCGGCTCTGTCCTTATTGGCTCCTGGGAACCTTTGCCCTCAGACACGGGAAAGAAATGAGGATTCAAGAATGGTAGAGTTACTGTCAGCTCACGTTCTTGCTTTTAGATCCATATCCGTCCCCTACAGGTGATTGCCCTTCCCCTTTTGTGGTTGTGGGTTCACGCTGATACCCTGGAAAATCCTTCCAATTCCCATTTGGAGCTTAGAGGAAGAGAAAGAACTCAGACGATGGGGTCAGACCCACTGGCACGTTCCTCTATAACCCACATACACTGACACGCTCCATCAACATCAAATGCCTTGTCTCTTTTATTCCTTCATAAATATTTTCAGGGCCACTTTGTATGGAATGTGTTTTAAGACATTGTCAGAATGTTTCTGGTCCCTATTCTCTTCTCTGAAAGCTGAAGTATAAACGTTACCTTGAGAGATAATATTGCTCGTGATTTATTTTTTTTTTATTTTTTTTTTACTGTGTTCTTTGTATTCTGCTTTTATATTTCATCATCTTTTTGCTTTTTTCTCTTTTGAACAAAAGCTGAATTGATTCAGGGGAGGGTTTGTAGAATAGAATAGAGAGGGAGTTTTGTGGCAGGCTCAAGGACTTCTGCCTGGTGTTGCTACTGAAGGGAACCTTTTCCTCTGCGGATAGATCAAGGCCAGCAAGGTCGGGAAAGGAGGGAAAGCACTGCTTTGTTTCTCTGTAGAGAGGGCCTTCAGGGGGTCGATAGGCTTTAAAGACCTTTGAAAAGCAGCTCGCTATTTTTCATCGCATAAAAACAATATCATTGCACAGTCAGGAGGGGTTGTGAGGTCATCAAAGAGACACGGAAAGAGACATGGATCTCTGTTAGGCTGCTTCTGTATAATGCCATAAGAAGTTTTAGTCCTGATCATTTCAAGCAGGATCAAGTGACCTCATATGAAATTATACACTTCACATACTGAAGTGGAAAGTCAATGTAACAGAAGTCTTCTCCTTGCTTGCCTCTAAACGAACATTACTTCAGTATTGAGTATCCATCTTTTTTAATTGAAAAACTGCAGTGAAACGGAGTGTGCCAAAATTATCATTAATATATCACAAAATAATTGATCACATATGATGCACAAAAGTGCATTATCAAAAAATGTTTTAGATGATTTTAATGTAAAATAATATAATGACTTTCTCAGCCTCTTCAATCAAATCCTGATGAACAAAACAGAGTCCTACACTACATTAATTTTTGCCTAATTTTGAGTTTGAATTGAAAATGGATCACTACTGAATGCTGTTTCATATTTTTTGTTCTGTCTGTTATGCAGATTTTTCTTTCATAAGTCTCAAATGATTAAATGTATCTTACCGTGTTCCTCCAGGTGGGGTTCTTCGGCTATGTGAGCTTCACAGATAACATTGCTGGGAACGTACTGATGAACTTTCCATCTAACCTGGTAACGGAGATGATCCGTGTGGGCTTTATGATGTCTGTGGCTGTGGGCTTCCCCATGATGATCCTGCCCTGCAGACAGGCCATCAACACAATGCTATTTGAGCAGCAGGTAACAGTCTTACAATGGCAGGGTTTTTTTTATTTATACTTTTTGATGCCATGGACCCACTCAATATGATGTTTCCCTTGTGACCGACCACCTTCCTAAAACATAAAGACAGAAATTTACTTTCATGAATAAAAAAAAAACATTTATTTTGTAAAATATAATGTGTGGTGTAATGTAATATTATATATACATTTATACATATTATATGGAAAAAAGTATTTTCTATTTTGTAAATTTATTATTTAAATTAATTACTTTGATTTAATTACTTTTATTTATTTATGTATTTATTATTAATTAATTAATATATCATTTTTACATAATTTTTCTCACTTAACCTATACTTAACCTCTTTGCAGATTTTAGTTTTTATTTTAGTTTTATTTTAGTTTTATTCATATTTTTTATTAACTAAAAATATAAAAATAAAAGCTTTCATTTGTATTTTAGTTAAATGTTTTAGTAATTTCGTTTTGCCATTTTATATAATATTTCAGTTGTAGTTTAGTTTTAATTTATTTATCATTTTAGTGCTTCAACTTCAGTTTATTACCAAGGCAACATTTCTCATTTTCATTTAGTTTTAAGTTTTTCAACTAATATTTATATTTCTTTTATTTAAGCTTAATTTAATTTAAGAGAAATATTTTTTTTTTAGTTTTAGTTGGTGATAATAACCTTGCCTAGACCTAGGGTTGGGAATTGAAAATCGATTCCAATTCTGGAATCGGATACTTATTATAAAATTAATGTCAATTCCTCTTATTGATTCCTTTGTGTGCATTTTAACATGACTTTATAACATTCAAGCGCAAGAATACCTGCATGCTTTTTTTGTTCTGCACACTCATCCAAAGTGCACACACTTTTTGTGATTTTTAATCACCCAAGCACAAGAAGACTCGCGCACTGTTCCAAGACGTCCGCACAGAAAGCCGATTTTCATACTGTATAGTGCAGGATACTGAACTTTCCCTGAGTTCCCTACCCCATCTTTTTGCACTTGAACGGACAAATGCACTCAAAATATGTTAAAATATCGTTGTGAGCGTAAACTGTTGACGAAGAAAATGCATAACAGTATAGATCCGTACAGTTCTTAAAGTGACAGAAGCCTAATATTCCTGCTGTTAATCAAACAACTAAAGACAACGAGAAAATTCACTTGCTGTTCTTGACCATTTTTAAACTATATTTGTAATGTATATTTTATTTATAAACTGTTAAAAGTGATGTGTATTGTTGTGACTGGTTGGACATATCAACAACAACATCCCATTTTATCAACATCAAATGAACCCACAATATACCCCCCTTTTTTTTAAATGCCGAAATTCTTGGCCCACATTTAAAATCCTTTACCTTGCACCGTCTGGACAAACTCAGGTGTCTCCTCCTTACTGATGCACATAAACTGCACCAGCTGCAGAAGTATTTTGCTAAATTTAATGGACTCCATAAAGACTTCATTGAGTCTTACAGATTTACACAGGGCTGATGTCAGACCCCAAGTCTGGTCTCAGTCAGCATGCATTTGCATGCTCTGTCCCTAGGTATGGATCCCTTGAGATTCCTTGAGTCTCCTTCCACTACTCAGACACCAGTGATCCAGCCTCCACGGACAGCAGACTGCTGGGGCACTGAGATATTCAAGAGGAAATAAAAGGGGCTGGATTGATGAGAACAGGTCCAGATCTCCTCCATAAAGCAGCCAAGATTTCAGCTCGCTGTCTCACCATTGCTGCCATGCTGAATCAGCTCAAATCACGGCTGGATTTGCGGTCGGGCGAAGGGTTTTATGCTGTCGTTAAATCTGGCATTTTGACAACTGAGCAGAGGGGGGTTTATGAAGCTTGCATGCCAAACTCAATATCCTTACATGCATTTTACTTGTTCAACCATAACAGAGGCTTGGAAAACTACATGCATGTTTGTCTCTGTTTTTCAGCAAAAGGATGGCACCTTCGCGGCAGGTGGGTATATGCCACCCATTCGTTTCAAGAGCATCACTCTTTGCATTGTTTTTGGCACCATGTTGGGCGGCATCCTCATTCCTAATGGTAAGTCTGTGTGTGCTCACGTTTCTCAAGTTTCACTCTCCCTAATACCGTCATGACATCACACCCTACTTCATCTACCCTTTTAAAGTATCTCTCCGTCAATCACTCCATATCCTTCCTCTCTGTACCGTCCATTCATTATCAGCAGAACAGGATGATAAAGATGTGTGTTTTAGGCGATGGTGGGGAGGGCCATGTTTTATTCATCCTTCATGGAGATTGGCTGTCGCTGGTGCGGGCTCCATTTGGCTCAGTGGGCCCAATTAGACTAATAGAGAGGGGAAGGTGAGACTCGCAGAGACGATTGAATGGGGGAGAGGGATAGCTCTGTCCTCCATGACGGCTCCGCTGGCCACCGGCGTGTCCTCACGGCCACAAATCCGACCATAGGGAAGCAGACATTGCAGGGCATAAATTTGAGTAAAACAATATGGCTGCTCTCAGGATGAAAAATACCCCCTGGGCCCACTGCCCAGCCTTGCAACACAAGGGCAACATGGAGGAAGGATGGTAGGAGGTAGATCGAGGGATGAGGGGGGAGCGTGTGATGGAACGGTCAGGGGAGAAAGACTGATGGAGGATGGATGTGGTGATTCAGGAGATGAGATTGTGTAGATTGCCTGTGCCATTTTTTTCCGCTTTAAACTGCCTCCTCATGGTGGATCGGAATATAGTGCAGGTTGGAATGGATTTTTACACTGAGTTAGATCAGCTTGCTGTTGTATTTTGGTTTATATACTAAAGCAATTCGCCATCTAAGGATGCACATTACAGTGATTTGTACAACTGTTAAAGGCTGGTGTTATATCACTTACATTGTGTGTCAAGGTCGGTAAGTTTGAATATCTGATAATATTAAAAAAATTCAGATAATATTACCTTTTATGTTAAGTTAGTTCAGACTGTCTTTAGAAATATGAGATAGGTTTTATATTTACACTACTATTCAAAAGTTTGGGTCAGTAAGATTTTTTTAAGAAATTATATTTTCATGCAGCAAGGATGCATTCAATGAATCCAAAATTACTGTAAAGGCATTTATAATGTTACAAAAGATTTATATTTTGAATAAATGCTGTTTTGTCCTGAAAGACAATGTGTAACAGTGTCCACAAAAATATTCAGCTTCACAACTGTTTTCAACATTGATAATAATAAGAACAGTTTCTTGACCACCAACTCAGCATATTAGAATGATTTCTGAAGGATCATGTGACGCTGAAAATTCAGCTTTGCCATCATTAGAATAAATTACATTTGAAAGTATATTAAAATAAAAACAGATATTTTATATTGTAGAAATATTTCACAATATTTGTGTTTTTACTTTATATTTTTTTTAATCAAATCTTGGTGAGCATAAGAGACTTCTTAAAAAATCTATCTTTCTGACCTCAAGCTTTTGAATGCTAGTGTATATATTATGTAGTTTTTACAAATACTTTTTAGTTTTTTTAGATTTTACAGCTTCAAGTATGACTTGTCCAATCATATTTTAGAGCCAAATTATTAAGTTACTACCAAATTACAATATTGGTTATATAGTATGATATTTTTTTGTTTTTAGATTCTTAATTAGTAATGCACTCACATTTTTGTAATTACAGAATGATTCTATAAAATAAATGTATGTATGTGTTTTTGTGCCATAGTGGAGACTATCTTGGGTCTGACTGGAGCCACCATGGGCAGTCTGATCTGCTTCATCTGCCCAGCTCTCATCTACAAGAAGATCATGAAGAACGCCTGGACTGCACAGGTACGGCACACCCGACGGTTCATTTTTTACCCATATGATATATATATTAAATATGAAACAGTTATTTTAAATTCCTATTAACATTTCACAATGTTACTGTTTTTACTATATTTTTATCAAATAAATGCTACCGTGTTGAACATTTCAAGACATCTTTTGAAAACATAAAAAAAATCTTACCGACATCAAATTTTTGTCTTTGAAATCTGATGTGAGCTGAAATAGGATTGCACTGGGATTTTGTAGGAGGAAGAAAAGGCAGCTGCTCCTCTCTCTTTGTAATGGAGTTTGTCATTAATTTTGATATCCTGCAAGTGCATTGACTAGCTGTGTGGAGTCACTCCCACAGAGTGTGTGCTGGCACTGTCTTGCTCTGTGCCTCGAGCTGTGTCCCCTCCGTCTCCCGCCCAAATTACAGATGCCTTTGCTCTCTCACAATAGAGTGAAAACAACTGAGGTCTTATCTTAGATGATGTGTAACCACAATGCTGATGTCTCCCTCACCTCTCTTGCATTGTGTGGTTTGCGAGCAGCCAACATACTGATGTTCATTGTTCTTTAGTGCCAACCATGCCACACTTCCGTGCCCATGAGTCTTTGCCACCAGGGTCACTTCCCAAACACTGGAGTCCACCCAAATGGGTGGCGTTTCTGATATTGGGGTGAGGATCATTCCAAAATAGCTTCTTGTCATAATGAGCGCAGCAGATGTTTTTGTTGGCGTGAGTGTATAATGCCAGTCTTCCACGTCTCATGCCAAGCAGCCTGACATGCCCAGGTCCACTGTTGCACAAAGAATACCCACAGATCAGAGGCAGTGAAACTGGGAAGGGCCTGCTTTAATAGATTTCATCAGCGTTTGGGGCACCATTAATGACTGTAGGACATTATTGTAGATCAGATGCCAACGATACCCTTGCCAGCTTAGTGTATTGAGCAGAGCGGTGCTGCACTGGGACAGTTTAGAGAGCACACACCTCACGCCATGAGCAGGAAGTGCATCAGAAGTGGACTATCCTTGAGCAAAGGAGGGGGGAAAACGAATACATCCTTCCCATTTTCAGTGAGGTCAAGCACTTGAACAAACTTTTGATTTTATCATCTCTAGAGGAAGCCTGACAAGGTGTATGCAAAATGCAAGCTGTGTAAAGTTAAAGTGAAGTATATGTTAGGTGCACTACAAACATGAGGACTCACATGGAATGCATTCCAGAGATGAAAGATGTGGATCAAAAACCCACAATCGCAAACATTCTGGTCAGCCAACGCGCATTGCACCAATTTTCTAAACTTCTGGCCAACTCTGAATGGGCGAGGATAAAAACTCCATCCATACTTTTTCTAAATCTAGCAAATTTGAATTTGCTAAAAAAGAAAAAACACTTATTACCATTTTATTCATTTAATTTTATTTACCAGTTTTTATCTTTGAAAGTTATTTTTGTATTTTTGTAAGTGGGGTAATCATTAAGTAAAACTATAATAATTTCGTAATACATTGAATACCTGTTAGTGTACATGTCATAATAATATTCGTTAGTTTTCAAAGTAAACATTTTTTTAATATGGGATTGTTTTGGAGGTAATTTACATTAGACTTCATGGACATATCAACATAAAAAAGTCAAATTGTCTGTTTATATTTAATATTTAACAGAAATGTATATATTAAACTTTCTAAAACTGTGATAATAATTTCCAGCTTTGTTTTTTTTTAATCCACATAGCAACGTTTTGCATTATGATCTAAGGAGTTATTTCAAAATGACTTTTAATGTAGAAATTGAAAAATATTTAAGTCCTTGTCTGTATAAATTGTATTTTTATTATATTTTGAGTGCATTTAATAGAACCTGACAATAAAAAAGAAGACAAATCTAAATCACTCCATTGATCTTTTATTGAAGTATTTCAGATGACCATATACACTATCAACTATCAACAACTATCTTTTCTCTCTTCATTCATCTCTTTCTGTTTTAGCTGGTTCTGTGGGTCGGTCTCGGGATCCTGGTTATCAGTACCTTCACCACGCTATCCATTTCCTCCAACGAGCCTCAGAAATTAAACCCCCCTCTGGATGTCCCCGCAAAAACTGAGGACAAGCTTCCTATCCTCATCCCCCAGGAGTTGCCCAAAGTACCAGGTACATCTATGCCTAATATTTATGGAGAGTTATAATCAGTTGAAAAATGGTACAAAATAAAAAATGAAGTTCTGAAAAGATGAGTTATAATAAGAAAAAACAGAAAGAATGTTGAAGGAGCACAAATAAATAGCTACAGTAGAAGGCCTCTGTTTGAATCAGTGACCTGAATGACGCCCTTCAAACCTGAGCGCTCGGTGTCCCAGAGCAGCAGTGAAACGGCCGGTGGCGTTTTCCCGTTATGGCTCCGGTCAGGGGAGGAAGCTAGGAGGGCGTTCAAATCTGGGAGAGGGCAGAAACGACAGTGTTCCCTCCAACACAGCCTGATAAAGGACAGAGGCTCATAAAAAGGCACATACCAGGAGCGCCCCAACAACTACATCCACCATTACCTCTCCTTTTCTGTTCTGCCACTCCTCCTTCCTCTCCCTCTCACTCCCTCCTGCTGACTGACACTGGCATTTATCATTGAGCGGACACCCACTTCCACACCTGTTTCCTGTTTACAGCGTGCTGTTGAGGGCAGCTGTATGAAAACGCAGGGCTCAGCGAGCGAGTGGAACATGGGGCCCGCGGGCATGTAGAGGTGTGCGTTTGCAGCTGTACAAGTACACACAGGCACGCTTTGCTTTTCAGGATTGTAGGGAAGTGCACCCAACCCCCTTTACTATACGCTCGCTCTTTCTTTTCAACTCCCTTCTTCTTGTCTCGCTTCCTTAGATAATGTTTATCTAGACTGCTATCCTTTCTCATTTGAAATGTGTAACTCCTTTCTGCATATGTATAAATGCTATCGTGCAATAGATTATCTGTTACCGTAGTGCACTCCGGTTAAAGAAAGGTGTGGACATTGTAAATATTCAAAGGCTGTTTTGCACAGGATGAGTGGCAAGGTTATATGGAAAGCACTGAGCATCCATCTCGTACCCTTATTAGAAATCTTTACGGTTCTGCTCGTATCATGTTGGTCTTTCATGCTCTGCTGCCCTCTACTGGTATTTGTGTGGTGCACTCTGGGATTTTTAAGACTGGGCTACAGCTGAAAAGCATGCACATATTTTACTTTCAGGCTTCTTGCTATGGCTTGAAGTAAAAAGAAAATTGCATATGACGGTGGTACTCAGCCTTAGCCAGTTTAAGATTAGTTCTTTGGTTTGTGAGACTCATATTTGTAAAAAGCCTTCTTAATGTGCACAAATTAAAATTGACCCTATTTATGTTTTAATACACATTCATTGTCTTATCATGAAATGCTATTCCACAGAAATATATATATATATATATATATATATATATATATATATATATATATATATATAGTTTATTATTTAGCATTACCTTTCTCTGAAACAGCTTTACTTTTTGACTCATGTCACTAAACCCTCTAATTCGTTAATTCTATAAATACTACCATTAAAAAATTTAGAGTCTGTAAGATTTTGTAATTTTTTTTGAAAGAAGTCTCTTATTCTCTCCAAGGCAGCTCTTATTTGTTGAAAAATTCAGTAAAAAACAGCAATATATTATTTTGTTTATTTTATCAGGGACAATACACATTAACAATACATGACAATATGTCAAATGTGCCAGATTCAGCTAAATTGGCTAATTTTCATTCATAGTCCCTTGTGAAATATTTAAAAACAAATTTAGAATACTTGTCTATTTTAAAATGTGGTTTATTCGTGTAATGGCAAAGCTGAATTTTCAGCAGCAAGTTCTCTATTCTTCAGTTTCACATGGTCAGAAATCATCTTTCTTATAAGCTGATTCTGTGCTCAAGAAACATATTTATTATTAATAATGTTGAGAACGGTTGTGCTGCTACAATATACAAGAAAATATAAGAAGGTTTTGATTTGTTGACTTTTCTATTTTGAATGTGGGAAAATAGAGAATGGTGTGTTCAAACTTTCATCTAGTGTAGAGACCCTGCCCAACTATCTGCGGGGCTCTGTTCTAGTATTCAACGCCCACTTTTTAACAATCCATTCAATGCTCACTGGATACATTCAATTTATACCTTCAACTTTTGGGATTTTTGCCATAATGAAGACCTATGCAGTGTTATTAACATAATTTTGCTTTATTTGTCTGTACCTAAAGTAGGGTTTTCGTCAAAGAGTCACACTGAAAATGACATCTAAGTAAAGAACCAAAAAAAAAAAAAACTTTGAGACCATCATTAAAGAGCCACGTGAATCCTGAGAGCCATAGGTTGATAACATTGGGTATGGGATCATTTTGACATTTGACATTGACATTTTTTTTTTATGCACATTGTGACATTGTCTGTCTGTTTCTAATGCAAGAGAATGGAGTGGATCCTCACCCAGGAGAGAAGCCAGATAGGCCCCCAATAGAGATTGAACAGCCAGCAGAGCAGGAAGCAGCAGAGCCCCCTCAGATTAAAGTACCTGTGGAAGTGGCTGAGGGAAAGAATAAGGAGGAAGAGGTTCAGCTTAATCGCCCTGGAGCAGGTAATGCATTTAGCTTCGTAATTTTGATGGCTCTATGAACCTCTGAGCAGGTAAGAGTTGACTTCTCTTCTACAGGTGTCGTGATCCCAGAAGGGGAAGCCCACCGCCATGAGCCGCCCAACCCTCATGACAGAGTTCAGATAGATGAGATCAAAAACCAGGCGGAACTAGAGGATGAAAATAAACAACCTGTAGCCGTGGAGGAAGAAAAGAAACTACCTGCCAGAGAGGAGGAGGAGATTCTTGCTGAGCAGGGGGCAGGGCAAGCACAAGACTTAGGGCAGGAATCTATAATAGAGGAGAAGTCAAGAGAAAAAATAGATCTGGCGAAAAGGTTTGTAAATCAAGACCAGCTTGCAGCTAATGAAGTATTGGACAAGGCAGAAAATCCAGAAGATCTGAAGAAGGTTGAGTCCTTAGTGGTACATAAAGAACCAGAAAACCTGCCTGAAGTGAATGAAAAGCATGATGAGAATGAAGTGGCCAGAGACAAGATACCAGAGGAGATTGAGAAAGCCCCTGAACCCCAGGATGAGAAACGTAAGTGAACACATTAGCATCTTAACAAATCTCTGGAAACCTCCCAGATCTTCATAAAAAGTAAACATCTAGTTTTTGTTATGCGTACATGACTGATAAACTCTTAAGTAGTAGTCTTTGACCTTTTTTATTTATTCATATTCTGTTTATATGGCTCATCATAAGGTTCTAGCAAATTATTTGTTCATTCATTGACTGTGCATCCTCTAGCGAAGGAGAAGCTTCTTGTGAAGGAGCACAAGGAAGAGAAGGTTCCAGATGGAAAGGATGGAGGAGCAGACAAGGATGGAGATGGGGACAAGATGGAAGGTAAGTGCTTTATCCATCACAGAACATTGTCCATAAGCTATAGGAAGTGTGGTTTGAAATAGGTTTGAAAAATAGTGGTTCCTGTTCTATTATTCAGTCAGATGTGTGAGCTCACAGTTGCAATTTTCCCTTTTCTTTTTCTGGTTCTGTTATCCTTCATAACTCCTGGCCAGATGGTTTCTACCCTTGTTTCTTAGTGGGAAATGGACAATGGACTTTTTATCTCTCTCTCCATTCATCATAGGTTTATTGTTACAAAATATCTAAGATTCATAAATTCATAATTCGTCTCTCTTTCTATATATATATATATATATATATATATCCTTTACCCATGACTTAGTTGGATACAACACAAGATCATTTTATTAAGCAAATTCATTTTATTCAATCCATACATTAGAAAGCAGTACTTGATATGTGAACCTATCTTGCTCTTTTTCTTTTCTAAGTAATTGTTTTATTTTCTCTGGCCCACATCCGACAACTCCCACATTGCATTGCTATGCTCAGATATACTGCAAGGAAGCACCAAATCTTAAATCTGTCTCTTTCACGTGGCTTGTTTTTTATTAAGGCACTTTGCACTCTTTCTGCTGTCTTTTTCTCTTTTGTTTCTCGATTTCTTATCTTCCTCCACCATTCTGTTGTGCCATGGACTCCTGCCTCCTACAGTGATTAAAAAGATTGTTGCAGGTACGAGATGATGTGTTTTATTCTTGGCTTGTTCTCAGTTCATTCAGTCTGTCATCTTTGCTATTATTTTTGAACCATTCTCTCACACTTTAATCATAACTGTTAATAATAGTTATTAGTCTGTTAATAACAGTTAATAGTCTGTTACCTGTGTTTATACATTGACCATTATTTATCTAGTTTACTGTATATAGGCGCTTTTCCACCATCGGGCCAAACAGTTCTCTTTGCTTAACCGTTCCATTCCGTGGCGATCCAGGCCAGCCGGTACAGATATGGTTTCATTTTCCACTGTGGTGCTGATAACAGAACTCTTTGGAATGTAATACAAATGTGTCAGTCATTGCCTTGGTAACACAAGAGTTTACAGATATGAGAGAATAGCGACCGTTATGGAGGATGATCAGATATTTATTTAAATTTTATTATTAATTTGTGTTTATATTGTTCAAATAGTGCACAGAGAAATTGGTAGCCAGGCAACAGACAAGTGACCAACCGTGCTGAAAATTCCAGGCCGAGAACAGTTTGTAATCATGTTGTGCTGTACCAGGCTCAAGTGGAAATACAACTGGAACCAGTCCTTACTGTTCTTAAAACCATTCGGCCTGACGCTGGAAAAGCGGCTTATATGTTTATAGTGTTCTATAGCGCTGGAAGTACAACTGTCTCTTGTTTTATGATGAAAGTGGTTTATTTGGTAGAATTCCATATTGATGTTGTTAGGATTCCATATTGCCTAGCAATGCCTTCACACATGCATAGAAGCACCTTAGTAACTATCTAGCAACTAGCAAGGAGTGCACTAAAAATCACACAGAACAACATAGCAATTGCCTAGCAGCCACCTAACAGTGCACTAGTAACTGCATAAAAACACCCTAGCAACAACCTAGAAGAACTTAATACGCTTGAGATTCAGAACACCTTGTGGGAAAATAGTGGGAAAATTATCAGGCCAACTACAACATCACGGCGCCAGGTTTTGTATAGGAACTCACCACTAACATTTTCTTAAGAAAAATTTAAAATCTAGTTTTAATTTGGTAAACAATCAGACTTAAAATTGTTTTGGCAGTATATAATTACCTTGTAATTATATTCAAAGGATTTTAAACAACATTTTAATAATCACGTTTTTACGTTTTATTGTATATTTTAAGGCATGTTGGATCATTGTTTCTTCTCTTTTTCCTTTCTGTTTGACTGATCCTCAGAGGGTCAGTTGGACCATGCTATGCTGCTGCAGGTCATTAAGGTGCAGCAACAACAGCAGAAAAGGCTTCTGGACCAACAAGAAAAACTTCTGGCGGTGATTGAGGAGCAACACAAGGAGATCCACCAAATTAAGGAGGGAGAAGAAGAACCAAAGGCAGTAGAACAGCAGAAAAGACATGTGGACCAGGAGGAAAAGCATGAGGAGGTCCATCAAATAAAGGAAGGAGAAGCTGAACCACAGGCAGCAGCAGGTTAGTCTCTAAAAGTCAGATAATGATCTTGTTTACAAGCACACCAGTATGCTGATAACTCACAAAAATCAGCTTATTGAAATAATTTGTTGTTTACACGAAAAACCAATAACCAGACAACGCAAGTAAACCGCCTTAACAAGACTTTATTAATAAATCAGGTTATTTCCCGGTAGTGACGTCAACTTCATTTGCGTATCTAACTCAGAGTATGTCATTTGTTATGTCGGTTGTGATGTTAAATGAAGCATTAAAAAGACTATTGCAATGTCAGCGGGAAACTTACGGCTCAAGTGCAGTTATCCTCGTGCAGTTACAGATGCAGCATTTTGACTCTACCACTTCTGCTGCACGAGATTTCAAGAAAAGATTGTGATCAAAAAAGAGTTGCTCTGTCTGGATGCGTTCCGGTCACACATGCGCACTTCAACAAGCCAACAGAAAGCTGGTTAATGCGTTTACATGCTGGCCGAAATCGCCGTAAGGGGCAAAAATCTAGCTGTGATGATAGGTTTATGCATAAGCCTTTTATGACCTTACTCCGATAAAGGAAAACGGGTTAATGCGGTTACACGATCACGTGCATTGCTGGCTTATTAAGCATAATCTAGTTAAGAATGGGCATGTAAACGCATTCAAATTTAGTTTATTTATGGCCCTGGTCATGTAGTGAAAAATAAAAAGAGAATGAGCAGTATTGGTGCTCCCCTCTGAAGTGATTTTGCATGCTGTGCAGTAATGAAACACATCATATCTTTTGTAGGAGAGGGTGCAGGTGAGGTGGAGAATGTTGTGCAGAGGCAGCTGGAAGGGATGGCGGGGTCAGTGAAGCCTAAAGTTGCCGCTGTCGTTTTGGCCCAATTGCAACAGCCCCAGGGTGAGCCGGTTCCTGAGGACCCAGCAGCAAAAGAGGCTCATGTTGTAGCCGGTCTTCCCAACAATGCTCTTGAATCAGTGCAAGAACGAGGTGCTGAAGTTCTCAAGAAGGAGCCGGAGCTGAAAAACCAAGCAGGGCAAGGCGAAGCAGTACCTGCAGAGGTCGATGCCCAAGGTGTTCCGCTGCACCAACGAGAACCAGAACCACCCAAAATCAATCCTGACGCTCTTGCTGAGGAGCAGAGATTGAATCAGAAACTGGCCCAACTGGAGGCGGAGAAGGAGAGAATAGAGAAAGACAAGTTGGATAAGGAAAGGATTGAGAAGGAGGTGCAGGCCCGTGTTGAGAAGGAGAGGAAGGACCGGGAAAGACGAGAGGAACTGGCACGCGAGCAGGAGCTAGAACATGTGCGGCAGCAAAAGGAACAGCTAGAGAAGGAAAGGCTTGAAGCAGAGAGGTTAAAACAGGAAAAAGAGAAGGTGGATAAAGAGATCATGAACCGTGCCGAGAAGGAGAAAAGATTGCTCGAGCACAAGGAACGTCTAGACCAGATGCAACAGGTCATTGATGCGCGACGTGAGCGGCAGGAGAAGGAGCGGCGGGACAAGGGAAGTCTTGAGGATGAGAGTTTAAAACGGGAACGAGAGAAGATGGATAAAGAGATAGTGGAACGTGCCGAGAAGGAGAAAAAAATGCTTGAGCAGAAGGAACGACTAGACCAACTACAGCAGGTCATTGATGCGAAGAAAGAGCAAGGTGCACCCATAGCGGAACTCCCGCCGATGCCTGAGAAAAAAGGAGGCAGAGACTTGAAGGAGAATGTAGAGGAAAAGAGGAACGGAGCGAATGACCTTAGGAGGAGGCGCAGAGCTGTGGACCCTGAGGGTGGAGGAGGTGCTGACCTGGATCTTCTGCGGGACGTAGGAGGTTTAGACTTAAACACTGACCTAAAGGGACAGCTGCTCGCAGGGTCTCTGGTTCACACACGCCAGCTTAAACAGACGTTTCAAAGGCAGGAGAATGAAGACTAGAGTTAGAATGTTCTGGAATGACAACCTCTGGAACCACATGGGCCTCTCAAATGGATGTGCAGACAAAGTGATCTGGCTGTGAGAAGAATCTCTTTCCTCCTCATTTTAAAAGTAGACACAACATTCCTTTTGGGTTCATGATGACAGTGGGGCACTTTGATGTGATCCTTTAGTTGTCTGCCGGGAACACTGAATCCACAGTCCCTTATGAGCTTCCATTATTGTTTTGTGAGATTTTGCTGAATCTGGTGCAATAAACAGAATGTCTGGTGTAATAAACTGAGCGTTCATCACATTAAAAATGGGCCTTGATGGGCACGCAGGGCATTTAAAAATATAGTTTAAAAAATATATTTTATCTTTGTAGGACCTCATTTTTATTTTCTCTAGGAACTATTGGACCATTTACTGTGCCTTAGTGTTTTCAATCTGCTATTCTGTATTTTGAACAGGTAGTGTTAATGTTACCTTGGCCAAAATGTTCCGTGGTCAGTCTGATTGGTAAAAATAAGTTTCTTATCTGAGACTACGGTCACTGACATCTTTGTTTTTCCAGTGTACATTAAGTTCAGCCAGAGACTTTCTTAATGGGTTTCAGAAAAATCCTGAAAATAATATTTTCTTTTATATTCATCCAAAGTCCTTTGTGAAACATATTTTGATCTACTTTTTTAAGTTCTTTCTCTTCTTAATCCAATCAAATCTACGCCTTTTAAAGGAGTGTCTTTCTATGTGGGTCTGCTGCAGTATCAGATTTTTCTTCCAAAGAGTTAACTTATGATAATTTATAGTATATTTAAACGTTAACTATATTGTTAACTGTTACATCTAATAGGTAGTCAAACCAGCTATAAATGAAGTATGAGAATCGCTAATGTTCTGACTGATGCAAAATGTCTGATTTATTGCTAGCTGACTAAAATTATTGTGCGTATTGTTTTTCTCTTTTGATTTGTTTGTGTGTTCAGCTCGTCTTTGACTGTTCTATCACTAAAGTACTCAACTCTCATCTTTTGAAGTTTGTCTGAAATTGAACCATATAGATTCTTGATTTAGTGTTGAATGTTTCCCACAGTCAATTATTTGTTTTCACTGTGCAATGGATTTCTTTTCAAGGTTGCATTGCTTTGTTGTTCTACATTCCATATGTTTGCCTATGAAGATGTGATTCTTATTATTGCCTCATGGGTTTGTGTTCTGCAGTGATGTGTATGTGAAGTCTGTTACACCCACACTGTGTGGATTAAGCTTTTTTTTTTTTTCCCAACTGCATTTTTTATACCTTGCTGGTTAAACTAATCATGGTAATTGATTATTCTTTTGATAAATTTCATATTTCAAAAGAGCAAATATATATATATATATATATATATATATATATATATATATATATATATATATATATATATATATTTGTATAGAGAGAGAGAGAGAGAGATGGTTTGAAATCATAAGAGATTAATGGAATGCTGCCTTCTCAGTTACATGGCTTTCTTATGTGCAGGTGTTTAAAAGTTAGCAGATGACGTGGAGACCTCTAAAAATGCTCAAGTTACATGTTAACAGATTTCAGAAGTTGATAACTGTTTGGCCTAAACCATTTTAGTTTGTTATTTTGGGTGAAAATTGGGTTAAATGAATAAAATGATTGATGTGTAACAGAATTTCTATCCAAAATGTTCTTTGTGTTCATATTTCAAGTTATTATTATATTATATGTACAAATTACGTCTATTGTTTTCCCCCTCAAGTTTAGGATTTTAGGTTACATTTGATAGTGAATAGTACATTTTTCAAACTTTTTTGTGCAGTTCATTAAAAGGGAAAGTTGTGTCATCATTTACTCACCCTGAAGTGGTCTGTATGAATTTCTTTCTTCAGCTGAACACAAAAAATATATATTTTGAAGAATGTGGGAAACAAAAAAGTTTGGTTACCCGCATTCATCAAAATATCTTATTTTCTGTTCAGCAGAGGAAAGAAAAGCAGGTTTGGAACAACGTGAGGGTGAGTAAATGATTTTCATTTTTGGGTGAACTATCCCTTTAAACAGACCTGCACTGTGACACTATTTTTTGAATGCACAATGTTTAGTCTCTCAATTAATATGATGTCATAAATATGGCATGCTTGATGACAATAAAATAATAAGAAATGTTTAAAACATTGTTGCTGTCCCTGGTTGATTTGCTATGTCAAGTTTTGGCATGATAAACAGAGGTGGACAGTAACAAAGTACATTTACTTGGGTATGTACTTAAGTACACTTTTTTAGTATCTGTACTTTACTTAAGTATTATTTTTTTCTGGAAACTTTTTACTTTAAAGGGAGACACTACAGGCAAAAACAGTGTTTTTTCATGCATCTGTCAATTTTGAGATTTTGGGCTTTTTGGCTTTCCATAGTGTTTTTTTTTTTCAGACTAGTGGACAGAAAACATCGAAAATATACCTTTAACTGTATCTTTTAGAACACTATCTAATTGCATCTGTAGATTTCAACTATAGTATATATCTTTAAAGGCTGTTTTCTCAAGTTTTCTCTCTTTTTAAAGGAGTTTTTCCTTCTATATTAAGCCAGAAATCTCCACTTCAGTAACACTTACATGCACCAAACTTTACTGTTTTATTCTTATAAGTTTTTTACAAAGGGGTTTGTTCATATATAATTTTCCTGATTTTATACAACCTTTTATTCCTAAAGTAATGGTGAAAATGTAATTATTTTTGGCTGTGGACAGTATTTTCTGATTTGTGGAGTGATAAATAGAGATATCCAAAATCCCCTCTGTAAAAACCTTTGGCTCTAATATATCAAATAAATGAAATGAGTTTTAACCTGACTTCCAGTGTTCAGATTTCTGTTCTAGAAATGTATGCAAATTAGTGCATATTTAATTAGACAATGCCTCATTTGCATAGTAGGGGTTGCGTTTCGGTTGGAAATTAAAGGCCGACTGATGTTGGTTTCTGATGTCAACCCAATTTTCATTTTAAACCACAATGCAACATCTGTCCAAAATTGGAGATTAACGTAAATCTGACGTTGGATTCTGACATCCACCTGATTTTAATTTTCAACATTGGGTTTGGTCTTCTAAATGCGGATTTTGTCATTGTTTTGGAGCACACTAGCTTATAGACAACAGTAAGCCTAACTTATTCAGACTAAAAGCCAAAAAACTTTGAATAGGGCACTATTTGAGGGAACAGCCATTTGGGTGTCCGAAACCATTGTGGAGATTATTGAGTTGACTTATTCACACATCAAATCTCACATTTAATCCCACTAGTGGAACTGTGTTCTAGAAATAAATGTGATATTGATATGAGGGTAGGTAGGCAGGCATAGATTCAGAGGCATAAGGTACTGTATTACATACAACAATGCAACAATAATAAAACAATGCATTGACATTTACTTTTTACTTTTGATACTTAAGTACTTTTAAAAACCAATACTTCTGTACTTCTACTTAAGTAAAAATCGGTCTTTACAACTTTGACTTCTAACGGAGTAATATTTGACCACTAGTATCTGTACTTTCACTCAAGTAAGGAAGTCCACCCCTGATGATAAAGGACAACATGTGCTACATTAATGCTCAATGTGCACAGAACTGATTGTCTGCATAAGCCTTTTTAAAGTCAAGACAAGTTCCCCAGCCTAAACCTTTCGATTTTATAGCCAATTTGGACCAAACACAACCGTTTCCAAAGGACCATTCTCTTTCAATTAACACCTTGTAGTGCACTGAAAATGTGCAAATGAAGCCCATATGAAGGAAGGCCACAAACACTGATTGTGACTAAGCTAAAGCATAACCTGTAGCATGTGTTTTCTTATAGATATACAGCTCATTGCTTTGCTTGAAACATTTTTTAATACCGGAGCCATTCTTCGTTTGTTGATCCCCAGTCATTAGTGGCTGCCTTTATGGCCCTTCTATCAATTAACATGTGGCTAATGAGGGTGCGGGTTGTGCAGGAAGGGTGTATTTAACAGTGGCACAAGCTTTACATTCCATACGAGATGACTAAGAGCCCATAATCTTTTGTGGTGCCAGTGACATACACCCCATGGATACACATTAATCAGCTGGCCTTTCATGTTTCAGCCTGCTTTTGTTTGATTGGAAACAAACCCCTTAAAACCGCCATCCTAGATTTCAGGAGCGAGTCCAAATTTGGAGCCTGACTGGAGTGCTGATCTGCAATCGGCGGTCAAGGGCGTGATAATGACCACCCATCACGCAACACCTCATATCTCATTTCTCATTCTGACACTCCCTCATCAATTACACACTCCAAACAACACACAACGTCTGGTTATCATTAGTCTGCCTCTTTTATCCCAATTCTGATATATTGATATGTGAAAACAGCAAAGTAATGATGCAGATGGTGATATAATTCAGTCTAAACTGCCTCTATATATTATATTGTAACAATATGTCTGAACAAAGGAAGAGAATTATGATTCCACGTTTTTATGAAAAAAATGTATTGTGGTTTTGTGCATAATACAATTATCCATTCGAAACACATTATAAATATATATGTGTGTATTTACAGAGAGAGAAATGACAAAAGCAAATATGAAAGAAGATATTCATCACCAGATATGTTTTACTGGCCAATTAATTAAAATGATCTCCAACGCTGTCAAGGTTAACATGATATTTATCCATGATGTTGTTCACTTTACTCCCTTTTTCGCCTGCAAATATAAAACAATAATTTAGGAAAAGCCAACAAAATATATTATATACACATAAAATGATATTAGGCTACAATATCTAAACAGAATATTTATAAACATTAATATAAAATGTGTAATTTACATTGGTGCATTTGCATTGCATTCAAGGTTTCATGCATTCCCTGGGAATCAAACCTATGACCTTGGTGTTAGCACCATACTCTAATGTTTGAGCTACAACAACTTAATTAAAGTATAAAATAATTTAAATATTACTTTATGATACTTTATAATCTTAAACATTGTTTTCTAATTCATGTATCTAGGTTTGTGTGAATAGGATACTTGTCAAAAAATACTTGTCTATATGCAGCATATTCGCAATAAACACTCACAGCAGATTGAAAGCAGCTTCTCAGTGCTTCAAATTCCTTGACACACATGTTTTTGGTCAGCTCCTGTTTTCCAGTGGTTGTGGCGGCAACACATTTCCCATAAGAAGCTGCCTAATAATATAATAACAGAAAAACAGACAGCTTTACAAAACGATAATGTTATCTATCTATCTATCTATCTATCTATCTATCTATCTATCTATCTATCTATCTATCTATCTTGTGAATCTCCCAAAGCTGCTCTATTGGATTGAGATCTGTTGACTGTGGAGGCCATTTGAGTATAGTGAACTCATTGTCATGTTCAACCAGTTTGAGATTATTTGAGCGTTGTGACATGGAGCATTATCCTGCAGGAAGTGGCCATCAGAAGATGGGTACACTGTGGTCATAAAGAGATGGAAATGGACCTCAACAATACTCAGGTAGGCTGTGGCATTTAAACGATGCTCAACTGGTACTATGGGGCCCAAAGAGTGCCAAGAAAATATCTGAAACACATTTACACCACCACATTTACGTAGATTCTGACCCTACCATTTCATTGTCGCTGCAGAAATCAAGACTCATCAGACAAGGCAACATTTTTACAATCTTCTATCGTCCAATTTCGGTGAGCTTGTGCGAATTGTAGCCTCAGTTTCCCGTTCTTAGCTGAGTAGGTGTACCCAATAAAGCGGCCAGTGTGTGTGTGTGTGTGTGTGTGTGTGTGTGTGTGTGTGTGTGTGTGTGTGTGTGTGTGTGTACATACACCCAAGACAATACTGATTAAACTAATAAGGAATATTGAATGAACGTGTACCTCTCCTGAGCACTGAGCCAACAGCTCTGGGAAGAGTCTCATTCTCGCTCTGCTGCGAGTCCAAACATTTGAACCAGACATAGTTCAAAGACTTGAAAATAATCCTTTAAATAGCAGCAAAATAATACTTTGGTGTGTCGACGTTCATTTAAAATCTCTGTGACCCATCATAGTTATTCACAAAAGTCTTACACAGAGAATTATGTAGTGTATATTCAACATGCACAGCGCCATTCGGTTGACCTCTGAGATAACGTGTGTAAACCTCCCATTGAAGGGTGATTGGCCAATCAAAACGTTCATATGGAACCATAAATATCTTCACTGCTTTCTCATTGGTTAGTTTTTCTGTTGTAGTTTCCTGCGTCTGATGAAGAGCCAATAGTAATATGAGTTGATTTCAAAGACATTTTCAGGATGGTCAAAAAATCCACTCCAGATTAATTTCCGTATCCAGTCACGTGTTCTTTAGGACCGCGTTCTATTGGCTACAACCACATTGAATTCATTTCCGCGAATTGATTGCATTGAACAGATCTTTTCAATAGTCATTCGTGATCTAATATTTCTAAACCTGTTTAATTGTTTCACTGAAAATATCCGATTCACTAACCGGGCAGCGATGTGTTAAATCAGAGTGGGCGAGCTAAACAGAGGTCCGTATGATTGAGGATATTCTCGGGCAGACAGGATCCGCACGGTCACCCGCCCTGTGAGCAATGTTACATAGACCGGCGAAAAAACACAGATTGCTCCATCATGGCTTCATTAGTGGAACGTTTGATTTTCCTACAAAAAGTACGTATCCGTGGCACGAGGGATATTATGTAATTTTAGCTATCTGTTACGCCAAACCTAGTTTCCTACGTTGTTTACTGTATATCTGGCGTTAGCAGCAGTTAAATAGACTGCATATATCTGCATATAATTGATATTTCTGTTTACAGACACGTACAAATACACGACTAAAATACCTTGGTACTTCCATGGTGTTTTGGACATGTACCAAGGTCCTACCAAGTTTTTTTTTTAACTTGTACTAAAGCAGCAACATGAGTGCCTATGTTCTATTGTAAAACTAGTGTCATATAATGAAGTGTTATATAAATACCATGTTACATTCATTGTATATAGTAACGTACAATGATATATTATCACTGTACCATGGTAATTTATATGGTGATACTACAGTACTGCTAAGAATACAAAACACGTTGTGTGTGTGTGTGTGTGTGTGTGTGTGTGTGTGTGTGTGTGTGTGTGTGTGTGTATACCTATACATATGTATATATGTACACATATACAGCGAGTTAAAGTCACCATGAAAGCAAAGTTTGCCATTCTTATTTTTCTATGGAATATTTCAATATTTATTATAAATGATTTATCTGTGCACATCTTTTTTTTTAAATTCATGTGGCATTCATATTCTTTAATCAAAATAATTTCTAAGAACAATAGTGAAGAAAAAGATTATTGCAACTTCCGTTTCAAACTAACTTTAAAGGTGGCCTGGGAAGAGAGATTTCCTCATCTCTTTTTTTGTGTCTCAGGTGCCAACGCTTATGCGGGCAACATCAGATGACGAATCGCCTTGTCCCGGCTATCTTTTTGAGGAAATTGGCAGTATCCTTTTTGAGACAATACAGAAGAAAGTAGAGTAGGGCAGGATAAAGAATTCTCTGTCATCAGTGGACCTTGACAGTCATGGTAACTAAGAAATTTCCCATGAGTCAGTGGGCTGCTGCCAGTGTCTTCTCGAGTACCTCTTGGAGAGACTACAGGTGGAGTCCTGCCACGTCAAACTTAAGGTGAGATAGAGTGGTGTGGCTCAGTCTTATTTGGGTCGGTAACCATAGGGTTTTAGGTTCAAACCCTGCAAAGGGTAATTCATGAACTCCCTTCATTGAGCTCAATGTTTTGAAGTATTTTTGATATATTTAGTTGTTCTGTGGTGTTTATTGTGCTTTTAACCCCGTCCAAGGTCCTGAAGATTCTCCTGCATTTATGTGGCCATGGACCACCTCACTTCCTCACAGAGCTACGGCGGAATGCTACATTCATACAGGAAGTAATAGGTAAGCAGGTCTAAACAATTCAAGGTAAACACTGGAATACTTTTTAAAGAAAGTCATATTGACTGATTCTTAGGAGTCAGTGTACACACATAAAACCCTAATGTTTCAATCATCCAAACCCAGAGCATCAGTAACTTGTGAAAATCTTATAATCAAGATCCAGGGATGTTTGCAACGTGCATTATATTCAATTAGATAAAAATGTACCACTGAGAATTGATTGGATTTTTAAAAGTGGTCTTTGTATTACATGAAAAATGGGACGGATTGGTGAAGTCAGCTAAATTTGGAAGTCGTTTAAAAACAAAGAAATAATTTATATTTTGATGAAAGTTTGCAAACACATTTTTCTTTGGAATCACATGCACTGATGAATAAGTACAAATTTTAGCAGGAAGAACATACTGTTTGAAAGTTTGCGGTCAGTCATTTTAAAATAAATAAATAAATACTTTCATACAGTAAAGACATTAAATTGAGAATCAGTATCAGTTAAGAATTTCATTATGTTACAAAAGATTTCTATTTGAAAGAAAAGCTGTTCTTTTGAACCTCATATTCATAGAATTCTGAAAAAAATGTATTACAGTTTCCACAAAAATAATAAGAAGCAGCACAACTGTTTTCAACATTGATAATAAGAAATGTTTCATGAGCAGCAAATCAGCATATTAGAATTATTTCTGAATGATCATGAGACACTGAAGACTGGAGTAATTATTATCAGGAATAAATAACATTTATTTAACAAACACAGTTAAAACACAGTTATTTTAAATTGTAATAATATTTCACAATATTTCTGTTTTACTATATATTTTCCATATAATAAATGCAGCCTTGGTGAGCATAAAAGACTTGTCATAAGATACTTATTTAAAATACTTTACTGTTCAAAAATTTAAACTAAGTAAATAGATTGAGTTATGTTTTGAGTTTATTTGAGTCAATAAAAAGGGTGACTGTATTATGTCTTTCTTAGTCTACAGCGGCCCCCCGGACCCCATCCATGGAAGTGCTCTCTTCCAGAAAGTCAGAAGCTCAGCACAGGTAAAACTTTCTCTCTGTGCTGACAAATCAATATCATTAACCAATTAAACTCCAGTTAAGTTCTCTTTGTAGTCTTGTATGTTGACCTTCTGTTTATTACTTGAATGTATGTTTAACAGTTTATGGTATATATATATAAAAAACAACCATAGATGCACTTCTATTCATAAAGAATATGAAATATATAATTAATACAGCAGGCATTCACTCTTCTGTTGTTTGTTTTTTGTTATGTCTGAATTGAGCCAGCATTTGTTTCTATACAGGAGTTGGCTAGCCTACTATTTAATGATACCATGTCCTCAGATTCTGGACTGTCTCAACACAAAACACTGACACAATCTGTGGGTGAGTGCTGTTTTGATATTTTCACCATATTATGCTTTTTTGTTTTTATGTTGGAGGTCTTCTACAATAGGTTTACAATACAAGGTCAAAAAACACTTATTTTCTCAAATATACATTTCAGCATCACTGCTTTTATCACTATGTCTGAAACCAATGTCTGGTTCGATCTAGGATCAGGTCTCTCTAAACCCCTCTGTTGTGATTGGTCTACCTCTTCTAACGCTTGTCGGAAACCAAGCGCTTATTACCATATCTGAATTTTAGCCTCAGAGGTTTCCTCAGAGCACGATACACAGTGATATTAACAGTAACAATGGTGTCAGTTTCATCATCAATTCTTGACATATCAAAAGCACGACCTAAACTCTTCCCAGCTTCAACTACAACTACAGTGTTTGAAGGCGGGTCAAAGCAGACACTGTTCACGGGCTGCCAATGAAGACCATAGGCTGGCATTATGCAAATGTGTTACAAAACTATGTAGGTTCGAGCAGGAAGTAAGACTGGAATTACTAACGACTCGTTTCAGTCAGTTCACAATCGGTTCTTTCTTTTGGGAGACATTAACTCCATTTATCCTGAACTTTGATCTTTGAATCTTTGCAGACATTTTACATTTACAATTTTACAATTTTACAGCTTTATAACACTACATAAAAGGTATTTGGAAAAGTATAATAGGTATACTTTAATATAAGTTCATAAAAATGTTTTAAATGGGTATAGTATGTGAAAAATACCAAGATTTCTGTTTGCAGGAATGGGTTCAGAGTCGCACAGGTCTGGCATGCAGGGGTTTGGATACAGCCCAGGAAGGAAAGAGTCCAGTAAGACACAGACTTTTAATGTTATTCATCCAAGTCCTGAGCTCAACACTAATATTTACTACTGGAAGGCATTCTGGTTTGTGTCCTGTCCCATTTCCCACTCTCGTTCAGGTGGAGGGACTCTATTGGGCAAGATTCAGAAAGCTGCCGAGGTGGTTGCCAGCGCTGTCCTTCCTCCAACAGAGCATCCTGGCATCCGTCTCCATGATAACCACTACCACGCTGTGGTGGCGCCCTCTGCTACTGTGGAGATGGCAGTGCCAGCGTGTGCCTACAACATCCCATTCCAAGGCCACAGAGGTGAGCCACGCACCAGGTTATAAAAGCAGTGCATGTTAATAGTTTCAAAGAAATGAGCATTTCTCCTTCTCTCAGCATCCCACAGATGCCCAGGGCAGGCTGGTGGAGGCTGGGAGGAGACGGACAGTGGGCACAGCTCCTCACACAACTCGTCCCAGGAGACTGCGGAAGCCAGCCAAGCCTCACTGGGAAGAAGCAGTAAGTCGGGCAGCCACTCCGGGGCGAGTCGGGAGAGCGGTGACCTATCGGAACGGTAAGGGACAGACTGCTGCAGGGCTTCTCTGTTCTTGATGGTGGTCAACACACATTGCTTCCTCAAGTGTTCGAGGTCATTAACGCCAGGTCATTGCATCACCAAGGGGGATTTTAATGCTGGCATCTCATTTCCAGAACTAAAATAGCAGCATACAGAGTCATGTCTGATGTCATTTGTCATATTTCACACAAAATCACAAGATATAAATATTATTATTAATTTTCAGACCATTGAAACATGACTGATAATTAAGCATAAATACTCATTATCATAATGAATCAGTATGGTTGAGATTTTTTTTATTAAAATCTGCATACATTAAAAGCAGTATAACAAATGTTACCAGAAGTCCCTTATGTTCACTGAAGCTGCATTTATTTGATACAAAATAACTGTTTCTATACGAATATATTTTAAAATGAATTTATTCCTGTGATGTCAAAGCTTCAGCATCATTACTTCAGTGTCACATGATCCTTGAGAAATAATTCTAAAATGGTGATTTGCTGCTCAAGAAACATTTATGATATCTTATTATTCATATTTTTGGGGGGAATTTGTGATACATTTTTTTCAGGATTCTTTGATGTTTAGAAAGTTAAAAAAGAACATCATTTATTTGACATAGAAATTATTTGTTACATTATATTGTCACTTTTGATCAATTTAATCTTACCGACCCCAAACCTTTGAACTGTACTGTACTTTTTTCACATAGTGGTAATATGAATAAATGGGCATCATGTTCACAAAGCAAAATAATTATTAATTAAAACATTAATTTTAACATTATTATTAATTAATATAAACATTAATTATTTTTTTCTTTTGATTAGATTCTTTTGAGGTTTTGTGAGATTCACATATTTATTCTGAGATATTGATTATTTTAGTATTTGTTCTTTTAAATCAGTGTGGAGGCCATTCAGTTGGGGGACTGTGGTCAGGAGACTGCGCTTATCAACCGACTGACCAATGGTTCCAAAGTCTTCCTGTCCAGAGAAGAGAGCCAGTACTTCATCAAAGAGTAAAAAATTCCATATGAGACATGTTCTTGATTTTTTTTGGCATCAGTGTTGATCATTACTGATCTGCAATACACCCCTGGATTATAATGTCAGTTTTCTTTTAACAGATGTTTATTCCAGTGGTCAGTAATGTCATAGTTAAAATATCTGATGTCTTGCTCCTGTTTTCTTTCAGATGCTCAACTCTCAACTGTGAGGTGGTTGTTGAACTTCTCTCTCGCAGACTTCAGGACCACACACAAATCGTCCAAATGGTAATGTTTCCTATTCTGCAACATGTAGGCTCAGTATTTAAAAAAAAAAAAAAAACTAAATTGTTTTCTTTAACTTGTCTGAAAAATTTGCTTTGATAACGCACAGCATAAACAATTTGTGTTTGCTTCCTGCAGAGGACGTTGTGTGCTCTGGCCTGCCTGATGTCTTCAGACTTCCTCTCTCTAGATCATATTTTCAATATCACACACAAACGCCTCGGACAACTTAGTTACGGAACCGCAAGCCCTGTTGCCAACAAGGCAACCAAGGTACCGTCACCAAAACCATGTGTAAATGAGTGGAAGCAGGATATTCAATAATAATAAAGCTATTATGCTATTCAACTTTCTTTAGTGTGTGATGTTGTACATGAAAAAGGGTCTGCAAAGTTAAACGGTCCACTCTAAATCTCTATCTACCTTATTTATAACTTAAGAGTGGATGTGGCCATTTGTAATTTGAATGTGTGAGGCTTCCATTGTCATTCGCTTCCAGTTATTTTAGCTGTACAAAAACTGTCTGTTATGCTGCTTTATACTGCGAAATGGTAATAATAAATTCCCCCAAAATAATTCCCACCCAAGGAATACGCAAAAAAAGGAGGGAGCTTGGCTGAGTTGCGTTTGTAGTGTGTTGTTGCCTTGTCCATGTGTTATGGAGCACATTGTGCTTTTCGGAAAGAGGAGCTTTGTAGAGACAGAAACTGAACAGTGTTACTGACAGACTGGCAAGAGAAGTGCTGCAACAATGAAAAACAATGTTTTTTGAACATTCAAGCATCGAATATTACTCTAGTAGATCCAAAAAGCAAAATCAAGACTTTGTAAAATGGCGTAATATGGCCTCTTTAATACTAATTAATACTAATACAGCTCATTTTTACTGATAAGCACATCCTCTTGTAATTTTATGGGACTAACAAATTCTTTTTTTTTTTTCTTTTTTTTTTAACTAGCTCCTAAGGCAGTTTGAGGCCTTGCTTGATTGTGTCACAAATCCCAGGTGTGACCGTGCTGGGCGTACAACCTTCGCCAGCTCTTCACTTTCAAACCAGCCCTCTGAATCTATGACCATCCCCTTTGTTCCAGGACAACTTGGAGAAATGACAACCTCGGTTATCTCATCAGAGGAGACCCCATCTACACAAGACCCACAGGGCAACAGTGCTGCACCCGGGTCTCAAATGACAAGAGAGCAAGAAGAGGGGGGAAACAGAAACACGAACACCTCCAAGATCTCAGAACCACTCAGACTGTCGCTCTTCAGTGGAATGGAGCTAGTGAACAGAAGCAAACCTGTGTGTTTGGTTGAGCCTGTTCCTGTCGAGTCAGACGCTCAGACAAGTGTAGAAGCTACTACAGGCATAGACTGTGCGAGTGAGAAAAGCTGTGAGAGAACTGCAGGCTCACCCATGTCAAGTGAGCAAGTGTCTGCCTTCTCCTTCCTTAATCTCTGATGCCAACTTTCATTTACGGTTGTGTACTGACATGGGGGAAAACCCATTCATGTTCACATGATTCAGCCTATGAGTGATTTCTTCTTGCACAGAATCAGCTTTGCAGTGAATTTTTTTTGAATGAAATGGTTAACAACCTTGTGATATTAAGAATAATAATGATATTATTATAATTGCTGATAGTGACTACATTTACATGCACATGCAAATTTTAGTCTGCAGGAACATGATCGCCATGACCTGATTAGGCCAATAATCTGGTGGTTTCCAGGAATCTGAATAGAAACCACTGGTTTACATTCACTCTAAACATTCATTTATTTTTTTGACAAACACTAAAATAAGAAACTTACCGACCCCAAACTTTTGAAAGGTAGTGTACATATTGCATGTTAATGTGCTCTTGATGAGTTGATATACTGAATTACTAAGAAAAAACTACAGTATTTCCACCAGAGAATAGGAGAAAAAGAACATGCATGTCTTTGTTTACATGCCGACTACATGTATACAGGAATATTCCAGTTGCTGTCAAGGATTTCTTGTGCATGTGAATGTGGTTGCTGACTTAACCAGTGCTTATGGAGATAACATCTACCTGCAATTGCAACTGCAAAATACTCTTTACGCAGTCTAAATGCTGCTAAAGGTTCACATTAAGGCTGGGATTAGCCTTGATGATCAGTATGGTATATCTCTTCAAATCATTCTGAATTATTTGCGATACTATTGAGAAACAACTCAGGAAGCTTTTCAGTTGAGGTGTTAAACACGAGTGTTACTGAAATGAGTGTTACTATTTGCACTAGTCTTTCCTCTTACTAAAAGCACTTATTGTGTGCATTATAAAATAAGAACAAACATTAACACCCACATAGTTGAGTTTGATCAGAATACATCCTGGCAAACCATTGTCTACCTTGTGTGCAAATATATAAAGAATTATCTTGTGTGTAAATGTTACTGCAACTTATAAAACTAAAGCCATGAGTTATGAAAGGCAGGTTTGAATACAAATGTCCATTCGGGAGACTGAAACGGGAATAAACAAATTAAACATGTAACTAAAAAAAAATCTTTATTTAATTTACATCAGAGGAACAATTCATAAAATAACAATGATTTCAAATATTGTATATATGCTAGCTATATATTATGTACAGTCCTACATAGAAAACAATGGTGACTGCAGGGACGATTTTCATCATCAAAAGCTAATAGTCTTTCACACAAAGCACAGTGCCTGGGTTGTACAGTATTGTGTGCACTGAGTAGTTGAAAGTTTATCAGTATCTTGTGCACAATTAGATCACCTGCTTGAAATGATGTAAGTATCCTCATACAACTGTTTGGACTAAGCTGAAGTTTAGTTGAGGATGTGTATCTAAAAAGGACTGAACTATACTTGTGCATACTAAATTTAGGAACACTACCATTCCAGTTTGTTTTCCCATTCTGAAATGAATCAAGCCAGCATATATATTGGTCTGACACAGGCATAAGTGTGTGTATGGACATTTTATGGTAAAATATTTATGATTTTGTGGTGACATGACACTGCAGAGTGCTTAGTTAGGTGCAAGCTAATTTTAGGTCATTCCTTAGGTCTGCCCGTAGAAGACGAGTCCTCGTATTACATTGAGCTTAGTGAATGATATAAACTAGTGTATTTCAAGCTCTGGTCATTTTAAAATTTGTATTTGAATATCAGGCTTTCAATTTGCTGTCGCTGGATTTACACACTAATTCACCTGTCAGTTGGCTCACACCTTCTCTAAGAGTGCTTCATTATGTACATTAACTGACCGGAGTCTAGCATGCATTTTCAAGATAGTCTCTCTACAGTGTGATGTGCTAGTATGCGTTTCCTAGGTAAAAGTTAAAAAGATTTTTTTTTTTTTTTTTTTTTAATTTACGGATCTGGCACCAAGTTCCTCATTGGAAGTCTCAACCTTCATGGCACACAGGGAGAAATCCTCTAGACCTGAGTTTTGGATATGTAAGCAATCAAGCCCCCCCCCCCCCCCCCCCAAAAAAAAAAACTTTCTGCAAGAGTCTAAATTCCAGTGAGAACCAAACCGGCATCTTCTGTAAACAACAGCATTATTGATCATCCTGGAATGACTCCAAAGCAGGGCTGAAATATAATCACATGGTTAACCTCAGCTCCTAAATAAAGGACATTATTTTATTTATTTTTCCTTATCTAGACACACCAAAGAGTGTCAAAAGTGGCCAAATGCATGTGTCTTGAGTAAAACATGACCCAGAACTGCAGTAGCACCATGTGTGACTGTCTCGTAAAGGGGAAAAGCTTACAAGAACTTGATGTTGTTTTTTTCAAGATAGTTCTTTTATATAGCACCTATGTGAAGTTCATGGTCAACACATCAAGTAGAGCCCCACATAAACACTATGAACATGAAAAAGTGCTATAAGAAAGAACATAAATGCATTTAGAGGGCCTATATTTGTGCCAGGCCTTAAAGTGACCCATAAAATCCCTCTAAATGCTCCCCAGTACATTGTTCTTTAATGCCAATGGGTGATGGAAGAGTCACTGTCCATCACGTTGGACCTTGCTGACCACGAGTTTGCAGGCTACTGAAGTGGGCCTCCCTCAAGATACGGTTGATGTGATCATATGAGACGTTGTGGCTCAAGGAAATGGCTGGCTCTTCTGCTGCAATCGTGGGGCTGCAGGGAGCCTGTGAAACAGGGAGTCCTCTTTGGTCAGTCTTCTGGATGCTGGAACTGGCACCTGCCATGTGGTCCGGACTGCTAATCCCACTGCTGTCACTGCTGGAAGACTGTTGGGGAAAAAAAGAATTTGAGGGTTTCTGTTCTGTACCACAAAAAATGTCTTACAATTGGGCTGTCAACTAATAAAACAATCAAAAAGATTAAGGGTGTTTTCACACTTGGCACATTTGATTAAAACTAACCCTGAAGTGATTCCGGTTCATTCGAATAAGTGTGAACACTCCCATCCGAACCCTGGTGCGGACCAAACAAGCAGATCAGGACAGCAGAAAAGATGGGTCTCGGTCTGTTTCCAAACGAACTTCGATATGAAATATGAATGCAACACGGACCAAAGATATGTAAAAGGACCAAAAATGGGACATGATGTCATAAGATACGACCCTAAAAAGGACAGAATGCTAAAGCATATCAGATGTTTTCTCGTTATAGTCACGATGTTGCCGCATCTAACACGCGAGACAGCTTTTCAAGAGTTCTCAGCAGGTCAAAATACCATCATATGTAGGCTACACACATACAACGAGTGCATTTAGTGCACACAGAATTGTTTTGGATGTTCGGCAAGTTCCTTCTCGAAATGTTATAAAAGCTGAATGATCAGATTGTGAATCTGTCCCAATGCCTTTAGGTTTGATGTTAAAATGCCAATGTGAAAACTTTTTGTCCGGATCAAACAAACCGAACTACAAGTGTGAACACACCCTAAAATTAGGTTCATTCATCATCACACTGGAAAAGTCAAATACCTTCCATTTGATACAGCTTTGGAATCAGACTTAACTCCATACTTTTGTAAAAGCTTTGTGTGTGCCTTTACGAAACACATTCTAGAATGAACGTCAACAGTTGACCGTTCTTGAACGAAAGAATGTTCTTGGCCAGCTGTTGCGTTTTCTTACCTCAGAGTCCCATACATCACGGCCAACCTCAGGAAGAAAGGAATAACCTCCAGACCTCTTTGCCTGGGGTAAGACCTGGAGTTGCTCAGCATCACAGCTGCGTCTGCGTTTTCTGTTGACAGAGACCATCACCTTTGACTACTCTGTTCAACATGCATGGAAGAATTCATAACCGCAAGGTTTCAAAATAACTTAGATGCAAATCTTTCCTAGTAGTTGGTGTACCACTAAGCGTCACCATTTGTTAAACCAAATATATTTATAATATTAATTCTTAAGAATATAAATTGGGCTACAAAAAGAAACTAAATAGATGCCTTTAAAATTTCAGGATGGGTGTCCTTCGCACAAGGATGATTATATTTAGGGGGGTCCGTGGATTGAAAAGAATGAAGATTGAAAACTGTCTTAAGAAATGGAGCACTGCAGACTTGATTGCAACCATTAGTCATCAATATGTCCACTGCAGGATTATGACTCAGATTTAAGGATAGAAATGTCATCAACACAAGAGCTATCAAAGCCTGATGCTGGAGAATAGCACAGACTCGTTTAACCGATATAGTAGTAGCTAGTCAAGAGGATCAGCCGTCTAAAATAACATCTAAAAATAACCACCACCAGACATGAAGTACTGACAACAGCAGCCACATGGATGTTTGCAGGACATGCGTTACATAAAAGCATCATGAAACATGCGTGCAGACACAAATATAAGCAAATGATGTTACCTGCTTTCAGTCAACATGTCGTATCTGTGCATTTGACAGCCAAATAAGGGCACACAACACCTCTTCGACTCAGAAAACACCAGGTTCTTTTCAGCAAAATGAAGGGATCTGCCAAGATTTCCCCTAATGATGATGACAAATAGAATTCATTGTGAGAAGCTGCAGACACGTTTACATTGCAGTACAGGTGTGCAGCAAACGTAATATTAATATCTATTATCAGCTAATATGCATTCGTGAGATACACAGAGCTATTATATTCATACTAGAAAAATTATCTGCATAGGAGTGACGAAGAACGGAACCCCCTTATATATATATATATATATATATATATATATATATATATATATAATTTAAATGTAAACGTCTACTATTAATTGACATTATTGAGACAAAATGGCTCATGGGCATAAGTCAAACTGATACAAAACGATACTAATGTTGCCATGTAAAAATAGTGCGTTCAGGGTGTCAAGCTGAGCGACAGATAGCACAATGCTATGTGTAGTTCACTTTACTTCCTCCTAGCGATGAACTGTTCCTACTATAAAACCAACGAAGTGATTTAAACGGAATAAATGGAGTTTGTGAAGAGACGAAAGGGGTGTGATGTACTCTACCTCTCTCTGTTCACAGATGGATCTTGAGTTCAGTCATTTTCTGAAGTTACAACGTATCCATTTCGCCGGATCTCATTCTTTCTCTCTCTCACTCGCTCGCTCACACTTCCATCTGTTGCTGTCATAATGACGTAGCTTGCGTGCCTTTGAGCGAGGGTGACGTACGATACGCACGTAACGTTTTATTTTTAATTGAATTATTATTTTTTACTTTTTTACATTAAATAATACATTTAAGGTGATTTGGATTAGACAAGGTATCCATTAATTTGAAATGTTATCCCATTCAACATTTTATTCAGTCATGACGTAAATTTGTAGGCCTATCCGCAAAGCTAATGGGAATTTATTGTAAAATGACTCTTTGAAAATAGACCCTTTTCTTATTATGTTTATATATATATATATATATATATTTTACTATTATTTGCGAAATTTACATTTACATGTACATTCATAAAGAAAATAGCCTAACTTTTTATTTTCAGGAAATCATTTTTTTTCTATATTCTTTATAAAAATTGCTATTGAAGAAACTTCCGCTCGGAAAAGAATGTGCAATTGCTTTCGTGATCAACGGTGTTTTGCATACATGCAGTGGGCACACAGGCATTGATAGAGACGGCTAACTGGGTCTTTCGTAACTCAAAATAATCCTGCATGCCCTCCTAGTCAAGCGAGTCCATCGCATATCACAGGGTCCGTTATTTTACTGTCCTATGGTTACAAACGGCAGATTTCGTATGCGCAAACGACCTAGTTACAATTCAACCGACTTGGTTAAAAGTGGCTGCATGAGAAAGATTCCCAAGTCAAGAGTTTAATCATGATTAAAAGACACCGTAGAGAAGACCTTTCCCTCTTCCATTGAAGGATGGCAGTGAAATTATAAAACATGAGTGTAGGTGAGTGGCAAATCTAAATATTTGATAGATTATTTGTCTATTTTAGTATCCCATGCCTTGTTTGTAATTTTAAAACCTCCATTAAATCAAAATTGGAGTTTTGTGGCTGTTAGCCCATATCTGTTTTGAGGCCATCTAGATGGAGTGTACTACTTGGAAGTTGACAAAACTAACTAGCAGTTGTAAAGCTATTTTATAGATAGGTTTAATGAATTACATCAACAATACAGGAAACTGCTCATAAAATGATTTCATGTTTCTTCAAAGAGATAGGCTATGGGGGTAAATATTAAAGTTCTTGGTGTCTACAAGCAATACAGTGATTTTAAACCTATTGATCCAGTCCTGTAATATCTTTTAATTTATTTATTCTATTCTCTTTCAGAAGAATGTCCATTTTGTGGAAAGCCATTCAAGAGGCTGAAAACCCACCTACCACACTGCAAAGTGGCACCGGTTACACAACCCAAGAAAAGCATTAAAGCGCCAAAAGAACTGTGTGCAACCACATCCAGACAAAAGATCCATAAAAATACAACAAATGGTGACATCTTTGATGAGAGACTAACCTCCAAAAGCAGGGGGAAAGAATATACTCACAATGCAGACAGTTTTCTCACATCTACTGAGGTCAAAGTTTTATCATCTGAAACTCTGGATATGGAGAGGCCTAAAAACAAATGGCTTGCTAAAAGACAAAGGGAACTTGAGAGATTACACCTGTTATTGCCAATCTCAAAGTTGCCAAGCAACCCTACCTCATTATCCAAGCATGAAGGAGATAAAAGCTTTTGTGAGATTTCCAAAGGACCAAACCAGGGAACATCTCAAAGTAATGGAAAAAGTGCTAAAGGCAAAAAGAAGCTAAAGATGGCACCATTATCAGAGCAGTTGTCCATCATCAAGAGTAAAATCAATACCCCTGGATTTGTGCCAGCCATTCTGAAAAACTCTAGCCTCCCATCTGAATGCAGTGTACAGCCCGAAAATCCAAAACTCAAAACAAAAGTTTACTTCTTGGAGGAGCTTGAAAGACTTGCGAACAGCCAGAACAAGAATATCGATCTAGTATCAAGAGCAAAAGAGCATAAAGCTCATGCTTTCTTTACATCCAAGACTTCTGTGTGGGACCACATCAATTACAGTTTGTATTACAAGAGGTCTTATAATCTGTTTGTGCCTTATCCTGTTATTGAAACATCCAAAGATTCTGCTCTGGAGACTATGCAACAATCAAACAAGCCTGAAACAGCAGTTACCAAGGTTGCCTTTCCACCCTCACTGACTTTATCTGAAACCATTCGTCAACCTTCAGAAGACATCCTTAGTTCAAGACTGCAAGGTGCACGAAGTCTATCATGTAGTCCGGAGACAGTGACTGCTTACAATAGAATAAAGTTCTCCTCAGGACCTTTAGGCAGCTATGCTAATGAAAATATTTGGAAGAAGGGTCAATTTCCTGGATCGTTCTCCCAAAGGGAAGGTAATCCATGATTTCTGTGATGTTTGGTTGTTTACATAGTTATTTTCATGTGGAGAGAAATCCATTTAATTCAAAAGAAATCACTTAGTTTAAAATGTTCACACCAAGGATTCTAAATTATTTTAAAAGAAGAGCAGAGTCGACACCACAACAATAATGATAAGAATATCACTGAAATCCCTTTCATACTTTTTTTCCAGCTGATAACAACATTGACAGCCAATCAGAATCCGCCCTGCTTTAAATAGCCCATGAACAATATTGTGTGTTGGTGTGGACGCTATGCTGGTTATCTTCCTAGTTATCGGTTTTGGTGTGAACGGGGCTTAATACTTGTATCTGGTTTTTCTAAAATTTAGTTAATTAGATTAATTACATTTGAATTAAATGTTTAACTGCAAAAAGTCTGCTATTGGAATATAAAGGACAACCTTTACTGTGAGCTACAAGGTTGTTAACCGATGGTATATGCTTCTGTTGAAGCAGTGAGCCCGTATTATTTTAATTTAAATTTAAAATGACCTTGTTTGTGGTGAAAACTATGCTACATGATGCTGTATAGAAAATCGAGTGTCGAATATTTGTATGTATATGCATATTTTGCAAAGAACTTAAAATACATTGTTTCTGTAGATACATTCTATAGATAATTTCAACAAATGAGTAGTTTTATATTTCAACATCAATTTTAATTTGATTGTTGTTCGCAATGCTTCATGGGATTGTAGTTCTTTCTTTTTTGAACTACATTAAATTTTTCAACTACATATTTTTGCTTTGAATCAAAGTTTTTAATGCTATGATTCACCTCGTAGCTGATTGGCATAGTTCATGGCTTATAACGCTTTAACAAAGACTTCCTATGGTAGAAATTAATGAAAAAAATACTTCCATTTCCAATATTTAGGTTTATGTTTACATTTAGTTACCTTAGAATTGTTAAGCACATTCTTAAGTGCTTTTCATCACTTTCATCAGCTTGGCTGGAAAGGGACGTTGGTCCATGAAACAGTTTCATCTCATTCCTCCTATTACCATTTATATTCATTCTTTCATGTGAATTTTTCATTTCATCATCAAGTTCCACATCCACATTGTGCTTCCACACTAGTTTTCATGACATGCACGTTAAAATAATGAATTTCTCATACCAATTCAAAAGAAACAAGAGAGTTGAAATTATAAAAATATGAAATTATAAAAATGCCTTTGTTCATGTAGTGCCTCTAGTGCAGCGGAAACTTGGAGATGTCAGATTGAATAAACTTGGTGCCTGGCTTGCCGCTCGAACTCCGGTGTCACCTGGAGAGATTGTGACCATGTTAAAGCAAGGTTTGTTCCTTATCCAACATAACATAACATTTGGGTTAGTGGTTTTTCTAGTGTTTTCTGGTTATGTGATCAGGTTGGCAGTGGTACTACAGGAAGTATATTGATGTTCGTAGAGGAGGAATCGGTGGGATATCCATGCTGTTGACTGGATACTGCGTTCTGTGTTACGTATGGAGATACCCACATCTCAGTGAGTCTGTATCAATGTCATCAACAAACATCCCATAATCATTGGCATGCATGACTGAAATGTCTGTTTTATTCTGTTTTACAGAGAACGAACGCTGGAGGAAGTACCATTAAGGACATTTGGTAGTCTTTGTAATTGTTTTCAGGGCCATATATGGGCACAATCAGATTAATAATGAATAGGGCAAGATTATAATACCAGGAACTACTGGTTTATTACAATTGAGGTTTGCTGTGTTTTTGTTGACAAGTTAGTTAGAAATGTCAAGACTGTGACTGATAAAGTACTTATGAATTAAAACATTTATATCTTGAAGCACAGATAATGGAATTATTTGAATTAAAAATTTCTAAATGTTTATTTATTTGCCAAAAAAATAGAATGCTTTTAACCAAAACAATTTTACATTTTGTTTATTGTGTAACCAAAAAGAGAACTTACCTGAGATCTAATAAATTATACAATATTGTTCTGCACTTTTTTTTGTGAGACCTGTCATATGGTTCTTCTGTTTGTTGTTTACATGATCTTGATTAATTTCGTAATTTTTATTCATATTGGTGCATGTAAATATCCACAATTTGTTAAAAGGGAAGACATTACGACAGATTGGCTGTATTCAAAATGGATTTAATATTTATCTCTGCTGTTATAATGAACACTCACAAAAACAACAAATCATGGACTGACCACATATACAGTATGACGTGTACACCTAACATAATAAAAATAACTTTTTTGTTTTACATTCTTTTTCTTTACAAAAAGTATAAATATTTTGTGTTTCATGTTTTTATTTCTTGTAATACAAACATTACAAATCAAGTTTTAGGTGATGCAGAAAATAAAACGTTAAAAGCAACTTTTACCATGGGGTATTACAATAACTGAAGGCCACACTCGCACAACAAAAAGCAGTAAAAACAAACGATACACTATTTAAACTTGTTTTCACTCGCTCTGTCCTAAGGCAAAGAAGCCCTTCGAAGTGAAGGTCTTTCAGAATGCTCCCCAACACCGACCTCTAGAGCTCAGATCAGAGAGAAGAATATTTCACTTTTTTTTCTGTCTGTCATTTTTGGTTGAATTGCTGGGAAAGACGGTGGCATTTAGTGTTAATGATGCAAAAACAATGGGATGACATTCGATGAAAACAAGCAACCTTCCCTTCAGATCTGGAATGGATGCTAATGGAAACAGACTTGTGAAAATGTACGCACACTGCAGTTTAGCCAACTATGGTCGCAAATTCCTTTGAACTCTGATGGAAACAATGGAACCTACGACTTCAGTTGGCTTTGGGAAACGCTCCCCTGGTCAGTTTTTGGCATTGTCTTGGTCATACTCCCATCGTTGACTGACAAAGCCCTGTAATGGCACAGTTAATATAGGTTCTAGTCTATAAAACAGGACTGAATGCTGACAGTCTCCTCTTTAGAAATTATTTCTCAAAATGGGTTCTTGAAATGTGGGCCTGTCCTCCAACCAAACTGCATTATCTCAGGAAACAGTCATCTCATTATGCTACTAATTAGATACCAATATTGAATTTAAAAAACCTGATATGCTGTGACATCACTACTTCTGCTTTCACCGATTTAAAACTGCGCAAATGAGAGAAATGATCTGCAGAGGGGCTGTAAGAGCTGTGATCATGGCTATCTAAAGTACAAGGTCACGTCCACATGTGCAAATATAAGCTGCCACTAGAGGCAGAAACTGCAGACTGACTGCCAAGACTACAGCTTGGCCAGCAGGGGACTCAACGCACAAGGGACAATGAAGTTTCAAACAACATCAGTCTCGGTAAATCTCACAAAAATCCCCAAATCAAAGTAAAAAAATAAGAAATTATATTTTGCTCAGAGAAATCAAGCCTTTTGTAGGACCACTGAGATTGCGATGACAATATTTCATGACGAGCACAATTACAACCAATTTGCATTAATTTGTGATGAGAAAAAATTCAACTGTAATGTATACTTGTACATAATGGTAGAGATTGTTGCACGCCTTAAATTATTTTAGATTCTTTCAAAATGTAATAAGAATTTGATGTCAATGAAGAAAATTGTGAAAAATGTGATTAAAATGTGCTTACTTGATATTTTTTTTTTAAAAAAGGTACCACAATGCAATAAATATATATTACTGGTCCAAAAATAGGTTTCCTCTTCTTTTTTGCAAAATATTATTTCTTAAATTTTCCATAGATTTTGGGTTGAAATGCGACTGACATGTTTTCATGAGATTCACCAATATGGGTTCTTTGAGACACTAACTAACGGTGCAAAACAGCACATATTATCTCCTGACAGGGAGCAGAACAGAATTTAAAAAATATATATAATGCGTCATTTCAACAAATGAATCAAACAAAAAAGATAAACATCATGTAACATTGTACCCTCAATCTGAGGACTTAACTTTCCCCTGCACAAAACCACACAAGTGAGTTTTGTCTCTGTGGAGCGGTAACATACCTGTAAGGTACAAAACTAATGTAAAAAAAAAAGAAATTAGAGCACAACCAATGTTTAAAAACAATTAAACGCGCAGGTGTGTATGTGTGCCTTACTTGGTCAAAGTCTACTGCAATGATACAACATAAGTGTTGAGACAACCATAAAACCTTAAGTGCGGACAGACTATTAGACTAAGTGTCTGATATTGATCGATACGCTACAAATATCAATGTCTACTCATGACATTCCAAACATCACACTTAACTTACTGCTTGATTGTTTATTTGTGTCTGTCTGTGTGTGTGTGTGTGTGTGTGTGTGTGTGTGTGTGCGCGCATATATTGATGTGTGTCTGATTGCAAGTGTATCCTGTAAAGCATTGTCAAAAAGGCTTTCTTATGTAAACTTCTCTAGAACAACAGGCACAGTATTAGATTACCACTATCATTAGATTCACCTTCCTGTTTCTCAACCTAGTAAGAGCTGCTGTGTGCATTTCAAACCGTGATAATGCCAACGTACGTCCATTCACACATGCCGTGGAGTTCAGCTCGCACACACATGGCGTGAAATGAAATGAGATTAACATGGAACAACTAACAAACATAAATATGGCACTGTCTAACATTCTAGGATGCTATTCACAGCAGCCTCAAGCACAGAGTCTGTGTCAGCCAATGAAGTGTGATTATGATCTGAGGGAAGTTGTTCTTCATGACCCCTTCCCAGGCTCGAAGGGTAGCCTAGGGCAGAGCTATGCTGTGATTGGCTGGGAGATGTAGGGTAGTGAGCATGTTGACTGTTGCTGCTGATTATGGTGCTAGATGTCTTTTTTTTTAGGTCCAGGATGCACTTGATGGGAGTTCTTCTGTGTTCTTCCATTCCTTGTTGTTGAGGTTCTGTCCTATAAGCAGGTTCTGTGTGGCTGTTCATACCCTGCTCCTCTTTTACAGTGAGACTTATGGAATGCCTTGGGGGTGTTTCCATTGTGCTGGGATTGCCCTCATTGGTGACTGGGGTCAAGACTTCGGGACTTGGGATCCTTAGTTTACGGCCACAGCAGAAGTCTTCCAGGAAGCCATCTGAGGAGCAATGTAACAAAAAATCACAAACATACATTCAATCAAGCAAGTGCAAAACATTTTTAAGTTATATAATTTTGTTTGCATTTGGTATAATTACAGTACAACATCATAAAAGCGTTCCATAAATCACAACAATTTCAAAAGAAACCAAAATCTACCGTGCAGTTTATGTATCTGAATGATCAAAAATTACCAGCACCACCTTCACACTCTACTTTTGTGAAGATTGAAAGGATATATATGACATATACATATATATTCTCACACACACACACACACACACACACACACACACACACACACACACACACACACACACACACACACACACACATATTTTAAATGTTTAAATTATTTTAAAATTATTCCTATAAGAAATTAATTTCTTCATTTGTTCTCCAAGGCTTTGCCAATTATATATAGTTATGCATGTTACTTTGCATATAACAAAATCGATGTGCACATTTATAATATTAAATAATCACAAAAAAAACCCTCCAAAATATACATTGCAAATACTACTTAACTGTATTCAACCAAAATAAAACTAATTGGAAACACAGTGAAATTACTTTGTCATACCATTCATTTATACACACAACTTGCGGAAGTTTTTAATATAATCTAAAAAACTGTGAAAATGCAGTCAGGCTCCCATCTCTCACCTGGATCCACTAATATCATTCGTTTGTCTTGGGTCAAGTTGCCCCGTTCCTCTTGGTTAAAAGTCCTGTCAATCATCACCATTTCTGATGAAGGGCTAGACCTCTGAAAAAGCAATATGCAGTGAATAGTTTTGCATTAGCGCAAGTGACATTAGAGTAATTAATTACCTACAAATAACTATATGTAGTATTTTGTGCATTTATGTTAAAAGCATGTTCTGAACCTACCTCTGCTTCCACCATGAGTAAGCGTCTGTATTTGTTCACCATGGCCTGCGTTCTGTTTAGCACTTGTGTGGCAACTGCCTCAAACTCGTCATCAACTGTAAAGTCAAAAATTATTATCAGAACCTCTGACATTTATCTATGGTTTAATATTAATTATGTAGAGGAAATGTTGAAAGCGCACTTTTGGCGAAATCTTCATCTTGTGGTGGTGAGCCTTGGAAAACATGATAGGGCAGTAATCTGTAAATGCCATCATTTAATGAAGTGAAGGGTGTCCGCTCTGAAGACATGACTCTACAGTGATCCTGTCTTAACTGCTGGAGGACCCTGTCAAATAAGGCCTAGAGTTACAATCATTATTTCTGCAAACATTAGACCTTTTGCACCAGAGAAACGAGGGCGCCGCCATCTTTAAAATATTGTCTTTGAACTTCCGTTTTTGCGGTCGCTCTGTATATCTCTATGGCATCGCTGTCCAGGAGTAATCAGAGTAAGTGAAGTGGATTTACTTATTGTAGCGTTAACGAAAGTTATCATGAGCATTGTAATGTTTATCATAAGCATTGTAAAGCAGATGTCTTAACATATGTCGACCAGGAAATTTTTTAAACAAGCCGCTCATTCATAACTACGCAAGATCGCTGTGAAAATACAGAGCGGAAGTCAAAAGACAACGAGCGCAGCGCTGAAAAGGGGTGGAGCTACATAAGGTCTATTCGTTTACACTAATGGTGCAGAAATTACACACTTCATCTGTAACAGGTGTAACAATTTGGGCACTCACATTCCTCCTCTAGTAAGTTGCTGAGTTGCAGGTCGCTTCGGTGTGAGAGGCAATTCCTGACTGGCAGGATTGAGTGTTTTCACAGCTAAGATTAAATAGAATAAAGAAGAATTACTTAGCTGGATCCAAGAGAGGAAATTCAGGTGCAAAAACAACAGCACATAATAATGTATGCACTACCATTCAAATGTCAGTATGTTTTTTTAAAGAAATTAATACTTTGATCAAAAGTGACAGTTAAGACATTTATAACGTTACAAACGATTTCTATTTCAAATAAATGCTGCTCTTTTGAACTTTCTATTCATCAAAAAAAATTATCAAGATTCCCACAAAAATATTAAGAAGCTATGAAACTGATTTTAACACTGATAGTTATAAGAAATGTTTCTTGAGCATCAAATCAGCATATTAGAATGATGCCATGACAAAATAAATTACATTTTAAATATATTAAAATAGAAAACATTTATTTTAAATGGTATATGTAAAAATATAGCAAAAAACCTTATCAAATCTCACTTATGGTCACTGATGGAAGCACAAAAAGGATTCAAAGTAGTCTTACCTTTGGTACCAAGGAGATTAACTAATTGTGTTTGCCCTCTTTGTGTTGCTGCTGTGGTGTTCTATGAAATTGAAGAAACATTCAAATGTTATGAAACAATACAACTTTGAAGAGGCACTTTGCATAAATTAATCCAAATATATTGCACCTGGTTTAGAGAGACTTGAAACTCCGGAACGCCTGAAGTAGTTGGAGCGTTCTGGCCCATAGGCATAAGGTGCTGGAGGTGCTGTCCTGGACTCACAGATAACTGCTGACAAACCTGTGGGCCTTGAACACCAGAACTGACCATGGTGAGGTGGCTTGAAGTCTGTGACGTCTGTAGAGGTGATGGGCTAGGCGACACGCTGGCATTCCAAACTTTGGCCGTGGCACCAGGCCTTTGAGACACCTCCATAACAGGTGTGGGTGAAGCTTGGCCAATTTGACCTCCACTGACCAAACCTTGATTGACTATTAGCTGCCCTCCAGCTGAAAAGTTCTGCCCAGCGATAAGCTGTACTGTTGTGTTCTGATTGGTGAGGATGGAGTAGGTAGTAGTGCTTATTGACCCCGGGTCACCCACTTGAGTGTTTGTTTGTAACACCTGCCCATTCACAGCCTGGAAGCTGTGAACAGTCGTACCAGGGGTTAGGGAAATAGAACTGGGTAGCAAAAACTGCCCCTGAGGCAGATTGGACTGGGACTGTGGTTGTACTTGTTGCCCCAGTGGTGAATGCATTACAATGCTGCTGGCTGGATTGACCACTTTCACCTGTTGAGCAGACTGAGGAGAGCCAGTTGCTGTATAAGGGCTACTGACTAAATTCGCAGCAGTGTTGGTGCTAGGTTGAAGCCCGATGTTGCTGATATTGTATACAGTTTGTCCTCCTGCCTGTAAGGGTTTAGGCTGAATCGGTCTAACCAATGCCTGTTGCGTAGGGCCTCTCTGGATGATAATATTCTGAAGTGGTATTGTTCCTTTATTGAAAGACATTGACACCTGACCAGCTGCGGAAGGGGTAAACATGGTACCCTGCCCGCTGTTGTTTGTTACTACATTTCCACTCTGCCTTAACAGGATCTGAGGCTGTTCCAAACTGTTGATAGTCATCATAGAGGAGGCACTGCCACTGAAGGATCCCACTACCTGGATGTGTCCAGTGGGGCCATTTGGCAAGGGTAGTTGGGGAACCTGCTGGATAAAAGCCTGAGGTTGTGCCAATGGTGCCACCACACCAGGACCCGAGACACCTCCAAACCCTCCAGAGACCAGCTGCTGAGGGAAGGCGGTAGCTGTAGGAATGAGAGATGGCTGGGAGTCCAAAAGGGCTTCTTGAGCCAATGTCTGCTCTGTGATATCTGCTTCCAGCAATGACTTCTGGAGGATGTCAAACGGTTGGTCCTCGCCAGTGAGATCGACCCCATCAGGAGAGGTTCCACCGTCAAGCTCATCCTCGATGAACGGAAGACTGCTTGAGAGCTGAAGATCAGCTCCGCCAGCCTCCCCAAACTCTCCCAAATGATTGTGGCCATCTTTGAGTTCTTCATTGGAGCCACTCTGAGTAGAAAACCAAATAAGTTGTTGTTCAGATGCTCCTACTAAATCATAATTCTAGGTATCCCCATTGCTTGAAATCTTTACCAGACTGTATACAGTATACTAAGACTCATTTCTATGAATGGGAGAAAGTACAACACACAATATGGCAAGAAAACTCCTGCCTACTAAATAAAAGAGCAAATCGCCAATTGGTAAAGTCGTCACGTCACTGCAGATGTCATTATAAGCTCCTGTTCCTACAGAAACAGTTAAGGTCAGTTAACGTGTAGTAGACATGCACTTGGCACATGACATGCACTTGGTACATTAACATAACCAACCTGAAATATGTGCTTTTTAAAGCTATTTGAGCATAAGAAACATATTTATACTATAGGACAGTTCATGTCAGATTTAGTTACTGGTTTGAAAAAAGTTATTTAAATATGAGTTTGGCAAGCAGTTTTTGAGATTTCCGTTTATCCCCATTCAAGTAGATAGGAGCTAGTCTTTATGACCAAAATTGCTTCCTGGAAGAGTTGCAAATATGGCCGCCATGTGAACTGACTTTCCTTGATAGGGACTTTAACTATACTCACGGTGTCACTGGTGAAGAATGAGCTGGCCGACCCAAATGCTGCATTTGTCACATCATCTTCTCCAATCTGTTTGAATGTCAAAGAAAGTTGTCAATAACCTTTCAACATAAAACACAAATGCCATATAGAGTAAGTATACTTACAGATTTACTATTTGAACCATGAAGATACTCATTCAATGCTTGCACATCTCTGTTGAAATAAAACAGTTCAATAACACTTGTTTATGTTTAATGGGCAAAATCTATTTTTAAACTATGTTTGTAGCTCTTTAAACCATAAGCATTAAATTATAAAGATGATTACCCTAAAAAATCCAGAAGACGACGGTCGTCTTCATCATCCATGACACCTGTGACAGTAACAGATTTGGAGATATTACAATGGACACAATTTCCCTGGCGTTTGTCTAAAGTGAGACACTTTGTATATAAATTTGTTTCTGATTACACCTAAGGATCCAATAAATGTAGTGTGCATAGTGTTTAACACAAAATCAAAGCATTGTATGTAATCTGTCAGGATCCCCAGTTTTATAACCTGGTGCTCTTTGGTCAAAATTTTACGTTTTTTTTTTTTTTACTTCATCAGAATGGTACGAACTTGGAAAAGGTTTTGGCAATTGCCATGTGAGCACAACAAAAATTACGAATGATTCGAAAAGGTTAAATGGTCCTGAAAAAAATGACTGCATTGGAAACGAATGGGAAATTAATTTTTTTTTTTTTAAATGTATATGTCAACCTCAGAAATTGGAACACAACTTGTTTAGATTCATGGCTTTGATTTGAAAACATGTTTTGTGAAATATATCATTCATATAAAATTTTAAATAAAAGTATTTTTGTGCATTTTTCATAACAAGAATTTTTTTTTAGTTTCAACTTCAATCTGCTAAGTGTCTTCTTTAAAAAGAGACCAAACCATGCTCTAAAGCATTCAACATTTACAAAAAGTGGTTAACAGGTAAGAAATGGATTATAACTAATGTATTTAATTTAGTGCCATAGGATCCCCTAAAAATACAAAATATTAAGTAAAAAGCTATCAAACTAAAATATAGTACTTTAATTTCATTGAAAAGAAAAGAAAATTTGACATTTTGACTGCCACGCAAGGAGCACCAGAGGGTTAAAGAACATTCTCAGGACAGGTATAATATAAGACTTCAGGTATAATATTAAATTCATACAAGTATTTGACATTAATAGGCCAAAGATCTGTTCTCTGCAGTCACAGGCCTGTATGCCAAGTTTTTTGACATAACGCTACGTTAGCAATGCGAATACACAAACAGAAATAAATTAAGAATCAGACTTTTAGGGTGTTTATAGAGTGACCGCCTCTGGTAAATTCTTTTTTCCAGTGGAGAATAAATACACAACATAAAAATAACCAGCTGATATTCTTGTGAAGTAAACAGTAAGATAATGTTTGACTTCGCAACAAACACAATTTCATCCTAATCAGCTAGAAAACTTGTTTTTAGTGTTTAAGAACACATAAGGAAAGTAAAATAGTCTGATATACATTGTAGTGTAACACGAATATGATGTTTATGTTTAAAAATGCACAAGTCTGACAATGAATGGCTGTTCTCTTTGCTGCAGATCTACATGCGTAGCCTAGAGACTTTAAAATGGCGGCTGCTGATTGAAACTGCGCCACTGCTCGCTACAGTCGAAAGACTAAAGGGTGTTATGACGCAGAGAACTTGTTCAGTATAAAAATGCTACTCGATGTTAATTTCAGATCATATTTTTGTAAAGCTGCCATAGAAATGTGAACAACTTGAAAATTCATGTGTGGAAATGTGACAGAGGAAGAAACGTGGGGGATGGGTGAAACATGTTTGGCCAGTTTGATTGTTGATCACACTTCACAAGCTTGCTTAAGTTGATGCTTTATAACACATATTAGTGAGGGAACGAAATGCGTTGTCTGTTTTTCCCAAAGTGATTAAATGTTTGGACAGCATTCGATGGATATGTATTTTTGCCTTTGTTTTAAAACAAACGACGTCTTGCGTTGTTAAAAACAGCTTGAACTTGCAGAAATCCACAACTGCGAATTTAATTAATTCATTATTAAATCGCATACACACAAGAACAGCACAAATAACCACACTGATCGGACCGTCTAAATAGATAAGAATGAATTATAAGATTAGTCAATATATTTAAAACTGAACATTTTTAGCAAGTCCAAGCTTAAAGCAATATCCGTGTAACAATCTTAATGAAGAAAAAAGTATGACAGGTTAATCCGGCCCTTTTACATGTCCTTGATAAACAACTTCAAAATATATTTAGAAAAACCTGAATTTGCATGTAGATAAACGGGGTTTAATAAACTAAACGATGTACGTTACTAGAGATGTGATATATGAGGTATATTTAACACTTGGTTAAGGCTGTAGTCAATTTAGCAAGCCAAATGAGGGAGGAGATGAATTATTTTTTCTTCCTCTCTACCAGAGAAAAAAACTATCTATCCTCTTTGCCTGATAAGTCAAAGGGGCGGAAAAGAGACACGTAGAAAACCAGCAACCCCTCAAAATACAGAGTAAAACCCTGTTGAAGCAAGGCGACGCATTTTAGTGATTCACTTGTCAAACAGGGTGGACTAAAAAGGCTCTCCATGGCGCAAGGGCAGGACGCACAAAACCCGCCTTAATCTCGCTGAAAGTAACAGCTAGAAACACACAGGGACTTTGTCCATAAATAGACCGAGGCTGGAGTGACTCGTTTTATCGCACGTCTCGATAAAGCCTTTCTACAATGCGTATTTGCGCATCTGTGACAGCCGACGAGCGCAGCTTGGACGGGCGGCAAAGAGAAACGCGTAGTACTAATCGGCATCGGACGTCTCGTTTAATACTGGCACGGATGTCTTAGGTTTGGTGAAGGGTGTAAACGCGGATCATCAGGCGAGTCTTAGCTATGCATTCTTCGTGCTCCGATCTTGTCGACGGCCTTCTTGACGTAGTGGACCTTCCCCACACCTATTAAGAAACGGCTAAATTCGTCGAGGAAAAACCGAACGGAGAACAATTCGTTGGCGAAGCATAAATATTTATTTGAATTTGCATCACATAAAGACGACTTGAAAAAGAGGCAAACCCTTACTCCTGTCTCACTCCTCTTGAAACCCAATATCTCCATTTGGCAACTTTTAATTTGCTCCCCCTCCTCCTCCTCCTCCTCCTCCTTCTTCTTCTTTCTCCCTCTCTCCCACTCATATATTTTTCCCTCACTGTCCTTGCTGCTCAGTCTCAGATAGATTTTTCTCTCTCCACGCTTGCTCTTCCCTCCCCGAAGGAAGGGGAGGAAGGAGGTTGTGTGTGTTTTTTCCTTGAAATTTTTATCACAAAATTATAATACACTCAAAGGGGAAACTCACCGTCATGAAAAAGCAGTGCCGTGTCCACGGGGTTTCCTCGCCATCTCTGCACGGGCCGGTGGAGCAGTGCGGCTCCAGCAGAAGGCAGCATCACTACATAGTGCACTAGGCACCAAGGGCTCTTCACCTGAAACTAGAGGGGTTACTTATTCTGTTTGTTTACTACTGTAAAGGCTTCTTCTGTATCTTCTGCAAAATATAAATAAAAGCTGCTGTTTTGATTGATCACTTCGAATGCCTGACATGCATAACTGAATAAAAAGTGTGTTTGTTATGGGGGGCGGGGCCCTCGTGGACCACACCTTTAAAAAAAATTACAAACTAGTATAGGAAACAATAATATGCATATGAAATATACCCAAACATAACATGTAGTTAAATCGCAATTCGTATCTATCTATCATTTTGTGCTTAAACGGGTTCATCATGTGTATAAAAGAAACAACTAACTTAAATAAACAAAAACATAATCTTCCAACACTTAAGGGGGTTACAAGGGAAAAATTAAATAAATTAAATTCAAATAAAAAAAAGAAAGCATGTACAAAATCTTAAAAGGAAAGTGACTCATACATGATACATATTTTTTTACATTCATTTTTTAATACAAGTTTAAGAGGGTTTACTGTTAGTCCAGTTGATTTTATGTATATGATATTTACCCATATTAATCATAATGTTTAACATCAATGACATTTTTTTTCCATTGACAACACCTTTGTGTCCTGAGATCACATCACCCAAAAGTGTGAACCTGAAGCAAGATAAGAAATTTATCATTGGATCCTTTTGATTTATTTTTATTTTTAGCTATATATTTTTTATAAACTGTAGGCTAGCCTATATGATTATGAGATTGTTGCTACAGCAAGCATGTCAATGTTATCATTTATGAAACTAAATTAAAACATTGAAAACTTAAAGAAAACTATCATTTACTGACAAACAATACATTTTCATCACTTCAAAACGAACTAAAACAAGTCAATTTTAATGTTTAAAACATGTTGAATACTATGACAAAACTGGAAAACTGATCAAATGACATCAAAACTAACAGTATGGCTAAATTAGTTGACTTAATTAAAAGGAAATTAAACAAGTAAAAAGTGAAATTCAAAACTACAATGTGCTGATTTAATTTTTATGTCCATAGTGCATACAGTGATCATGTACTATATCAAAAAAAGAGAAAAAAAAACAGTTGTCAAATTGTGCAACTAAAAAAAAACATTGTTTGTTTTCTCTACAGTCACGAGGTGATTCTGTAATTCTAGAGATAAATAAATCAACACTTATAATATATTATATAAACTTATAATAACATTTCATGTTGTGAAAAATAAATCTCACATAAATAATTTAATTAAAATGTGAATCAAATACAAATATTAGAGAAGAAAGGGGTCTATATGTCTATGAGGTCTTAACAAAGTAATAAATAATTTTCTTCCAGTATAAAAAAAATGTGTAGGAAAACAGTTTATTATGAACGGTAACATTTAATGAGCCAATAGAAAGCCGCGTTACTAATGGTACCGTCCAATCATTGATCAGAACGCTTAGACGAGTTGTCACATGATCAGCACGCATTTACCACACCTCTTTTGAGAAGCAACATGGCGGCACTAGGAGTGGAAGTTAATGTGGCGAATGATGACGGAGAAATGAATACAGCTGTCAATATTCCCGAAAGTGTGTTACGAAGAGATCAAGCGCGGCTGGAAGAGGCAGAGCGCCGTAGAAATGTCAAGGAGAGCCAGACCGTGAAGGAGGAAAAGAGCGATTTCTTCACGTCCACCTTTAATGCTGAGAAGACAGCAGTCGAGGAGATGCTCTCCAGCTCTAACCTCAGTGACCGCGACAAAGCCGCAAAAACACTGGAGGAGGTCACTGTGAGAATTCAACAGCTCCAGAAATTTCTCAACGACAGCATGTTGTTTCTAACGCAATATGAAATAAGACAGGCACAGGCATCCATGCAGAAACTCCAGAGCTCTCTTGATGAGAAGAGGGACTTGGTGTTGCCTAAAAAGAAATTCGCTTTCAGATCCAGGAATGCCGGATCAAGTAAGCAGTCTGAACCCAGTAAACAAACCACAGATAAGTCTGCATCTGATGTTGGTGGTACTGTAGTAATGGATGCTGCAATCTCTGTATACCAGTGTGGATTCTTTAATGCTGAAAATCAAGTTCTGATCATGCAAGCTGAGGAGATCCAGCAACAAGATGTTCTGTTATCTCATCTGACAAATTGTAAAGTGAGACTTTATGGCTGTCCGAGCACCTTGCACATCAAGAATGTCCGGAGCTGCGAGATCCTCTGCGGGCCTGTGTCCAGCTCTGTGTTTGTTGACCAGTGCATTGACAGCACTTTAGTGTTCCCCTGTCAGCAGCTGCGCACCCATAACACCACTACCACTCAGATATATGTCCATGTGACCAGCCGGGCAATTATAGAGGATTGTCGTGAGGTCAGGTTTGCACCATTCACGTGGACCTATCCAGGTATTCATGATCATTTCAAAATAGCCGGACTTGATCCAGACAGAAACAATTGGACAGATGTGGATGATTTCAATTGGCTTGCTGCTGGCACACCTTCACCCAACTGGACTGTCATTCCTGAGACTGAGAGAATAAGTAGTTGGGATGTTGTGGCACCATCTTAAAAAAACCCTGATGTGATTACATTATTGTGTTCTCAGTAAATATGATGCTAATATTGAGATACCATAAACATTGAATGTTCCAGAGTTCCGCACTTACAAAGCTCATTAATTATTTGAATGATGTATTAAAAGAATGCTGTAAGAAAATAAAAAAAGTCTTATCAAATCTGTTATTTGTTGTTCACTCGCCAAGACATTTAACTATACTGAATGAAATCTTGTTAAAGGGACAGTTCACAGAAAAATGAAATATTTCTCATTGTTTAATCACCCTCACGTCAACGTCATTCCAAAACTATAGACTTGTTTTCTTCTGTGGAACATAAAAAGAAGATATTTTGAGAAATGTCTCAGTGTTTTGTTTTTTATTTCACATATGAAAAAACTGTTTGATTACCAACATTCTTTAAAATTTCCCATTTTGTGTTCTACAGAAGAAAGAATGTCATACAGGTTTGGAACAACGTGAGGGTTAACAGAATTTTCATTTTTGGGTGAACTATTGCGTTCAATTCTGTTATTCATTTATACATTTATTATAATGTCATTTGTTTTGTAACAAATTTCAGTAATTTTCTGAAAACAAGATTTATGGAAAAAAGTGCAATCATTTTTGTGCATTATGTGCAAAACAATGTATAAATATGGAGGTTTTAATTTAATACCTTAAAATGATAACAGATAATTAAACATAATTGTAGTTACGCTATAATTGGCCTGTTATTTATAGGCTCTAGTTTTTGATACAAATATAATTATCTACATATGCATTAGTTGTGTAGACTAGTCATTTTTGGACTTTTTTAACTTTACAACAAAGTCTCATTTGTAAACATTACTGAACTACATTGGTTAACATGACCTAACAATGACCTATACTTCTTTTTATAATCAAAAGTTGTATCTTAATGTTAGTTTATGCACTATGAACTGAACTACTATGACCAATTGCTTTTATTAACTAAAAAAATTCATACATTCCATACAATTGTTTTGCTCATTGTAGTTAATGCTAGTTAATGCATTAACTAATGTTATCAAATGAGACCTTATTGTAAAGTGTCAGTGTTTAGACTATCATTGAACTTTGAGAAATGTAGAGATCCTTTCAAACAGTGACTTGTTTGTTATGAACTCTTAGACACTTGAAGTGGAAGTGTAATGTTCTTAAATCTTTGCCTCCTGGTTTTTGGTGTCTCTTTAGTTATGCCAGTCAAACCATGTGACCAATCAAGCCAATCACACGGCACGGCAGCAGCTTACAGATAGGCTCATCTGCTGGCCAGGGATTTCTGTAAATGGGATGACAGTGATTAGCTGGGTTTAGGATGACGTACAGTAACTTTGTGTTTAATCATTTGGATCCTTGGCTTTTGTCCTCCCTTTGCAGATAGAGGGACACCACTATTTGCGTCAGTACTACCAGGGCACACTGTTGTTTTTAAGTATTGTAGATGAAAATCTATTTTTAAGATTGTGAAGAAGATAATGTATTACACTGGCATTTACCTGTAAAGAATCTGAGTTGGATTTTGTCTATTATGGGTGCAAAGATCATCATGAAAATATCTATTAAGTTCTCACTCTACTGGAATGGATTACACATTGCGCCTTGAACGTACTTTCAACGTTCAGCTTCTGTAAGGTACATTGCAAAGCTGTTTTTGGAGATCATCAAACTCTGTCTTTTCTTTCTTTGGACTTTAACTAGTTGTTCAACATGGCTCTCATGAAGGTAAAGTTTGACCTGAAGAAACGGGTGAAGCTGGCCCAGATGCTATGGCTCATGTACTGGTTTTCTGTTATGGCCGGTGTTCTTGTCTTCAGCTTGGGCCTTTTCTTTAAAATCGAACTTCGCAAGAGAAGTGAACTTATGGACAACAATGAGAGTCATTTTTTACCCAACGTTCTAATCGGTGCGGGTCTTTTAGCATGTTTTCTTAATGCCTTTGGGGGCAAAATCTGCTATGACTCCCTTGACTCCACCAAGTTTGCGAAATGGAAGTCCATTTTGAAGCCCTTTCTCATTTGTTGTGTGTTCTTCGACTTCCTCCTCATCCTCACGGCGGCTCTGTGTTTTGCCATGCGCATTCCTCTAGAGTTTACCCTTGCCGAGGGCCTGAAAAATGGAATGAAGTTCTACAAGGACACCGATACGCCCGGTCGCTGCTACATGAAGAGAACTCTGGATCTCATGCAGATAGAGTTCCGCTGCTGTGGCAACAACAACTACAAAGATTGGTTCGAGATCCAGTGGGTGAGCAACCGATACCTGGACTTCAGCTCCAAGGAAGTCAAAGAGTGAGTGTCCTTTTGCAGCTTAATGATTGGGTGATGCGTAAACATTCATTCCTTTCAGTTCTTTTCAATTAATTTTGTTCAGATATAGTTTAGTCGATTAGATAATAAGCTGAGAAGTTTCATTTAAGATGCTTGCCACTTTTAAAGGATCAAAAAAGAGTTTATTTTGAAGGTTTTTAGAATGCCTGTTTTTATGTTGTTTGTGGAGTTATTTAGCAAGTTTAAAGTGAGGCTAGGTACTGGGTGATTTGCAGGGGTCAATGTGCAGTGTAAGTGGTATCAGGTATGTTATCCAGTTTAGATTTAGTCACTAATCTTCTTGGATCACATTTTCTTGCCCTCAGAGCTTACTGTCCCTGTCAATCAGTTGAATACCTGGTAGATTGGCTTGGAATAGATGTTGAAATTACTTGCCTTAATATCAGAGTGTGTGAAGTTTTCATCACAGAGGTGTTTGATGTTTAACACCTAACCTATAAAGTCTATTAAAAGTTTTCCAAAGCGATTAAAATTATTCCATTTATCTATAAATTCATTTAATTAAATTAGATTTTATTGATAACAATAATAAGGAAGTTATAATGTATAATTTTGTTTTGTCAGCATTCACAGCTTTCAATCAGAAAAAAGAATGTCAGCATTATTCAAAATAATTTGAATGAGTAATGAATAAAATGTTGAAATTGTAAATGAAGAGAAGGGAAAGTTTCACAATGGTATATTGCTTTTGCCATTTTTAAATTTTCTGTACATTTGAGTCCTGCTTTTGTCTTATGCATTCTGAAACGTAATATAAAACCGATATACAGTATATTTGCAAAAACTGTTTTTTTTGTGTGTTTCTTTAGTCGAATCAGCAGCAACGTGGATGGAAAATACCTAATGGATGGCGTTCCCTTCAGCTGTTGCAACCCTAGCTCGCCACGTCCCTGCATCCAGCACCAAGTAACCAACAACTCGGCTCACTACAGCTATGACCACTACACTGAAGAACTGAACATCTGGAAACGTGGCTGCCGAGATGCTCTTGTATCATACTATGGTGGAATGATGAACTCTATTGGGATACTTGTGTTGGCGGTCACCCTCTTGCAAGTAAGATGTTTAGCTTTGGCATATCTTAATGTGCTGATCCAGGATCAGTCCTTAATGACTTACATTACGTACCTCTAATCTTTATGGATTGTGCTGTAAAGGTCAGACTGATCTGTGATCAGTACTTAAGGAATGTTTTGTCTAGTCTAGATACTTTATCTTGTAAACAGCCATCATAAAGTGTTTTTATTTTGTCTGCCCCCTAATAAGGTAAATTAGAACTACTCATTGTTTTGGCTACAGATTTGAGGACTCTTAAATATTGGTCCTTCTTATCAGACAATCCCAAAAGGTGCAAAAGTAAAGGTTAGTTAGAGGAGTAATTGCTCATCTTTATGACGTCACACCATGTTTACTTACAGAAGCCTCATTCCCTCAATCAATCATCTAATATGGCACCATCAGGGAAAACATCTAACTGACTAGGGTATTAATAAATGTGATAAATCTTCTGATTATCTTGTAGTAGTTCTGAAATATTGACTTACCTGCTGGGATAAATTAAAATACATGTCTCAGTAATTGTCATAAGTTACCTTAAGGAGCTACTTTTACCTGATCTAACTTTTAAAAAGATTGGTAAATAATATTAATAATAATTTATTTGACTTAATATTAACCTGAAAAAATAAAGAAAGAAACAAACATAAAAAAATATTAGTTTACCCAATAAAAAAAAACATTTTGTATGAAAATGTTTTAGTATTAATGGAAACGTATGGAAATAAACATTGATTTAAACAATATCTGCCAAGCTTACAACAGTCTGTAGCAACAACAAGACCTTGAACTAGGGTTGGTGGAGATTAGGAGTGTGAGATGGTGTGATGACTGAAGATTCACAGGGATCAAATGTTCTAATCTGCAGGGCGGAGTTAAACCATGCTTTCTTGGAAAAGGTGATTTCAAACCCCAATTAAAGATGGAGAACATTCCATCCATTGATTTTACACACACACACACACACACACACACACATTTATACATCACGATATGTTGTTCTGCATTTAATTGTTATGCTGATTTAAATAAAAAAGTATTGTTTTATTACCGACAAAAATATATATTATAATAAAAATTATTTTATTGCTGTCATAGTAAAATGAGAATCATAGGAAGTGAGATTAATAGAAATATTGTATATAAAATATCTATCTATCTATCTATCTATCTATCTATCTATCTATCTATCTATCTATCTATCTATCTATCTATCTGTGAAATGTAGCCTGGACATATGTTAAATATGAATAAACATATCACTCTGTGCAGCTATCTAACTCATATCTTTCGTGTTTTTCTTTAGACTGCTGTAATGATTGGACTTCAGTACATAAACACCTCTCTGTCCACGCTGGTCAACCCAGAAGACCCTGAGAGTGAGAGCGAGGGCTGGATCCTGGAGAAAACTGTCAAAGAGACCTTCACTGATATCATGGCTAAGATGAAGGCCATGGGCAAAGGCAATCAAGTGGACGAGGGGGCAAATGAAGAGGCTGTTGTCACTGCGAGCTGAGCTAACCCCGCCCACCAAACTTTGGCCACACCTACCTGAGGTAGAGAGCTGTGGGACACAGCCTAAAACTGTAACTATATCATCCACACTACACAAAGTGTAGACAAAGCCAATTAATGAAGAACTGGTGAAGAAAATAATCAAAATACAAACCTTTGTCAGTCTTTTACATTCCTTTAAATAATTTGGTATATTAGAAACCAATATTATGGTGAAAACACTTATTAGTATACAAATGATTGGCTTGTAAAGAGAGGCTTTAAATATAATATAATATAATCAAATTGTAATTTTACCAGCTTCGCTTTCCCCTTTGACTTTGTACTTTGCTACAAAAAATCGTAACGTTTTTATAGTCATTTTTATAGTCATATTTTGCTTTAATTATGAGTTGATATTCAACCTAAGAATAGTCATGGATTTGGCATAGTGTGAACGGTAAAAATATGGAAACTAGCCTCAGTACAGTCAGTACTTTTATTTATTAGGAATAAACAACACAATTTGTCATGGGACAGGTATGGCAAATGCAAAGAAATCACATTTTTAGACAGGTGTCTTTTCACCCTTGTGGACTTAGGCATGAAATATGTATGAAAGGTGAGAATCCACATACTTGACAGATGGATGGAGAGACAAGAAGTTAGTTGTTTTGTTTTATTTTAAAGTAATGCTTTATAAAAAATAAAAATGTACCAGGGTTGTGATTTGAGAAAGGGGTATAAAAATTCTGTTTCAAAATATATTTTTTGTGACCTGCCTGATAATGCGTAGTGCACAAGTTCAGCATCAGATAACATACTTGATTTCAACAGCACTGAAAGGAGAGGCTGATTTTGCAGGTTTAGGAGACCCCAATGTGTGCTATGGTACAGAGGGATAACCAGGTACAGGGTGAGGGGATGCTTGAGAAGTCCCCTGGAGTTGAGGAGACAGCTTAAGACTGGCAGCTAAACCCTGACCTGTGACTTCTGCATTCCCACTGCTGGGAGCTCCAGTGCTTTTACATTCGCACAATTACTCCACGAAACGTCCCAGGCCAGAGACTGAAACTCTATGCTCAAACCTGTAATTTTTTGTAATTATGTTATTTTAATTCAAATTATGTGTCTATGTAAATAGTATAGAATTATTACAAATATATTTTTCCTTTTGTAAAAATACAATTTAATTATAAGAAAAAGTTGACTACTCTAAGACAGTGTTTGGTGCGTAGTGCTTATTATTGTGAATAAAACTTGTTTAATTGTAAAAAAAACAAAAAAACATGCAGATTTCTGTTGTCCAGTCATTTGCAGAGATCAAAGCGCAGGGCATTCTGGGAGCTCTGTGGGAGGTTTGCCTTTTCCAATAAGATCAGCAGAGAATTATGTGATTATTGCGTTCACATGGTGTTTGGCAGTGAATCTAAATAGTAGGTCTGGTGAGTTTCATCATAAGGTCTTCATTTAAAAAGTGTTGTACATGAAATACCTCACACTGATCAATAACATGATATATTAACAAAAACATAGAACTGCTAGATTAATTTGAAAAGTCAGCAAGATAAATCATCCACATTAACAATTCTGTCATGCTTTTAGGAAAGAAGCAGAAAATTAGCATGGAATACTATGGGAAATGATAAATGACTTTCTTTGGGTATTTTGGTTTTCAGACAAGCACATAAACACAGATGATCTGATAAAGACAGTAAGCTGCTTTTGAGTGTGCTCAGCTTAACTTCTTGGCAGGTGACCTGGACTTCTGCTGCATTTCCAGTGAAGCGTATCAAGCATTGATATATACAGAATGTCCTTGAGCAGGCACAGAATGTGTCAAACAAAGCTGTGCACTTCTCTCCCCCCCCCCCTTATTTTCCCTTTTGGTCACAGGATATTTGGGAGTGGTGGGGAAAAGTGGTGGGAAAAAAGTGCTGCTTATCCCTGATTAGCTTTATATTAAGAGAAAGTGATCTTATAGCAGTAAGGACATGTCAAACTGGGGTCATGTGAGATTATCATGTGAGATTATGATCAGTTTTGAAATCATTTTAAAACGACAAATTTCAGGGGAGGTAAGGGACTATTTTGAAAGTTTGTTGAGAAATAAATCTTCAAAATTCAAACTTCAAATGTGACTTTTGGATTCTGCTCAACAGAAAGATCAGACCACATTCAACAATTTACAGGAGTCATTATATACAGTCACAACAAATACAGTGGAACTGAGAGACATATGTACAATATATGCAGAAACAAGAAAGTAAAACAATGTGTGAGTCTCTACGTCAGATATTCAGTACATTATTGGGAAGTAACTTGAAGTAGTTGAGTTGGGAGAAGCAATATTTAAGCATTACTGTTCTTCCCTTAAATTGTTATGTAGAGCAAATAATTATGATGTTAATGATTATTTCTTCATTCTTATAAATTACATCCTATATATGTTCCTTTATCAGGTTAATGGAAATCGAACTTTGACTCATTTAATCAGAGATTATTCTTAAAGGTGAAGTGAGTATTTTTTTATATAATAAAATATTTTCTTCTATACCAGCTTAAACCTAAAAAAGGCCAGAACATTAACATGTATTTATTCATCTACAACTCAATAATGCCTCATTTGGCGTTATTTGTTTATTTATGCAATTTCGTAGAATAACCCTAGTGGCCCAGAAATCTCACACTAAGGATTTGTGCATTGACCTGTGTTTAAAGAGCAACATGCAGGTTGGACACCCCTATATATCATAGTGTAGGTTGATGTTAAAACAACTAGATTTTCTCAACTGGAGTAATATATATTTAGCCATTAACGATATTTTGAGATAAATTGTGATAAAATAACTTCCGCGTTTATAAATCACTAACCGGAAGTGACGATGGGCGAGGGAGTCTGGTCAAGTTCAAGCTCAGGTTACAATGGATGTGAATGAAGAAACCGAGTTCTCCGATGTTGACGAGCGTGCCTATGATAGCCCACAGGTAGGGATGGGGCCGATCCGATCCAGTATCGGTATCGGGACAGATACTAGTGTAATTCATGTAACGGATTTTCCCGATCCAACCTGCGGAGACATCCGATATCCTGCTGAAATGACTCCAAAAGTGATTCCCGCCGGCCAGTCTGCTAGCAGGCTGCAAACTGTGGAATGGATTTCCTGAACGGAGGCGCGGCTCAATGAGACACACAGACCCCCCCCCCCCCCCCCCCCCCTCAGGAAATCTATTCCGCAGTTTGCAGCCAGCAAGCAGGATAGCATTGAGCTGTGGAAATGATTCACACTGGAAACACTGCAGAGCAAGACAGCATAATGCAATGTTTTCAAGGCCGTATTAATTAAACCATCTGTCTGTGATGCAAAAAATCTCCAGGTCTATAATTCTCCGGAGTGAAATGTGCGTTACAAACGACAGATTGTGTGGTGACAGACGCGGCAGTGAAGTCTGCTCTCTTCACCTGCACAAAACGCACCCAAAAACGAAAAGCCTCGAAAATGAGGGACACGATGTCCTGATAGGCTGGAATTCGTGCAACAAGCACAAACACAACAATTTACCATTATGGCATCTCTAAAACTCGATCTAAAACTTTCTCTGTCTCTCACTACCGCTCTAACTACAGCTGAACGCGAGCTCTTGTTTACCTCGGCCTACGTCATATGACGTTACGGTCATATGCTAGCTACGGGAAAGGCGTATTCCGGAGCCTAGCACATTTTCATCAAAATCTCTACATCAAATGAGATTTCATTAGTAATTTCTACATATGTGTTTTTAAAAGACCTCTTCAGACAATATCAAGTATTAATTCAGTTATAAATTCAACCGGCACGTTGCTCTTTAAATCCTCTTTCTCTGGCTTGAACGGTAGTGGTCAGTGACAGAACTAGGCCAACCAGCATAAACGCATCATTAAACCTAAACTATCGATGTAAGTCTCAAACACTGCCATCTGTTGGTTTGCTTTAATGTGCAGTGGTTTTCAATAAACCATTACCGGTATTGTCAAGATGATGACGCACTTCTCTCTATGTTTCATTTTGTTTCTCAGACTGAATTAAGTCTCTAAAAACACTGCAAATCCTACTTCACTGTGTTATGATGGATAGTCTGTTCTTTCTCAGGTTTTTTTATTTTTATTTTTTACCTCCTTTCTCTGTTCCTCTCAGCTGGAAAATGGCCTCATCTCTCGATCCATCTTTTGCCAGCATCTTCAGGCAAAGTTGAGCTCCTCCTACATACGATCATACACACTCTCTCACACTCATTATTATGTTGTTCAATGTTCACCCACTTCAACTCCAACTAAATGAACTAAAAATGAAAATGCTATCATTATTTACTCATCACAAATGAATACATTTTTTTAACTGTTATGACATGTTTGACCATTACCGTGAGGATTTTGATTCATCCCAGTAACTAATTTTTTTTTTAAATCAGTTCATTAAAAAAAGATTCGTTCAGTGACAATTTCTTCATATTCCATAGGCTATTACGCCAGTAGGTGGCGAAAAAACCGAGCGTCTTCTATTTTATTTTTAGGCCTATTTTTCTTGTTCTTTTTATGTGTTATGAACAATGCATTGAATCATCAAAATCGTATTATGTTTCATTAAAATTTGCATATTTACAAATCTACTAAGCATTTCTGAGCCTTATGAAACCTATATAGGACAATTATGTTTTTTTGTCCCTTTATGGATCTTGACAGGCTTTAACCTGCAATTCTTTAAAAAATGTCTACTTTTATATTGCATACAGGGTAAAAACGGCATACGGACTCTGAACAACACAAAAGTGAGTAGGCTACTTGATGGCAGATGCCTATCATTTTAAGCAAACTATTCTTGTAAAACACCTTTCCTGAGTGTTCCTTACTCTCTCTCTCATGCTCATGTTCATAAAATCACTCCCTCTGACAGTTAATACACATTGGGCTTTGTGTCTTTAGCCCTCCACAGCCTCATTAGTATAATGTGTCTAAGAGACAGCTGATGGGGTTCCACACATTCAGCAAAATGGGATCGTGATCTCTGTCTGTTTGAATGATGCATTGATCTGTGTGGAGTGTAGGTGTGTGTACATCTACTTGTAACTTTTCAGACAGGGAGTAGGCCTCTTATTTTTTTGCACATGACTGATGCCATTTTCCGAGCCATTTTTCATATGTAGGGAAATATAATAATAAATTAATTATTTATCTAAATTGTTTAGAGTCCATTTATGTCAATACGTTAATAATGACACTGACACAGAGCATTCTTCATTTCGATTCACATAGCCTATTTACAATAAGACAAAACCAGCTTTAAAATACACATCTTTATAGTTAGGCCAAGCTCCTAAATACTTGAGCTGGCCCTCACAAATAGGGGAGTCGGACTAGTTGTCTCAGGTAAGTTGTAACAAGGGTTATTAATAAGGCTTTGATTAGGAGGTCTAATTAAACAATCTGTGTGCTTTCTCTGACAGTGATTTTGTATGTTGGTTTCAAACACTTAAATTTGAAAAATGTGGTCCAATATCATATTTTATACTGTTGATTAATCAAGCAAACACATTAAAATCACACATGGATATGATCAGGCAACAGTCAACAATAGTCAAGCGGTATTTCTCATAAATGTCAGGATGAAGTAAGTTGTCACATTTGTGTTTTATATTTTTCTACCAAAATGTTTATGCTTCTACCAAGATGTTTAAAAATTAGAGTTCAATTACAATATGTGTTGGCCTTTTAAAAGTATTCTAATGCAGAAGTTGGCTTCCCTCAGAAAATGTTAGGCTGTAAAAGTGTGACCCCAAATATAGGCTTACAATATTCTTGAAAATTCAAATGTGATGTTAAATATATAAATTAATATCTGTGGTCATAGTTGCAGATGCAACAGGCTTAATATGAGAACAGCTGTTCCAAAGAGAAAACTTGCTTCTGAGTAATGATTCCTTCTTTCAAATACCCTGAATTCCGACTGGTCATGTGATCTCAAGATGTTTGTCCCCGTGACGTAACCCACTTGATGTAAAATATTTTTTCCCCCTGGCTTTTATAATACTAGAGTATTCATCTCATGTGAGTGTACATGATTTTCAAAGAACTATTTTAAAGCATGTACCTTTAAATTATGAGAAAAGCATGAGACATTAACATAATCTTCCTCATGGGGGCAGCATTTACTGGCGTCTCACATTTATTGACAGCCATACAGCCATGTACACATATACACCCATGTGATCTTTGTATGCAAGTTGCCAGGGGCGCCGCTAAGGGGGGAAAGGTTAGGACGATTCTCAGGGCCCACACAATTTTAGGGGCCCCAGAGATCGATTTTATTAATTGAACGGGTGCAGTAGTAGGGGCCTTACCTCATATTTTTCATAGGGCCCAAAATCCCTGGCCGCACCCCTGCAAGTTGCAAACCCCAATAATTTCGCAACAAACATTTATATCATATACAGAATAATGTCATGAAGATCAAATACTTACACAGTAATGACCTCGACGTTTCTCTCGCCCCTCTGCGCTCTGTGCTCTGTGCTTGGCCTGAGTCCAGGGTTGGTCTCATTCTACGTGACCCGGAGATAAATGCCTGCAAGGAGACTGCGAATGACAAAAACACTCTGGGGACCGAGAAAGGGAAAGATAGATAGACGCATTGAAGTGAAGAATGAGAGGTTTTTTGTAGGTTTAGTCTCATTTTTGCAGGGCAGGTTGAACTCAATGGCTAGAAGAGAGAGTGTTTTGTCTTTTTTTTTTTTAGGCTACTGCTGGCTGTCTTCCCTCGAGATCAGGATTAAACAGCAAAGATGGTGAAAGTCTGCGGGGAAAGACTTCATTATGTGATTTACGACATGGCCGCCAGGTTAGCTCTGATGACTGGGGGTCTGTCAGGAGGCCATGCTGGCGTTTATAGTTTAAAACACAGGCAACTTTACCCACTTTTTTTACTCAATTATTTTTCAAAACCTTTCCAGTCTCTGTCAGTGAAGATGAAGGGCTCATATGGGTTTCTTTATTCAGTCTCAGAGCCATTAGCGTAGTTATGCTGATTGAGTAAGGCTTTATTGTGAGTTGATGTTGGGTCTGTTTGTTCTCTCTGCACAGCTTTGCAGAGGCAGTTGGCAGCAGAGCTTAAAGGTATAATTAGGTTTTGATAATAGTAATCTATATTCATGGTAAGTTGACGGAGCCTTTCACTTTTGCTTCCAAAAGCCCATATCATCACATCTGTCTGTGTGCTGATTCAAAGTTCTCCCCTTAAAGAATATTTCAGGTTCAAAGATAATGTTGCATCTGTGACAGACACAATTTTTGACTCATTCCTCGGTTTACACCCATTTATTTATCTAGGCAATGTATGTATGTGTGTATTTCTTTCTTTCTTTCTTTCTGTATTTATATATGTATGTATGTATGTATATATATATATATATATATATATATATATATATATATATGCATACATAAATAGTTACTTAGGCTAAATACAAAATTTTCATTAATTCATGTATGTATGCATTTGTTATTTTACCAAATATAGTGAAAATTCATTATCATAGATCTTCTGCTGTTTCATTGATTTATGATATAGCTTTTTTTAACACTTTCATGCTAGTCTTTGTATTTCACTAGGGCCTGAGATAAAGGAACGGACATGCAGAGAAAAAAAATGTTGTTCAGTCTGGCATCAATCTATCCGGTTAAAGCAAGAGATAAAGAAACATTTGAGGGGAATTCGCCTTCAACCCCAAATCTGGTGTTAGTGCCAGAACCACATTACCTGAGCGAAAGCTTGACAATACACCCATTTCTGTTTGGGGTTTGTAAACTTTTTCTGCATCACAATAGAAAGAAGTGTTTATTGTATTCCAACTAAACCCTTAAACACACATCTACAATTGACTCATTCTCATAGCACCATCAATCAATCATTCACAATGACGAGCTATGTCCACACATATCACGTATTAGATTGCCAAGAAAACTATTTTCTATTTGTGTTAAACGGATTAAGGTGAGGAGGAGTGGTAGACAAATGGTAAAAGACAAGATTTCATGGGGAGATAAAATGGCATATGAGGAAGGCTCTGGTTTTACAATGGCTATTAAAGCATTACTAAGGCCTGCATGGCTTTAGAGTCTTAAGAATGACTAAATATTTTAGTAATTTATTTAAATAGATGCGAGGCAGACCCAAGTTGTATTTAGTCATGCAATGATTCATTAAAAAAAATTGATATATAAGCACTTATTTATTTATTAAACATTTACTTGTGTTATTAGTTAAAAGTCAGTGATTAATTACTCAATCATAGTGGTGCAACCTTGTTTTCCCCAGGTCTTTTAAATGCAAGCGACATGAGCAGCTGACAACTCCCAGCGACTGAAAGATACTATCTAAACAAATTATATTTTCAACTAGAAATATATGCATATAATGTAGGTATTTTAATACATTTTGAATTGTTATTTTGAAATTAAAATAATAGTTATTGTAAATATGTTTGGAGATAAATATGTAGGTTTATACTGTCTATAAAATATAGAGGAACATATTCTCCATTATTGTAAAATATCTCTTTGGTAAAGGCTGATTTAACTGAGTGAGTGCATGTATATATGTGTGTGTGTTACGTACAGAGCTCAATGACAGGCTCCATCTCACTCGTCTCTGAAGGACAATCTCAAGCAGCAACAACACAACATTATCTGAAAATCAATTTTCTCAAGTTTCCTTTTGATCATTTGAGAGTTTTGAGAGCTGATGTGGAAGGGGAATAAAAGTGTGCATATTTTAAAGACAGTAAAAATAAAAGGCCTTGAGCTGGAGAGTATATAGCATTAATTGGAAATATTGATCCGCATGGCCCTGTTCAGTATGGGATACACATACTGTTGGGGAAGGACTGTGACATGTAATGCTTTATAAAGTGTAATACTTTTTAAACTCTTCCTATTTTCTTGTATTTCAAAATGATGTGGTATCCTTCACTCAAACCTCTTTAAATATTTATTTAGGTGATCAAAACTACAGTACAAAATAGGGTTACACTTTATTTTAAGGTGATGTAATTACATTGTTTTTACTCAAATAAGTACTGAGTAATTTTAATTAACTACATGTACTTACAATAGAATTACAGTTAGGGTTTGGGGTTGCACTTTATCTTATACTTAAGTAGAACTACATGGGTTAAGGTTAGATTTAGGGGTAGGTTTGTAATTATTATAATAAATACTTGGAATGTATGGGGAACAGGACTGTAAAAAAAGTGTAGTAACGTGTAGTAATATTGTGAAAAATATGGATTTCTAATTTTTATATACTCAAATATTTTAAAATGAGACCATTCCTTTGACGTTAAAGCTGTATTTTCAGCATCATTAGTTCAGTCTTCAGTGTCATAATCCTTAAGAAATCACTCTAATATGCTAAATTTGGCACTCATTAAACACTTATTATCAGTGTTGAAAACAGTTCTGCTGCTTAATATTTTTGCATAAAATGTTATACATTTGTTCTGGATTCTTTGAATAGAAGCTTCAAAAGAACAGCATTTATTTGAATACAAAACATTATAAATGTCTTTACCAATCAATTATATTTTGATCAATTTAATGTATCCTTGCTGAATAAAAGTAAACTGGTAGGTTTATGTAAAATAACTTGATTTATTTAAGACATTAAGTATACATATTTAATGTTTATAATATATACAACATAACTTTAGGGGAACATTAGAATAAAACATTAGGAGAATGTTAAAGGATAACATTTTAAAATAACGTTAGGAGAACATTAGATTACAATGTTTGTCAGGTTTAGTGTAGGATGCCGAAGATAAGGACACGGGAACTGCAGTACTGTATAGTGGATTTATTTAAAAACTCAACTTACAGAAACAAAGGAAAACTCTCCAGGACTTCAAACACACAACCATTAATCGACGACGACAGAGACATGCCACTTACTCAATCCTCAATACAACTATATAGGGAAAACCCGTAACGCCAAAGATGGCGGTTGTATGCACATGTCCGCCCCTCCCACTGGAAAGCCAATCATCTGCTTTTAACAGTCAAGCCGGGAAACATTTAAGCCTATCGTCTGGTTCCACTGACGCACACGCACAGTTGAGGTTTGCGACAGTGGAAAATACGTTACCGTTTGAAAAGGCGGCAGATTTTGATAAGCAGTGTATGTGTGCGTTGTGTAAATATCAGACATCCCAAGTGTCTACCGCAGATATAGCGGCTCCATGATGCCCGCAAATTAGTTAAATTCTCCCAGAATCTAGAGCGAGAGCTCACACATACTGTGTTTCAAACCGTGCCCGCACGTCAGAGAGGGAGAGAACCCTTGCGCATGCGTAGTAAAGTATAACGTGTGGGGAAAAAGGCGTTTTAAACCTTATTTTGGGGCAAAGTCATCAAACTTTTTCAGCGATTTTTATCATATTTTACTGCTGTTTCTATACATGCAGTTTTTATGTCCCGGTGACCAGTGAAAGTGCAGTTCTGACTCTCTGCCCATTCATTTAGATAGGAGCCTGGTCTTGTTAGTCCGAAATAGCTGCCCGGAGGCGTTGCCAAGATGACGGCCGAGTGGCATGACTTGCCTAAAAGGACTTTGACGACGACCAACAAACACTGAGGGAAAACACAGGGCTTAAATGAACAGGGACTAATAGGATAATTAACAGAACACAGGTGAAGGGAATTACTAATTAAACAGACCAGGAAACATTAACAGGACTAAACCAAAATCACAAAGACAGGGGAAACAAGATCACAAAACTGAACTAAACACTGAAAACGTGGCAGAACCTCCCCCTCCCCGAAGGCGCGTCCTCGCGCCGTATAACATCCAAAGGGGTGGGAGGGTGGGCGCCCTGGAGGCTGACGAGGGAGTGGTGGTACAGGAACGGGAAGCAGTTAGTAGCTCGTAGAACCGGCTGCGGGCGGTCCAGGGCGGAGCTGTCGGACCCTCGGGCATCCAGGGCGGAGCTGTCGGACCCTCGGGCATCCAGGGCGGAGCTGTCGGACCCTCGGGCATCCAGGGCGGAGCTGTCGGACCCTCGGGCATCCAGGGCGGAGCTGTCGGACCCTCGGGCATCCAGGGCGGAGAGGACCCTTCGGACGTCCATGGCGGTAAGGACCCTTCGGGTGGCCATGGGGGTGAGGACCCTGTCGCTACGACCTCCATGGTCCCCTTACAGGGCGTACTGCACCCCCAAAAAATTTGTAATGGGAAATTTGACAGGTACAAAGATTGGTTCTTGGTGCTCAGGAACGGGAACCGCAGACACCGGATCCGGCTCTGGAACAGCAGACCCGGGCTCAGGCGCTGATGGGCTCAGGCGCTGGCGGGCAGGCGGGGCAGGCGATGGGCTCAGGCGCTGGCGGGCAGGCGATGGGCTCAGGCGCTGGCGGGCAGGCGATGGGCTCAGGCGCTGGCGGGCAGGCGATGGGCTCAGGCGCTGGCGGGCAGGCGATGGGCTCAGGCGCTGGCGGGCAGGCGATGGGCTCAGGCGCTGGCGGGCAGGCGATGGGCTCAGGCGCTGGCGGGCAGGCGATGGGCTCAGGCGCTGGCGGGCAGGCGATGGGCTCAGGCGCTGGCGGGCAGGCGATGGGCTCAGGCGCTGGCGGGCAGGCGATGGGCTCAGGCGCTGGCGGGCAGGCGATGGGCTCAGGCGCTGGCGGGCTTGGAACTGGCTGGAGTGGGAGATCTTCCACGAGGTATTTGGATCCACACGCCCACAGCGTGTGATCCACAAACTCTAAGAAGGACATATTGAGGTCCTTCACCAGAAGTATCTGGGCAAGCGGGTCCTTCAGACCACCCCAGAAACTGTGTAAGTTCCTCTTCCTCCAACGACATGTCATCATACAGGTCTAAGTAAAGACCCGCATATTCTTCGAGTGAGCGCTCACCTTGAAAGAGGATAGGTGTGTTGATTGGTGTCACCTTTTTCCTCCGGTGACATCTCCTCTGGCTCATCTTCGGTTTTTCTTATAGGTTGGTCATTCTGTCAGGTTTAGTGTAGGATGCCGAAGACGAGGACACGGGAACTGCAGTATAGCTGATTTATTTATTCAACTTACAGGCACATACAGGGACAACGGAAAACTCTCCAGGACTTAAAAAAAAAACACACAACCATGAATTGACGACGACCAACAAACACTGAGGGAAAACACGGGGCTTAAATGAACGGGGACTAATAGGATAATTAACAGAACACAGGTGAAGGGAATTCCTAATTAAACAGACCAGGAAACACTAACAGGACTAAACCAAAATCACAAAGACAGGGGAAACAAGATCACAAAACTGAAATAAACACACTGAAAACATGACAATGTTAGGGGAACATTACAAATGTTCTACAAACCAAAAACTAATGTTTTGTTTCATTAGGAACTTTCCTAGCTAATCAAAAGCAAACCTGTAAAAAATAACATTCTGGGAACCAAAATTTGTCAGCTGGGTTACAAGCTATACGATTAACGTTTTTAACGTGTTAATGTTTTTTATTAATCCTGTAATTACGGTAATTACGACAAGGCTTTGCACCTACAGTCACCCATGATCTTAAACAGCCACATAAACTAAAAAAAACTGAAAAAACATCATCTTGAACCAACATAAATTAGAAAGTGGAGTTCTGAGTGTCAGAGACAAACCACAGTTTGTCATAATTAGTTAAGATGTTTTGAAATTAGAACACAGATTTTTATTCTTAATTTACATGTATGTATACATGTTTCATGGATCGTTAGGTCATAAATATTTGCCTCAAAAGTCATGGAAATTTAGGTAGAAATGTGTATGAACCCTGAATATAAATATACAATTAGATATAAATGTCAAAAAAAATAACTAAAGCAAAACGCATTATGGCCAGTACTCCGGCTATCACATTCATTCGGCCCCTCGTTGCAATCAGGGGGGTGGGTTGTCCCTTAAAGACAGTGTGGCCCTCTGAAATGTGCAATTGTTCTGTTTGTGCGAGAACAATGGGTCGTCTTCGCCCTCACATGCCCACCATACCAGCTGGCGATGACAAACCATGTCACCACACTAACCCTCCTTGTACGTCCAAATGCCCATCGAGCACATAAGACCACTGTTGTCCTTCGCTGGTCAATGGACACTTGATTGTTTGTGAACCAGTGCTATGTGTTGGTCTGCCTGGACTGGGGGTGGAGGGTAGCCTGGACGGGCATTCACGATGCCACATATTTGTCTTAGAGTCCACAATAGAAGTACACATTTGGACTCAATGAGACACATTGAGTTAGACTGGACAAAGGCAGGGCAGTTCACAAACACACTCATGTAAAAACATGGGCAAATATATGTTAGCGCAGGATTAGCATGTCAATACTGAAGAATCCTAAACTGCTTCGGCATGCATTGGATTACCATAAAAAGAAAGCTGGAATTAAAAATTATCCGGCTTATTAAATCATGCCGCATTTAACCTTTTCCCAGTGTCTTTTCATGTTCTAGCACAGAGGTTGCATACAAAATTTGGCATATTCCAGCTGAACACAGTGTGCTTGAAAGGAATCTCTTTGAAAATTACACAAATACTGATCATGCACAGTTGTTGGCATGTAACAGTTTTCAAGGCAGATCACAATAGTCACCGTTTTAATATTTTCGATAAACAGGAACTTCACAATGAGGAAGTATGCTTGCGTGACCTGTGTGAGCATTTGCAGTATCCAGTAACAAGCTCTGGAACGATGACAGACCGACAGAACACTGTGTAGCATTAATGAGCCAAGTCTGAATTACATTGGGCTGTGACATTTGCTCTTTGGAAGATTTTGAGTTCTATGTCTTTCTAAAGGTTGGATGTTATATCCAAATCACTGCAACAAACCACTCATGATGAAATTAAAATGCAATTATTTGTTTAACCTTCCTGCGGGGGGTTTGGTTGTTTTCAACTATTGAACTTAACATTTTTTTACCCCACAATATAAAAGATTTTTTAATGTTTTTGAATGAATGCTCTTGTGATAACCAAGGCTACATTTATTTGATCAAAAACACATGCAGTAAAACCATAATAATATGAAAAGTTGTTATAATTTAAAATAGTAGTTTTCTATTTTAAAGTATTTCAAGTTAATTTTTTCTTGTGATGGCAAAGCTGAATTTTCAGTAGCCGTTACTCCAGTCTTCAGAGTCACATGACCCTTCAGAAATCATTCTAATGCTGATTTGCTGCATTTCTGTTTATCAATGTTGAATACGTTTGTTTTGCTTTATATTTGTGTTGAAACTGAGATTTTCAGCATGCTTGGATGGTTCAAAAGAACAGCATTCATTAGGAATGGAATTGTTATGACATAGGCTATATAGGTGCTGTCATTTTGGACCAATTTAATGCATCCTTGCTGAAGAAAAGTATTAATCTTTTCTTAATCAGTATCTGACCCCAGATTTTTTAATGGAAGTGTATAGCAATCAAATTTTAATTTTTTTATTTTTGTTTATTTGTTGCATTTCCATTAGACTGCCCACATCATGGACTGCCGGCCAGCGTATCTTCAAAACAAATGCCAGCCACTCTGTGGATAATAATTCCTATTAAAAACTACACATATGGCTCTTCAAAAACTCTTTTAGTCACAGCAAATCAGACATTAATGACCTCAGAGATGAATGTCACAGAGGCGGAGAGCAGTCTTAAAACTTGCTCTCAGAAGTAAAGCAAATTCAGATGGACTAGCTTTTCAAATCCCATGAGTTCCGTCATGTCTTATTCATTATCTACACACAGTTCCCAGTCCTTCTATTTCCTCACACTTCTGTGAGCACTTCCTCTTTTAGTGTCTGGTCCAAATGTAATATCAGTAGATCAGATGTCTGCGCTTACATATCTCGAGACGGTATTTACGAGTCACTATTTATGTTTCGCTATTTATAATTTACTATTTATGATTGATTTGATTACTTTTTACTGTCTGTGTACTCTTGATTCTTTTGATTTTGCACTGACATAGTATAGTAGTATCATGTGTTTTTCATTACAAAGTATGGTTGAAGCAATCATAAACATATACTTCTCCACCCAGGATTTTATGATGTGGTGAAACTGACAGTGTTATGTCTAATGGGCTGTGCTGCAGTCTTACTGCTGTTGTTGTGTGCGCTGACATTAAATGTAAACTGAGTGAGATCAGAGAGTAGAGAATCTGATTTCGGCAGATGGCCATGACGTAGTGGAACCTAGAGATATTTCCTTCAACATGTGTGTGTAATGTGCAACACCCCATTCCTGAGAAAGAGAATAGATCATTTGCCAAGAATACTTTGAGCACAGGCTCTTGATCCAGTTTCTTTTGTTCCTACAACTTGTTTTGGACAACTTTGAAGACAATTCCAGGTGTGTAAAGATAAACAGAACACGTTTCCTTCTATAGAGGGAAAGCAATGTGATCCTTATGACACATTTACTTTTTTGGGGCTATAGAGAATATACATTTTACTCACTGTAAGACTGAGTATGAGTTCTGCAATTGCTGAAACAATACACCAAAATTATGATCTCAAATAAGCTGGATTTGTTGTTTTTACAATATGATTATGTCCCATATGATTCCCCAATGTGTTATGTGGCAACAAAAAAAAAAAACAGTTAATTTTTGTGGTAAATCTGGTTTTGAACTTAATGTGCAGGCTAACAGAGATGACAACAGTTTAAAATGAAGCTATAAAATGGTTTTTATTATCTTGATATGTTTGCTTTTAATGTAGGACGTTGGATCCGTTTCAAACCCTCCATGTCTGTTTATATGACTCTTGAGAGTCAGTTGCTTCACACTGAGAATTTTCGCCCTAGCCCACTTATCCCTCAAAGGCCCTTTGAGCTTAAAAGACAAATGTACACACAACCAAATAACATGTGCTTCTCTTTTAGCACATCTACTGTTACAGAATTTCAGCTCAGGATTTTTCTAAACTTTTGACACCATCTTATCAGTCTTTGTGGGTAAAATTAGTCACACCATATATTTAATTAATCCGCCTCACGGCAACGGTTAGTATGTGGTTTTAGATTGAGTAATATTTATCAAAATCACAGACTTCTAGAGTAGAAGATCTGGATATATGGAGTTTACCTTCATTAATGGGATATATAGCACGTCCTGATTTTGCAGAGTTAGTTGCGCTCCTGGGTCCACATATTTTTTTTATCCTGGGACAACCTTCCTGTCCGAAAATGTAATCATAACCATATCCCTACCCCTAAACCTAACCCCATAAGTTATCCCTAAATTCAGAGGGAAATGATAGGTGAATAACACTGATGTAGAAGCACCAAACCCTGGTTGTAAGCATAAACTTGACATAAACTGTAAACCTCATCTGATTGGTTGATTGGAATGTTGTTCCAGAATCAACATACGTTGATCCAGGAGCATGTTGTACTTGGTGAAACCATTCTGCGGATTGATACAGGTTAGGAAAAACATCAGGGTGAGTAAATAATATATATTTTCATTTTTGTCATCAGTCTTTCAGAATATTTCATCAGTGTTTTCTGAGGCAGTCATGATTTTCAGATGTTGCTCTGTTGGATCATTGGAATCGACAGATCAATCCGCAGGCAGCTGTGGTGATGTCATCGCTTAGACTGCTAGCTCAATTAATGAAGTCACTTCTCTGTTCTAAAAACAACAGACCACAGCCTTTCAATCCTTCAAACTCTCACTGGAATTTTGGAACCAAATCAAACTCAGGAATAGATATCTATCTAATCACATCCATTGATCATGAAGGACGTGCGAACCACTTGATCCTTAATGTATCTGTCATCAATGTGAAAGACAGACGAGATTATCTTGATACCACAGACGTGCTTTCTGGACTCTTTCTGTCCCAAGACTCTATCTCTCCCTTAATCAGTGTGATATCTGCTTGGATCAACCAGTGGAAAAAACAAGGCATAGATTCCTGTAATCATGCCTGTCTCTGACACACATCTTGGTCGACCATGGCTGTCACACCCTCCCAGCCCCCCGATTAATAGCCATCTGTCTCTCATTTGGATTTGTGACAAGGACACCAGGACCTTGGGGCATGTGCGACATGCAGCGGAGGTAAGGTGGTGATGGGAACGGCTTTACAAAGACCTATCTATAGCACTCAACCGGCCCAGTGCCCAAGGTGTCAACTTGAACATATTGATCTCCCTCTGTTGCCCATAACTCAACCGTAATTGTTATGATGCTGGCAACACTTTTGTGGATGTCCCCTCTTGTAAAGTTCATATAAATGAACCACTGAAGTCAATGTGATATGAGTCATTGAGATTCAGTTTGCCTTAAAGCATCCAAATGGCATTTTCATATGTTTACCATTTCCCTTCATACTGACTAAAATCTAAACAGAATAAAAAAGACTGAGAATAAAGTGCACATATGGGTTTTTTAATAAAGAAGGCATACTGTACAATTAAGGCCCGTTCACATCCAGGGTGATAACCATAATGAATGACAACGATAACTATATAGTTTTAAAAATCATTCTAAATGTAGAAGAATAGCAGAGTCCACACCACAACTATAACGATAACAGCACAGAGGCATGATATTGTTGGAATCACTTTCCAAATGATTTTTTCCCCCCCATCTGGTGGATGATAAAAACATTGACAGCCAATAAGTCTCCATCATGCTTTTTAGAGCTTGAGCAGTTAAAGTCGCAGAATACAAAACTGCAGTGCTCTTATATTAAACAGAACATTATCGTATATTGGTGTGGACGTATCTTTATAGTTAGTTCTTGGTGTAAATGGGCCTTTAGCCGGCGACTATCGCAAAATCAGGATTTATATTTATATATCAGGCTTGTATATCCATGTAAAGCTTAAATTGTGCTCAAAATCATATTATGATTTTATTATCATAAGCATAATGTACAGTATGTGAACTACTTAATTCTATTTAACTGCTAATTCTATATGCTTTCTATCTCTATTGTATTAATTTAAGGGCTGTTTCCTTTCATTGTGCAAAGGGACTGTTGATGAAGATTAGCCTTTCAGCTAACTCGAGTTCATTTACATGTATTTGAATTTTGATTAATATACATTGGCCCTTTTTAAATTAAGTAAAAAAAAAACACAGATGTGAAATGATGTGAGCATTTTTTTAACTGAATCGCATCAACCCCACAGCCTCACACCAGTACGTCGATTTCCATACTGCCTGGCATCATTCCGTGCCTATTAGCATTTAGTGGCTATATGTGGGTTTGAGAGTCACCTCAGGGTATCTCTTTGCCTTGAGCGAACTATCCTTTTTATTGAGAGGGAAAGAAGAAGAAATGAAGTGGCAGCAATGGAAGTGTGGTTGGAGGCCAGGACTGCCCATCTTGCAGGGTGGCATGTTGTGATGCCTGTGGGTTTCTCTGCTCTCTAGATTTCCAGTCTAATGTTCAATGCACTTAAACCCTCTTTTCCTCCCGCTGTGCGCCTGTGCATTGGATATGTTACATTACCCACTATGCATAATGGATTAGCAATAAATCTATTTCTGTAACGGGGCTATGTCTCCTGCATTATGTCTCTGAGGTCTTTATTAGTGAATACCAATGATTTTGTGCAGAAAGAAGTGTTGGGAGGATGAAAAGTGGTGATGAGGGGGAGGAATGGAGCTAAAATAGCTATTGTGGATAAACCGGAGAGAAAAATGAGTACGGTGGCACTGTTTTATTCAGTATCGATAAAACACTAATGCATTCTCGGCATCTGAAGATAATAGATTTGTGATCTGTGCATCAGAAAAACAAAAATAAACAGGTTACACAATTTTTTAGAAAATAAATAAATCTGATGTAATTCTTAGTTTCAACCATTGAGCATGATCTTTGCCACAGAAAGTTGAATTTGAAAAATTTGAAAAAATACAGTAATTGTATAAAATAATGTATTGCTATTTCTATTATGATTTCAGCTAGTAATTAAAGTCAAACTCCTTATTAAAGTAAATTCCTTCCACCTAATTCCGCAGATTTTTCCTTAAACATGCAGTAAGCGTCAAATACGCCCCTTCCGAAAAGAATAACACCGATTTCTTAATAGCCCGCCCCCAATTTTTGAACACGCTGTGAAGCACAGGCACCTCTCCCCGCCCAATGAGTACTGCTGATTGGCTAAGGGTGTTTTGGTGCTCGGTCCGATCCACTTTCAACAGCATTTCTCAGAAATCGCTTACTGCACCTTTAAAATAAGCGCAGAGAATGCAAAAGAAAGTATGTCCGAACATGATCATACATACACAGAAATATTAAATTCTTTCTAGCATGAGTACTGATGCTTTTTGAAAATATAAATGTCCTTCGGTGTTCTTCACATTCAGAATGTTCCAGCAGAATATGGTTGAGAAAAGTTTTTGTCCTCTGAATTTAAGGGAGCCACAGGTGTGAACCCCAGTCTAGAGGCCTTTTTTATTTTGGAAAGAAAAAAAGTGGTGTTTTTCTCAAGCTGACTAAATTATTCTTCAAACAGAGCAACAAATTGTCTCACTATGGCCTCCCAACAGTTAGGACCACCAGCTGACAGGTGAGAGACAGGTGATGGGCAGCTGAATCTACAGCTAAGGTGGGCTGCCTCACTGGAGGTGGTCTTAAGAATGTCTGCTGAAATGCCTGCAGGCCACATATGAATTGCAGTGATGCAGAAAGGATTTTGATATGACTTGTGGAGAAATCATAAAATGAGGAATCATTTGACTCTATACACATTTAAGAGACATGCACTGCATTCTCACTGCATGTGCTTGAGTCCTTATGAACTGAGACTGATGGTCTAAATAAGGATAAAAAGATACAAAATTCAGTGTTATTTATGTGGGCAGTAGCTCACAGAATTATTGTCACATTCAGTGTAAATTTACACACATTTTTAGCAATCCCCTTCTTAACAATGCAACAATTAACTATATAGGAGCTTGTTTTCTTTAATGCGCTTTTTATATAATAATATTTATATATTTTTTTTAGGAAATTTATACTTTTATTAAGCAAGGATGCATTCAATTTATCAAAAGTGACAGTAAAGACTTTTACATTAAATACACATTTCAAATAAACAATGTTCTTTTGACGTTTCTATTCGTCAAAGAATCCTGAAAAAAATTTATTAAGCAGCAAAATAGTTTTTAACATTGATGATAATAAGAAATGTTTCTTGAAAAATCATGTGACACTGAAGACTTGAGTAATTATTTAAAATTTCACAATATTCCTATTTTTAGTGCATTTTTGATCAAATAAATGCAGCCTTGCTGAGCTTAAGGGACTTATATTTTTTTTTAACCTGACCGACTCCAAACCTTTGTGTGTGTGTGTGTGTGTGTGTGTGTGTGTGTGTGTGTGTGTGTGTGTGTGTATATATATATATATATATATATTTAACAGAAAATGTTTTAAAAACTATAAAAATGTGATAAATACAACACACAATGAATAAGTTATCTTAATGCCATGAATGTCTGTGTAACATATTACTTGCTTTACATGGATACTTTGCACCACTTGTATCCATAGATTATAATGGAATGTCAGAAGATGCAGACATGAAGCCTAAGCATGGGATGAACTTTGACCTTTCAACTGACCCAGGCCCCATGCTGAATGTAAAGCTTGTTTGGCTTGTTGACAGAACAGCATGCATGCATAGAGCAAAGGCAAATGCACTTGCCTGTTTAACTCCTTCTTGGTTTTGGTATGTGTGCTATGACGTGGGAGAGACACTTAATAGTCTCTCTGTATTCATTATAACAACATTGACAAAGCATGTTCATTCTCTGTATTCCACTACTATATTCACACACTGCATTGCAGAGTACCGACAGGCTACAAACCAACTTTGATAGTACACAAAGGCCCAGTGGCAAAACATGCATCATACACCATGTCATACCCAACGTACATTCCCAGACATACAGCATTTTTACACACACACACACACACGCACACACGCACGCACACACGCACGCACGCACGCACGCACACACACACACACACACACACACACACACACACACACACACACACACATTGTCTTATGACCAAAATAAAGTTTTCAAATGGTTTTCCTGTCAGCTTACAGTCCTCATTACGGAGCCCCTAAAGGGATATGGTGGTGGAAAATATATAGGCCCATATTTTATTTTTTTTGCAAGCGAAACTAAAGTTTCTTGGGACAACACAAAACATTTGCAGGAGAACACAAAAACATTGACTTATAATTTTTCCGCCCATCTCATATATTGTTTTCCAACACCATGTACGGGGCTCCGTACTTCTTACAGTTTTTTACAATCACTATGACAATTTTTTCAATACTTTTAACAAATTTCCTAAACTCTTAACGCACCAACACACAATTGGCAAAACAGTTAATTTCATGCTCAAAATCACACATTGTAAACTAAACTCCAACACTAATTTTCAAAATACAATAATACACTAGCACAATACACTATGTCTACCAAAACACTGCAAACATGTCTCAAAATCAAATAATTTTTCAAAACACTAACATATGTTCTCGTCCAACAGGAAGATTTAGTCAATCATAGCACAATGTCATAAAAACACTAACATCAGATGGAATTACAGAAACTGCATTATTTTATATGTGTCAGTAATGCCCTTATACATCAGACAGTATATTGTATTGATCATAGATTGTGTTTTGCACTGCAGTTTCTTTTGAAGCCTCTCTACATTTTTGTTTTCTTGGGTTTAGGTCTTTTGCTGCAGAAATTCAATAAAAAAAGACCCATCTCAGAATGCTTTATAGAATGTACGTTTAATGAAAAAACGTTGCAAAATACAAAACATATGAAAAGAAAAAGCACCAGAAGAAAAAAAAAAAGAAAAGAAAAAAAGAGTCATCTCTAATCTGCCCGGTCTTCTGCATTTGGCCACATGTTCTCATCCACATCACACCTGATATCTTCTATGGCAAGGCATCGTGGGAAGAATCTTTTGGCATGCCTTACCCACCCCTGGCAGTGTTCAGCTGTGATGTCTTGGCATGCAGCATCCATTGCATCCAGGAAGGACATTTGGTCCTGTGGATGATGGTCAAAAACCTTCCATCTCCAGGATGAGAAAAACTCCTCAATGTGGTTGAGGAAAGGGGAGTAAGGAGCAAGGAAAAGGGACATCATCCTAGGATGGGCGTCAAACCATGCTGTGACTGCACGGGAATGGTGGAATGCCACATTGTCCCATGTGATCACGTATATTGGCAAGTGGTCTCTCACCTGTCCCCTTTCTACCACTGGCACAAGTCTTTCTTGCAGGTCTTTTAAAAAAAAAGGCGGTTGGTGCTGTAGGGACCAATCTCACATTTATGCAGGAGTGCACAATCGTTGGAGATTGCGGCGCACATGGTGTTGTTGGCTCCTCTCTGGCCCGGCACAGTAACTGTGGCCCTTTTGCCAATTATGTTTCTTCCGCGCCAAAGCCTTTTCGCTAAGTTAAAGCCAGCCTAATGTGAGACTTGATTGGCCTCCAACTCCATTACTCTCTGAAAGTAACCAGACACAGTGTATGTAGATGCTTTGCTGTATATCTACTGTATGTCCTAATGTACTCCAAGTTTATATTGTAGTTTACTGCAAAACACACAATGTATAGTACAGTAATGACTGTATTGCATAACCTTACCTGGACATATTGGTGACGGAGTTCTTTGATGCGTTCACCATTCCTTTCAAAAGGAACTTTGTATAATTGTTTCAATTGGACTCTGTGTTTAGCTAAAGTCCGAGAAATGGATCTTGTACTGATAGCTGCAATGTTCTTAAAGACAAGGTTGTCCTCTACAACTCTGGACTGAATGTCCTTCAGTTTCATTTCGTTGTCAGCAATCACCATGTTGACAATAGTAAGTTCCTGTTCTTCATTCAGGAGCTTTCCTCTGCCCCCTGAGGGAGGTAGACGTTGAATCCTTAGAGGGACAAAATACAGTTACATATTAGAGACCGGAGGCACACAGTAACTATAATACATGGTACAATGATTTACACTTTGCAGTAGGAGAAGCAATATCCTACCTGTTGGTTTCTCTAAAAATCCGAACAATTGATGCCACCGTGTCCCGGCTGAGATTTGGCTGTACTCGTTCACCAGCCTCTCTGTATGATAGCCTGTAGTTTATGACATGGTCTATTATAGTAGCTCTTATTTCATTAGTTACCCTAGCTCTGGTCCTTCTTTGAGCACCACCATGCATTCTAACTCCTCTCCCTCATCCCACTCCTCTCCCTTGCCCTTGTCCTTGTCCCACTCCTCTCCCTTGTCTTTGTCCCACTCCTCTCCCTTGTCCTTGTCCCACCCCTCTCCCTTGTCCTTGTCCCACTCCTCTCCCTTGCCCCACTCCTCTCCCTTGCCCTTTCCCTTGCCCTTGTCCCACTCCTCTCCCTTGCCCTTGCCCCGCTCCTCTCCCTTGCCCTTGCCCTTGTCCCACTCCTCTCCCTTGCCCTTGCCTCACTCCTCTCCCTTGCCCCACTCCTCTCCCTTGCCCTTGCCCTTCTCCCACTCTTCTCCCTTGCCCTTGTCCTACTCCTCTCCCTTGCCCTAGCCCTTGTCCCACTCCTCTCCCTTACCCTTGTCCCACTCCTCTCCCTTGCCCTTGTCCCACTCTTCTCCCTTGCCCAACTCCTCTCCCTTGCCCTTGTCCCACTCCTCTCCCTTGCCCTTGCCCTTGTCCCACTCCTCTCCCTTGCCCTTGCCCTTGTCCCACTCTTCTCCCTTGCCCCACTCCTCTCCCTTGCCCTTGTCCCACTCCTCTCCCTTGCCCTTGCCCTTGCCCTTGCCCTGGTCCCACTCCTCTCCCTTGTCCTGGTACACGTCTTCCTCTACCTAGTGCAGACATTATTCTTTCTTTCTTTTGTTGCTCTATATTGTTCCCGTTCCACAAAAGATCAGCCCAAAAAGTCCTTTTTACTTTATACTATATTGTCATGCGATTGAAACCTCAACACCCGAGTGTGTTTCCTAGATGGGAATCAGCTGTGATTTATATATTTGCATAATTCAATTCGCTGTTTCTCTGTAACAATAGAATAAAATACAGGGGATATTTGTGTTTCAATTCACAATATAAACAGCTGTTTACCTTCTGTCATTACATTTTCTGTCAAAAATCTGTCATAGCAATCGTAAAAAAAACTGTAAAGTCAGCATGAATAAAAATTCTTTGATTCTTCAAAAAAATTTTCAATCTTATTTGAATGTACTTTTTGGCATTTACATTTAATCATTTCACAGATGCTTTTATCCAAAGCGAATGTTCTTTCAATCTTCCATTTGTCCGACAGACTCAAGCGCATTGAGTATGTCAGAAACTGAATGTGTCTGTATATTGTATCCAGTGTAGACAGTGTCAGTGATTATAATGGCTTCTATTTGTTTTTGACATGACATAATGCTCACATCCAGTGTAGGCAAATATCAGCCATTAAATGGTTAGTTCACCCAAAGACTACTCACACTCAAGTCCTCTTAGGTATATATTACTTTCTTCGTTCAGCCAAACACAATCAGAGTTAAAAATATCCTGGCTCTTCCAAGCGTTATGATGGGAGTGAATGGTACCATTTTTGTAAGCCCCCCTCCCCCAAAAAGCACACCCATCCATCCTAAAAGTAATCCATTTGGCTCCAGGTGGTTAATAACGGTCTTCTGAAGCGAAGCAACTTTTTGTGAGAAAAATATCCATATTATAACTTTATAAACTGTAATCACTAGCTTCCAGTAACGTCCGTTCCGCACATTCCCGAGAGAGTCGAGTTCCGGCGTATGACATGATGTAGGAGTAGCATAAACTTAGATGAGAGTGGACGCCTCTCGCAGTTCAAACAAATAGGGCTGGACAAGGTTTTAAGCTATAAAACTTGCAGGATGTTTTAATGGTTCAATGACTTTTGATATGTCAAAAAAATCAAGGCAAATTTGATTTCTCGTGTCATGACCCCTTTAAGCTGAAAATAGTTAAATCAAACTTTTTTTATTTTATCATTAGAGTTTTTTATGGAACATTGCATTTATTATAAATTATTTATCCACACACATTATTATTTTATTTAAAATTCATGTGCTCTCATAATCTTTCATCAAAAATATCTTTCCTTTCCCCTTTGCAACTGACATCTCATCAAATCCCGCCCTACATTTTTCTCATTCAAGAACTCATATATGCGTCACAATAGAAAATGTGAAGTTTGTAATTTTATAAGTTAACAATTTATTCTGTAGTACTATTACTCAGTCTAAAACAGCACCTGTTTGTACAACCAATGGCAGACAGAGATAGTAAAAACCTATTTGAAAAACTGTATTTCTTTGCACATTTCAGTTGTATTTAATGGTTGCAACCATCACTAAACGAATGCTTTAATAAGCCTCTGTTGAAAGAGGATATGAGTGTGTGATGTGTACATCAGCATAACAGATCTGTGTAGTTTTTTAACTTTCCACAAACACAATTAAATACTTTTTCTTTGTTTTGCTCAAAGCCTATAATAATCTTATTGAGGTGTCAATCAAATGACTATAATGTGTTTTTCCTTTTTTCCCCCCAAAGATTTGAACATAGTCTTTTGTCAATACATCTCACTGCATGGCTTTGCCTAGTGAACTGTTTTCTCTCTCTCTCTATCAGAAGAAGGTGCAGTAATGAAACGGTCTGTTCTCTCACTAGTCTGTTAATTACTTCTCTATTTATTTAGCCGTTGTGCTGTGGTGATGGGAGGCCCTGGGGATTGTCTGACTCCCATGCTAAATAGCCTGCATTCCAATCCCTTGATGCCCAGGCTAATACCATCCTCACTTTCATCTCCATGGCCTGGCAAATTAGCACCCATCTGACTCCCCAGAGTGAAAAATAAGGGTATAAAGGGTCGCATAGCATCCCGGAGAAATGTTCTGACCACTGAAATTGCTTTTATATAATCATACACACTGTGACTTGATACTTTTCTGCTAATGTTTTAGCCATAAACCATTATCCTTAAAAAATCCTGTCTGTTAAAATGATTTATCTTTAAAAAACAAACAAACAAAAAAACAAATTGTATTTTTGTATTGTTTCCAGTTTCAAACATGCTTAAAAAAAGATGTGCTATATAGAAAATATATAATAAAAAATCTATAGATATTCTATATATTTTGTCTCAAGTAAATTGATCTTTACTGTATATTTTGGGGTGTTTTTACAAGGAAAAAATGTGCTGATTACGTTTTTTTTAAAAAAAATTTTACAGTGTGTGCGTAAAGTTTAGCATGCTAACCCATGCCACCCTTCACGATCACTCAGTGTACAATCACAAAGGCAGCAGGAACACTAACTTTTTCTCCTGTCTTTGGATCTGTTTCTTTTTGCATTTACCATAGTTGCTTAAAATGTCACATGGCACAAATCTGATCCCGGGTCAGCATTTCATTATCAAATTGTTCCCTGTAGGAGGGCCTCTCACTCTGGCCTTTTGCTGTTGTGAGAGCAATAGCTGAAGTCTGTGTTCATCTACATAAGAATGCTGCCCACTTCACAGAGGAAAGAGGAGGGCCGCACAAACTAATGAAAACTTTTCCTGTTCCCCCAAACCCTTTCATTCCTCTCTCTCCTTTTTCTCAAGACTTGGCTGAGACGTTTCACACACACTCAGAAAAAAGCTGGCGTTTGAACATGTAACACATGTGACAGTGTAGTAGCCTAACAGGAAAGTACAGACACAGCTCAAACTTGATTATTAAATACCACGATATCCACCAAGCTCCCTCCAATGTTATCTCTGAGACAGTCCATGCTTAAATATTTTGTAATGCATTGGAATGCAGAAAAAATACCCACTTTTATCCTCTTGTCATGCTTTGGGGTTATTGAGTGTGTGTATTTGTTTTATGAGGGCAGAATGTCTGAAAATATAAATGTAGTAGGCCTAAGGTTTAGAGTTAAAAAGTGCACCTTGGCTTTTTTTGACGTTTTTTCTTAATGTTTTCTGAACATTCAAAAATAATGTTTTTTTATGCTAACATTGTGATGACGTTATTAAAGACCAGATCAATTTAAATAAGAAAACATTGCCAGAACGTTAGCCCAGTTCGAATGTCCAATTACATATTTTGCATAATCTCGCTACGGCATATTGTCTCAAACTGTACGTTTAATGGGAATGTTTCATTTAAAAAGTGTTACAACTAGGCTCTAGCCCCTGGCTGGCTTCCCATATACAAAGAGTTTGTAGAATTCATAATGAATTAATGTAAGAAAAACGTTGTGAATGGGAGCTCCTCCTCAAGTAGCCTAGTGTACAAGTTTGAGAGAGAGAGAGAGAGAGAGAGAGAGAGAGAGAGAGAGAGAGAGAGAGAGGGAGAGAGAGAGAGAGAGAGAGAGAGAGAGAGAGAGAGAGAGAGAGAGAGAGAGAGTTTTTCTACCCATTGACGGCTTCGCACGATGGCAATGTTGAGCAGTGTAGGGTTGATCATGATCATGTGACTGACAGACAGCTTTGGGAGAGAACGGCACCGAACACAGAAACATCAGGCGCGACTAAAGGAGTTTCCACAGCGCGAGAGATAGAGTCTAAACGTGAACATTGCGCCTGCTTTAAACCCGTTATTCAAGTGCTCTGAAACACATCGACGGTCGGTGAAAAAGTCCTGGGAGGAGAAGAAGCTGTCTTCAACAGCCTGGATAGAGGTTTGGTGGTGTGGTGGCTATAAAACATACTCTGTAGAAGAGGAGAGACTAACAAATCTCAGCGGGCATGCGGGAGTTTTTGGAGTTATTTGACTGCAAACATTCTACAAACAAATAAGAACTTTCGCGCAGATTCGTTTCGTTAATTGCGTCATCAGTTTTTTTCAAACTGATGATTGAGGGCGATACAAAGTTGGAACTTTGTGTTTGAAAAGTAGCAGCATCGGGTCAAAAGTTTGGAATAAAACGGAAAACATATCAAACCCCTCCGTTTGCGTTTTTGTGGGGGGCTGTCGTGTTTTCCCATAGCTTAACGCATTTTTTCCAGCTTTTTTGGGGGGCCAATATTCTAAACATGGTTGGGGAAATGGAAACGAAGGAGAAGCCTAAACCGACTCCTGATTATCTGATGCAGCTCATGAATGACAAGAAACTGATGAGCAGCCTGCCAAACTTCTGTGGCATTTTCAACCATCTCGAGCGACTGTTAGATGAAGGTGAGAGTTCTGCTATTTTATCAAAAGAACGAATTAATGTGTTTGGAAGAAGTGCGGATGCTCGCAGATGTAGGCATCCTAAAAATGTCAGTGTTGTTGTTTCTCGGTTTCTGTGTTGTAAAAATAGCCTATATTTAGATCACTTTTATTCATTCCAGTGATTCGAGTTTTTTTATTCGTTATCCGATTAATTAAGTTGTCTACACTTAGCACTGTGTTGTTACGCCAATGGGTGGCGACAAGTGCATATGATTATGAGTGAGTCTTTGAATAATTCACTCCTGATTCGATGAAAGCATCAAGTCTTATGATACTTTATTAAAATTTCCGTGCTTGCTAATCTACTGAGACTATGGACCAAAGTGTTTATGCATCATTCATGTTTTCCTATTTAACACAAACAGCACATTTGTCACCTATGCTGCAAAAAGCTATGACTTTTGTCATGCAACATTAGAGAGTCAAAAAGTCATTTCTACACATAATTTCTCTCATCTTTATTGTGAACAAGATGTGAAGGAAATGTGTCCAATTGATCCAAATAATGAAATTATTCTTCACAGCTCTTACTTTAAAGCTATTGGCTTGCCTTGTGGTTTAGACAGTATTTAAAACCAGGAAAGCAGTCAAAAGAAAGGTACTTTCTATATATAACGAAAGATATATGTCCATGGAAGCAAACGACAGCGATTTGTTCGAGGACATGCTTATAAAAATAAAAAAAAGATTTGTTCATGAACGAAAGAATACATTTGCTTATCACTACAGAAGGTTATTCATTCTTTCAGACTGTAACAATGATGGTAATGACCATGTTCTGATTTTTAACAGGCTTCAGAAACATTTCAGACGGTATCATTTCTTCCCTAAACAACCATAGCTGAATTTCTTTTAGCTTGCTCAAATGAATCAGTTACGTGACCTGGAAATGTCTTTAATCATATCCAAACACACTGAGATATTTTGCAGCAAGCCTATTAAATCAGCACAGATGCATTCAATTACAAAATATCATTACGGGCAATGGCGCAGTTGGATGATACTCCGATTTGGGGAACTGATGGCTATAATCGAGACTAACCTACTTGTTTGCTTTGTGAATTTAGCGGTATGGCTATTTTTAACACGTACTACAGCGGCACGACATCTGTCTAGGCTCTCCAGACCTGGATGGTATTGTAAAATAAGTTTTGTACTTGAAGTGATAAGCTTGAGTTTGCTCAGAGTTGACACTTCTAGCATATTCAAATGCTGCAGAATGCATGTAACAGTTTTCCTCTGAGAATGCAGGGGAAGCTAAGGATGTGATAACAGAACCACTTCTCTCTTTCTCCCTCTCATTCTAATCAGCCCACGGCCCTGGTTCATTTCATTCCCAGTTTATTGCTGATAATCCAGTGTAATAATATAAATGTTATCACTGCAATACTTTTATGGAGTGAAGGTTGATCTGTTAGATTTATATACATATATAGTATCTTCCAATCCACATTTGAGTGGATTTCGTCTGTCTGCTTCATTGGTACACTGAAATCTCTCTAGATTCATCATAGCTCACACATAGCTTGTGTGGCATATTGAAGTATGTCATAAATAAACTCTCACAACTTAAGGGTTTTCAGTTCCTCTGTTTAGAGCTAATTTAGCCTTATCTGTTCTCTTCAGTTGAGCAAATCACAAACAGTTTGGAGCTCTTGAAATGTTGATTGTCAAGTGCAATTACAAAGTTTAGCTTTCTTTGAAAAAGAAGAAAGGTTTCTTCTCACAATCACAGTTTCCAAATCACCTTCTAGCTACATTTTGTATAGCATTATTGTCTCATATATTTTCCTTAAATGAGGATCCCAGTTCTGTCAGGTTATTTTATAGAGGTTACTGTATAATCAGCTTGGTATTTTGCTTGAGCACTGGCTATTTTTTTCCACACACACATTTTATGATAGAACTTCATTGTTTGGGTTTGCAGTTTTCAAATGTGTTCATTTTTAACCTAAAATTTAAGGCATCCTGACAGTTTCTAGTTGCTCTTATAGGTTTATCTCTGCATTATTAAAAATGTACTGTTTATAGCAGTTGTTCCTCACGTGTATTGTTTGTAGTGTTCTAAATGAACACAACCCGTTACACATAATATTTTATAACCCATAGTATTTAATAATGTGCACTGTGTTGTGTTATTGGTTCTGGGTATTGTAAATCTCCAGTGTTGGATTTCCAAGTGCTGCTCTTTTTCTTCTGACTACTTTTGTCTTTCCTCTGAGGAACTACAGTATTCTGCTGCAGCTAATTAAATTATTTGAGTAATTATGCCATCATCGAAGGAAAATATCTGGGAGCGAATCCAGAAGCAGTGTTAAACCTCTCTTTGAAAACACTGGCTTTTCTTTATCTGATTTAGATATAAAAAGAGACTTCGAAGCCCCAGGGGGCCTACTAGTGATTCAAAGATGAAATTGTTGCAAAATGTGTTTTTTTGTTCTTTTTACTGCAACTGTTCTGTTGCCTCTTATTATTGCGTAATATAAATAATTTTGGGCTTGCGTTAACCACATTGCTCAAATGTTATTGTTGGAGGCACTTTCAATAAATGGGTTACAAAATATGGCCAAAAAAAGTATTTTCACTTTTTTTCAGTAAATGGTCAGCAAAAGAAAGCTCTTATCCTTCGGAAAACCGTTCACCTCAGGAGGTCAAATAAATAGTATTTTATTAGAGGTTTTATAAGAGCCCCCCCCCCCCTTCCCCGCCCAAGTTTTCTAGATGCAGTTTTTTTTTCTTTAAACAGGCAAAATGTATAAAATAAATTACATGGTTCCCATAAATTTGAAAAGAAAAAAAAGAATTTGATTGTGTTTTCTATCAATATACTTTAAATAAACATTGAAATGAAATAAACAAAATGTATATGGTTAAAAAAAAGTTGATATTTAAGTTCAATCAACTTGGATGTTTAAGTAATTTCAACTTAAATTACATTTACTGACTTAAAAAATGAGTTTAATTTTGTAGAACTTAAAATATAACTTATTTTGATGTGTTAAATCAATGTAAAAACATGCTGTCATAATTTATTGATTTATATATATTTTTTTACAGTGCATAAAATAATGTATTCGTTTGATTGTGTTTTCGTGTAATACTTTGGGTAAATTTCGCATCCCATTTATAAAGTGCCTTGACCATTGTGATCATCTTTTCTTTTTTCTGGTGGGGTATCTTTTAATGCTTTTATTTAAGTCTAAATTACGTTTTCTAAATGTCTCCATAGCATCATGTATTTCCTAAAGGGGTGAAAGTTACTCCAGTCAAATGTGATAGGATAGTTTGAATTCTCACTAGTGCCTCTTGACCTCTGATTGTCCTCACATTATGGTCTTCTCGGTCAAACTGTAAAGCGTAGTGCTCTGGTCACCCCGTCCAAACATAGACTGGCACATGAGCAGTGAAGAGATGCCTCTCTGACCTATATGCATCATATGACTGTGACAAGGGCACACACAGAGTGGAGTGGAGCAAAGATCACATGATTCTTCTTGAGTTTGTCATCACTTCATGACTGTTTGAAGTGCTGAATGTTCCACAGATAGAGATCAGAATGTGTGTGTGGGAGTGTGAGTGAGAGTAAGAGTATCGGGTATTAATGTGTGTTCCAGGAAACATTTTGTCACATATAATTGTGTCCATGTATCTATTATTTAACAAGTTCATAATTTTTCCATATATTCATGCTCCCCTGAAATGCCTTTCAGTTTGAATGTGTGTGAGTGAGTGTAGTTATATGACCTTTTCGACTCAGAATACATGTGACATCCATGGGCTTTGATTCTGACTGCATTAAGCAATTACCTTTTTAGCCAGATCCCGTGACACAGACAGAGCGACATGCTGAAAGTCCCAGGGGATCAGGGTTTGGGGTGAAGGCACACCACAGCTTCCCTCAAATTCCTGGAAAGTACAGTCAGGACAGATGTCGCAAAATTAACATGCACTAAAGGAATCCTTCTGAAAGACTTTTCTGTTGTGAACAGGTGAATGAAAAAGGCTTAAATCACTGCCAAGGAAAAGCTCCATCAGGGTGTCACACCAGTTATTATATTTAGCATCAGAAAATGTTGCAATTAGAAAACGTTTTACTAAGAAAGCAATTTTATTATTTCATTTACACTACTGTTCAAAAGTTTGGGCTCAGTTAGATTTTTTAAAAATATTTTTATTCAGCAAGGATGCATTAAATCGATCAAAATATATATATTTTTTTTTACTTTGTTACAATGTGATATTTCATCAAAGAATCCTGATTTTTTTTTATCATGTTTTCTACAAAAATATTAAGCAGCACAACTGTTTTTAACATTGATGATACTAAGAAATGTTACCAAATCAGCATATTTGAATGATTTCTGAAGGATCATGTGACAATGGTTGCAAAATTATAATAAATTACATTTGAAAATATTAAGATATCAAAATATTATTTTAAATTGTAATAATATTTCACAATATTAGGGTTTAATATTTTTTGAGCAAATAAATGCAAATAAATGGTGCAAAAAATCATTATGGATCATAAAAAGTGGTCACTTTGATAAGTGGTTTAAAAATAAGAGAGTTTAGTGATGTCTGCCGAAAAAGGAAGTCGTTTCAGAGGTCAGCACAAGTTCTTACATTTAGATTAAAGATGACAAATGTTTTTCTGTGGAATGACAATCATAATTGGCCTCAATTGATTTTCTTTCCCGGAGAAAAGCTAAAAAATACTCATCCACAAATGGATTTAACAGATCTGGCTTTTGCTAGGGAGTTTTAAAGGTGAATATCAAACAATATTGGGGAAAAATGCATTTAATGATGTTTAAATATGAGTGAAACTGCTTTGTTTGGCAGTGGCAGACATGACCTTGAGCTATAAAGTGACAGTCATAATGTCGTTTTCAGGGCAAATCTTAGCATTTATGTCAATCTTTGTGTCTTGTGTGTTTGTGAAGGTGCTTTTCAGTTGTTTGTGTGTGCGTCTGTTTTTCTTTGTCTCCCTTATGTCCGTTTTCTTTGATAAGATAAATGTTGATTATCAAGCGTGTCAGTGATCTCATCAGTCTCCTGCTCTTTCCAGGCAGCTTAGCTTGCATCTGTAAATACTCAATACTTATCTCACCCTTAACTGCCAGTTTGCCCTGCAGTCATCTTGACACCACCAGACAATTCCTCTGTCTCTCTCAACCTAAACTCAATCAGCAATCATCCAATCACAATAGCACGTTACTGCTGACCAACACAATCAGAGTGATAAGCGCAAGCTGCACGTTCAAATTTCCTGATTGCTAGGAGAATCAAGATGACCTTGATTGTTAATTCTGTCATGTACACATACTCACACTCGTGTAGTTCCAAATCTGTATACTGTTTTCTTATCGTCAAAAGAAGCATTTGAATTTATATTAATCATTACAAAATTCAGTTCATATTTATGTTTTGAAGTCATTTGATAGTTTCGATGAGCAGATCAAATGTTTCGTCTATGTTCTCAGAAAATCCTGCACTCCACTGCACCTTTTGAGTGAAATATGGTGCCTTTCAGTGCGTCACGTCAGGTTGGATGTCAATGACATCATCAGAGCTCATTGGTCCTTGTGGCTCATCACATGGTTAAACATCATTGACATCATGCTTGATTTAAGAGCTATGGCAGAAGGCATGATTTTCAGTGAAACATTACTTAAATTTGATACATTACTTAAACTTAGTCTGTTCGTCATGCATGGCTGTCGCAATTAAATAATGACAGATTTTTTTTATGCATGGAAGAGATGTCAACACAGCAAGCATTCAAAAATGCTGTTAATTAGAATCATTTATGTAGGCTATGTTGCATTTTTAAGTCATTAATTGTTGGTTAAAATGACTGTAGTTGAAGTTGAAATAGATCTACTTTCACCACAGGTATTTGGTCTGAAGCTGAAGTTTTGGTCTTGAAGATATATTGTCAGAGTAAAGGGAAATATTGTTCTTTCATGTACACATTTGTTTTTACACTGTCACTAACAGCCTGACAATTGCAGTAACTGTGGTGCCTGCTCTCTGTGTGAAAACGGAGGAGTCGGACAGTTTCCTGGCAGTCGACGAGTATCCAGATGGTTTCACGGTTTGTGGTCTACTCTTTCATCCCTCTTGCAACCTTTTCTAGCTTTTTATTTTATTTTATTTTTTTATTTATTTTACCTTTATCATGTTTCCTTTGTTTATCTCAGCGTCTCTCATCTCTCCCACACTGCCACAGATGGTCAACTCGCTGTCTGTGTGTTAGAGACTAAAATAATCTGTTTCTGTTCCAAAGACATAAAACTCTCTGGTGCCTGACCGTTCAGTGGTACATACAATATTAATAATTAAATTATTTATTTAAATAATTATTGGTATTTTATTTAAGACTTTCATAAATCAGTGGGGAACTTATAATCATTGCAGAAATATGAAAATTTCTTTTTCTTGATGATTTAGGAATGGGCACAATAGCCAATAAAACAATATTTTGAAATATTACATTTTATTCTATTTTAATTAGGGCTGCATGATGTACATATCACGATAAGCACATCTTAATGGCTTACTATAAGTGAATGATTTGTGTGTAATCATGATTGTGAGACAGTGCGTAATCACGATTTCAACTCTTCTGCAGTTTATATGGCTAAATACACACAAAATGATGTCAGAATGCCCATCTTGGTGAGTTTTCACGTAAACACAGTCAGTTATGCCAGTCAATGGAGTTAACAGTTACACAGAAAGAAAGTGCGTATGTAAACATATTGTAGCCATGCAGCTCTTAAAGTGACAGCAGCCTAATAAACCTTCAGTCTGTGTGCTTAATGTTAATCAAACAACATTAGACAAAGAGAAAATCACTCACTGATCTTGATGGAATAACCTTTGTAAGGCAGTGTTTTATTTTTACATTTGGTTATTCAATTTCTGTTGTTAAATAAACATAATGTCCTACCTGAAGCCATAAACCCCCCTTGGTTTATACTGACATTAAAATGACACTTTTTATGTAATGCTACAGTAAAATACTGCTGTTTACTTTTGGAAGTTGAAGGGATGCTTTCTTCTCACAAAAAGAATGAGAAAAAATGTATGTTGGTTAGGTTTTACCATTTTCAGTTTTTAAATGTATTTAAATATAATTTATTTTATACACTTAAAGCACTATCGTATCGCACTTCAAATATCACAATATTTAACGCGTTATTGCTTATCACGTTTTTCTTTAATATTCCACTGTTCTAATTTTAATATATTGCAAAATATATTTTCATTTATTCATGTGATGGCAAAGCTCAATTTTCAGCATAATTACTCCAGTTTTCAGTGTTACATGATCCTTCAGAAATCATTCTAATAAGCTGATTTGGTGCTCAATAAATATTTCTTATTATTATCAGTGTTAAAAACAGTCATGCTGCTTAACATTTTTATGGAAACTGGCCCCGTTCATTCATTCAAAAAAAGCAAGTACTTGATTATTAGTTGATATTTCTGTTAAGTATTTTAATTGACAACCTGACATAAATGATTTATTCATAGTGTTGTTTTTCTTGTTATCTCCACTTCTGTTGTTTATATCAATTTGTGTGTGTGTATGTGCACTTTTCAAACCTTATGTAATGGCACACACTATGAAGCAGTGTTTGGTTGAGTAAACGCTTTGTCTTTATCCAGCGTCCAGCATGGTCTGGAGACCGCCAGCTCTCGCAGGCAACAACACTTTTGTTCACTAAATGACCAAGGAATGTGTCTGACAACTCACATTAAATCACGCTTGTTTTTCTGCCAGCACATATCTCTGCGTTCCAATTCTTAGGTTTAAAAAGTCAAAAGTTTCAGAAAGTCTATAAACTGCATCCAAATTTGCCTGTTTGGAAGTATGATATAGGTGCAAACTGCCCATGGCTGACTGACAGGGTGAAAAATACTAAAGTTGTCCGAAGAAGTAATTTAAACCAGACGCATGACAGTGTGCCATTAGTAAATAACAGCAACTGAATGTGCTGTGTGTTTAGAGTGCAGGATCTGCTGGCATTATGAAGGTGATATTTATGCCGCAGTGATGTAGTTGTTGCTCACTCACAGCCATACCAGACCAAGTGTATCATACTGTAGTATTGGACTGACTCAGATGACAGTTAACAAACACAAACTGTAATCAGAGTCGTCTCTCTCTCTCTCTCTCTCTCTCTCTCTCTCTCTCTCTCTCTCTCTCTCTCTCTCTCTCTCTCTCTCTCTCTCTCTCTCTCTCTCTCTCTCTCTCTCTCTCTCTCTCTCTCTCTCTCTCTCTCTCTCTCTCTCTCTCTCTCTCTCTCTCTCTCTCTCTCTCTCAATAGGAAGGACTATCTCACTGTCTGTGTATGTTGTGGTTGGCAGTGTTGACCAGTTGCCTCTAATGTTTGTTTTTAGTGTACTTGAAGCTTATGCTAATAACAGCCAAACTGGGGGTGGAAAATGATATGTCTTATGTCACCTCAGCTGTTCTTCAGACAAAATACATATGGTTAAAACAGATAGTATTTATTTTTAAAATTTTATTTTAAATATGAGGAATTACCATCTCAACCAAATAGTGATTGTTTCCATATAGATCCAAAATGTTTTCACATTGATATTTTACCAATTGAACACAAATAAGATTTTTTTCATTGGCACCAATATATAACCCAATATGTCAACATATTTCAAGATTAATTTTTAGCAATATATTAATAATAATGTATGAAAATAGCAATGCAAAGAATTCTGTTAAAATGTTTGTGTGATGCAAACAAATCATTGAGTTTTGAATCTATTCTTTGAAATGGACAATGGACAAACCTGATCCCCGAAATTGAATTAGACTCCCCGTTAAAGCCATTTGTTTTTCTCCTGAATTTTAAAAACATATAGGGCCTGGTTCCACAGACAGGGCTTAGATTAAGCCAGGATTAGGTCTTAGTTAAATTAGGACATTTAAGTAGCTTTTATAAATGTGCCTCAGAAAAAAACATTACTGGTTTGCATCTTGGGACAAATCATATTTTAACGATTATTATTCACATATTATATTTTAAGATATGCCTGTGCAAGTTGCTTTCAGTTACAGCTCAAACATGCATTTTGGTCTGGAACTAGCTTAAGCCTGGTCTGTGAAATCGGGCACTAATGACAGGGATAGTTCTCCCAAAAAATGAAAATTCTGTCATCATTTACTCACCCTCGTGTTGTTCAAAATCCATAAGACTTCCGTTCATCTTTTGAACACTAACACATATTTTTAGAACACATTTTTTAATATTCTCTCATCATTTTTGTCCATCCATTAAAAGTCCCTGCAACCAAAGATTTAATGCATCAAAAAGTTCATCCATATCCAAAGGAATTTAAGCTTTTTAATATAAGTCATCGGAAGAGACACGATCACTTTATATAAGAAACAGATCTCATTTTGGTTCCGAAGATGAATGGAAGTCTTGTGAGGGTGAGTAAATGATGACAGAATTTTCATTTTTGTGTGAACTATCCTATCCCTTTAACTTTAACTTTAATGGGCAAACAAAAAACTTTTTTGTGGAGATTTCCTTTTTTATTACTTGGCAGCAGAATTTTTGTGAATATTGTATTTATCGCCCAGCCCTTGTGACTCATGAGATAAGTCATACTTAGTCCAAAGTGTCGAGACTGTTGGAATGTTAAGCTGCAGAGTCACACAAAACCCAATATAAACTTCTGACTGACTGTTTAATCCCCTTTCAACACTCAATGTAAAGTGACCAATTATACCAATTTTATGAGTAAGTCCCAGAATGTGTAAATTAATCGGCTTTGAGTCGTTTGAGCTGATGTTTGGATTTGTGCTTCATTGTGGGACCTCAAATGGCTGGTTTTACTCTGAGGGTTTATTTCGTCAACTTTATTCTGAAGGATAGCATTTTGAACAGATGAAACCAGTCCTAATGTGACATTGCAGTCTGAATTCATTTAAAACAAACGTTTAAAACAGAAAACGCTGTGTCTGATGGCAGAGATCGAACACATGGTTAGGTGGGGCAGTGCCAAGAGCACGTGTTGCATGTAATTGAGTGTAAATGTGCTTACATGCCTGCGTTCACTTATGTAAGGCATATGAAAACAATCCTGTTCATTCTTCGGGAGGGGGTGGTCTGTCGGTGGAGTTCAGAAGACCACATCCTGCTGAGCACTGTTGAGTTATTGCTTATGAGATCTTGTTGAGGTTCTCTGCTTTACTCTGGGAGGATCCTATGGGAGCCCAACAAGCTACAGCTAGCTCAGATCAGGGTTATATTTAGGTCATTTTATCTGTAGGCTTGGGCCATGCTTTGATGTTGTCATTTTGAACCATATTGTACATCGGTTTAAATCCATTCTAATTTACTGCTGCTTCTTCCCAATATCCTCTAAAGAGCCTTAGTTAAAAAATAATTATTGCTTCAGTCTTTTAAGCTGGTCTCTTTGGAATTCCTCGGTTTGGACCAGCAAGCATTCAAAAGACTGGTGTCTGATTCACTCTTTGTGAATGCACATCATGTTGCGCTAGCTCCTCCATGGCTGGCTGGGCTCTAATGCCCTTTGGGAGTTGTTTTTATATTTAAATAGTTGCATGAACTCAAGGCTTCTGCAAGTCATTTTTAACAAAAAAAAAACTTTTCTTTGTTTTTAAGGATAGACGAGGCAACTTTTATGGATTAAGCCTCCAAATAATTGAGTTTTTAATTTGTCTGTTTGACAGAAATTGGACGGGTACGGAAGGACATGTACAATGACACTATGAACGGCACAGATAAAAGGACTTCCGAGCTCCCAGATGCTGTGGGGCCCATTGCACAACTCCAAGAGAAACTCTATGTGCCTGTAAAAGAATTCCCAGACGTAAGTATTACTTCACTGCTATTGTAACTTAAATCAAGTTTTTAGAAATGTTTAGTTAGTAGCTACACTGTCAGAAAGTACACCTTTTGTATGCCATCTTACCAGGGTTCAGACTATATGATAGTAGCCTGATTTTGGCACGATCCGTTTGAGGTAGGGCGTTACATCTGTAAGTACAGAAGCTCTTCCGTGCATAGCTTTCAAACATGGTGAAACAAGAGAGACGATGGTATTGGTGCTGCTAGGTGGAATTATGCAATGGAGGAAAGGTTTGTGGAGATATGGCAACAACTGCCTTTTATAATGTTTTTTTGAGGGACTACCAAGACAGAGTGAAAAAAGATAAATGCTGGCCAATGATAGCGAAGCCGCATCAGCAACCCGGTGTGTACGCGGCTTCTGTAGCCATTGTTTGTTTACGCTTTTGTTTCCGGAAGTCAGTCGCTAGTTCCGCCTTCTTGATGGCATCACACACATTGTTAAAGACGACAAGTGATGATTGGTCGGGAAGCAACGTGTAGTCTGACATGTTTCTTGTCCACGACACAACAAAAAATTAGGAGTCAAAATTGCATAATCTGACACATTGACTATCATAACAGACAAAAATATTGTATAGTCTAAACCCAGGATAAGATACTAATAGCTACAGTTAAGGTACTAATATGCACACCTAATATACTAATAGATAAGATACAAATCTGTCTCATTAAGGCTGCTGCACAGAAACAATCTGTTGTACCCCTAAAGATTTATTTCTGACAGTGTATGTTTTCTAAAGAATCAACACATTTATGCCAATGGTTTGTAAAGGCAGCTAAAAAGTAGAAAACCATTTCTGACACTAATGACTCCCGGAATTGCAAAAATAATGTTTGGCCCTGTCCCAAATGCTGCCCAAATTCCTTGCTGTTTTCTTCCAACTCATAGACTGTTGAGTACTGTTGAATCTCCATCAGTGTGGGCATGTTTATGCAACATTAAGGTCAATAAAGCTGCTTTACAGAAGATTATTATTTTGATTAGATCATTGTATTACTGGAAAAGTAATATACCGAAACTGCCATTTTTGAAAATTCCTGAAAATGTTTATGAGGGATTCAAATGCACCCCGACTTGTGCATGTAAATAAAGAGAGAGACATATCTTGGTGTTAACACATTTTTTTTAGATTACTCAAATGACAGAAAATTGTAATTTGTCCATGAAAGCACATTTATTTCAAGTCTATAATCACAGGTGGATCCTCTAGGGGGGTTTTTTTGCCCGTTGATTGTTTTACCTTAGACGTCGACTCAGGGGAGCATGAGAAGCTTGCAGCAGATTGATCCAATTAACTCATCTCTACCAGGACAACAATAATCAAATGGTAATAATTAGCATGGCAAATATTGCTTAATACTGCAATCCTAGGCATTGTTTGACTCACAGCCTGTGTTTCTAATTTGAATACATCGTGACTTTCCAATCTTGATGCAAGGGCAGCTTTCACATTCTTCTCAGAAAACATAATTAATGCAGAAACGGTCATCGGGCCCGAGAGTGGATTACGCGAGGAGTCCAATCTGAAAGATTTCTATAAAACTGAACAAGGTGTTGTGATGTACGTTTTAACAGTGGGCGATTATCTGGCTCGTTTGATCTTGACCAGGTTTAGGGTTGAGACCGAGTTTAAGGAGATGTTAAGTAGACGGAGGAGTTTTTTTGGCTGTCAGCTCACGACTCTGCCACTTTAAAGAGCTGATAAGAGTGATAGTAGGGTCAGGGTCAATCGGGTTTGAATGAGAGATGCGTTACTGGGGCTTCTCTATTATCTCTTGTTTAGTTATAATCAACCTCTGTGCGTTGTCCTCTATATTAGGGTGAAACCCAACCAACTACTGACAGCACTTGAGCAAGTGTGCAAAATTAACTTGTTTTACATTTTGGGAGTTCCAAATTCTCTATATAACTTTTCAAACATCTCATTCTGTTGCTGTTCTTGCGTCAAGTAAACACATTCTGAAGAAAGAAAAGCTTTTGAATAGATTAGCTTGATGGATGACAAAGCACAGGAACTTCCTATTTGATGTCTGGTTTCTAGTCTATTAAAATGCGATGAATGCATGACTTATTGAGGTCACAAATTCATAAAACCCACCAGCACCAAAAGGTCTGGTTCATGTGCAATATTACACAGTTATTGTGCTTAATCAGGCTCAACAATAGGGATTTTTCAGGCCTATGAGATCTTTAATTGCCTGGCCAAAATTTTCACTGGCCCACTTCAAAATAAGGTACATTTTATTCTTTGGCGAAATGTTTTATTTTATTTCAGCAACATATTTTTGTAAATTTATTTAAAAACATTTTACCAAAGAATAAAATGTACCTTATTTTGAAGTGGGCCAGTGAAAATGTTGGCCAGGCATCTCTCTCTCTCTCTCTCTCTCTCTCTCTCTCTCTCTATATATATATATATCTCCATCTCTATCTCCATCTCTATCTCTCTCTCTCTCTATATATATATATATGTATATATGATTGTTTGTTTTTAAATTGCAATATAGCTGCCTGGAAGTGTGACAATTTCAAATAATTTAAATGAACAAACTACACAAACACTTTTGCTAGAATATTCTTGACATTTCAACATAACTGTCAACCAGCTAGAGTTGCCTTTAATCAACATTCAATTCAATTTTCACGTCACAGAAAATCTAATGTTTACAAGGTTTTAAACAAATGTACATGATAAGCAAATGTAATAAACTGTTATTCCCTGTTTTTTCTTTTTTTTTCTTTGTTTTGCCTTTACCTTTTTTCCTCTTTACACTTTGTTGGCCGTTGTCTTTTAAAGATCAGTTGGGGCCCAACAAATCTTATCTTATTTGCAGCCATCAATCATCAGGCTTGTTTTGAGAGTGACTTTGCTCCCCTGTAATAGAACCAGAATTCCGATAATCCCGCGGGAACCTGTCAGGGTTACCACCATCCCACAATCAGTGCCAAGTGCGGGTGAGAGACATGCAGGTCACTGGCCTTTCTGTCCTCCGTCGCCTTTTGGAGAGAATGATCTAGAACATTATCCTGGCCTGCATAGTCTGTGTGAAAACAAATGTGGACTTTGATGAGGAGATGGGAGGGGTGGGGAATGATGATTAGATTTCTATTCTGCATGCTCTCACTGTTTCTATGTAAAGACCATTCAGAATGATTCTCAGGCCGTCGCCTCAGTCTGTCATCCTCTTCCCACTCTTTCTCTCTAGCTGTCGACTGGTAATGAGGTTTTTCCAATGCTTCATTGTTGTTAATTAAGAGCCTTGAACTTGTTAAAAATCACAAAAAAGACACTGTTTACTTTTTGTTAGGATTCTGTGACTTTCTTTCCATCAATAACTCCATCAATAACTCAATAAGCCATCCCAGATGTATATGACTTGCTTTCTTCAGATGAACACAAAAAAAAAAAAAAAAAAAAAATCTGAGAGTCCATATAATGGAATTGTTTATTCCAATAAAAAATTTAAAAAATCTTTGTTTGTGTTACTCTGAAAACAAGTTTAACCTTAACTGATCTATCACTATAAAGGTGTTTAAAATGTTTGGGGTCAGTAAGATTTTTTTTTTGTTGTTGAATTCTTTTTATACTTTAGTTCAGCAAGGGCACATTAATATTTTCACAAAAACATTAAACAGCACAACTGTTTTTAACATTGATAATAATAAATGTTTCTTGAGCAGAAAATCAGCATATTAGAATGATTTCTGAAGGATTATGTGACACTGAAGACTGGAGTAATCATACTAAAAATACATCTTTATCATTAAAACACAAAAATATATCCACCCTCTATCCGAATCTTCGAACTGAATGTTTTTTTATTTACTGTTGTCCCTTTGTTTTGAATATTATACACTAGCAGTCCTTTCTGTCATTTATTCTGTGTGGTTGTGTAGACCAGCGGTGACTCATCTCACTGTTACACGGCTTAGCAATCAGAATGACAGGAAGGTAGCAAGAAACCTCTTGACTGACAAAAACTAGGTTCACAAAGTCAACAGTTGCACAAACATTGCCTAAAAACGACAATAACACAAGGACACAGACAGACAGACAGTGCCATCCACACAGTAGTTTGATGAGCTCAACTCTAAATATACAGCACAGAGAGCCAATGACCCCCAGCAGCTGTGAACGGGCCGCGAAGACATGAGCTTTAAAAGGAAGAGAATGCATTGTGACCCCGAGAGAGATGCAGCTGCCTGGCTTATCACTCAACCCTTGTGACAGATAAGGTTAAATGCTGAAAGAGCGGCGCTGCCACTGGCCCACAAATGCCAAAAAGCACAATGTTCTGGCCTTGCGACTGTTAAAGGGGCAGCGCAATAAATCATGCCATGGGTCGAATCACAGCTTTACTAATCATTCAGTATGCTTGCCTGGTGGTTTCCCTACGAAAACGTCGAAAAACGTAATTTATAATGTTTACGGTTTTCGATTGATTGTAGAAATGGTTCAAACTCAATGTAAGAATACAAATTATTGTTGCTTGTTCATAGTCATTTGAACATGAATTTGGATTGGACTAAAAAAACAAGCAAGCAATTTCGTGTACATCCTGTACCTATTCCAAGTCATATTGGCTGTTAAATATGGTAGGTATTTTTGTTTATATGACTCTTTGACCCCTTTGCTAGGTTAAATTTGTTCCATGTGACTTGTGTCAGTGCAGGGATTGAGTGGAGCACTGTTAAGGCTTCCCCGTGGCAAATGGTACATTCCAAAACCGCATTTGGTCTCTAGATGTTCCCCTTTCAATAAAAGGGGATTAAGCATTCCTCACATTCTGCCAGGGTTTACAAAGTCCCTTTGATTAAATTATACAATTATGTTACCATGCTACAGTTTACGTCGAACTTTGCCAAAACTTCCATATGGGAGAACCATTAGCTGAGGGGATGATGGTCCGTGTTTTGTAACCTTGAGAGGATGTGACTGTGGCTGCCTTTGCCTCTCTAGTTTTTAAAGGTATTTTTAACCAAGTTAAATAGTTTTATAATGACTCAAATATCAGAGCTATCCGCATTAAAAATGAGTCCGTTTGACAGTGATAAAGGACACATTATTCAGTCACGGCGAGACTGCAACACAAATGATTTCAGATCCGTTTCAGCTTTTCAGCTCTGGGATGCTCATACCAGATGTGAAACATGCAGATGTTTTCCACTGAAAGAATTCTCTTATTTTCCTTACCTTTTGATGTCTCTTCACAGTTTAATTTTGTGGGAAGAATCCTGGGGCCCCGGGGCCTGACAGCCAAACAATTGGAGGCAGAGACGGGCTGCAAGATCATGGTGCGAGGCAAAGGCTCCATGAGAGACAAGAAGAAGGTGAGATCTTTTTTTCTTTTGCATTTTACTATTTTTGACTTTTCATCTTTTGTTTCTTTTTACTGTGTTTCCATTTTTATTTCAATATCATTTTTAAATATTTCTTGTCTTTTCCTTACCTTTTTACTATTTCTTTCTTTTGTTCTTTTTTTTACTGTAAACAAATGATCAATAAGTAATGATATGTTTTTTACATTACTTTAACTCATCAAAATAAGTTGAGTAATTTTCAAAATTTCTTTACAAGTTATGCAAGATTAAATTATTATAAATAAGTCAGTTAAATTTAATTTAAATGACTCTAACATCTAAGTGGATTATACTCAAACATTTCTTTCTTTCTGTCTTTCTTTCTGTCTTTCTTTCTTTCTTTCTTTCTTTCTTTGGAAGAGCTTGTGAGCCATGTTTTTATTGCATGTTTTATAGAGACGAAGACCATAGATTATCTTTGCGACAGCGCATAACTAATAGATACCAAATGGAAGGAGACAAAATCCAGGCAATTCCATTTTAATGGAATTCCTGACGGAGTCTGCATGGCCTTCCCAACTGTAGAACTGAGGCAGACGATCTGCCTTGCCTCCAAGGCTGCCTGACACAGAGGAAAAATGACTTGCATTAAAATGAAAATGAGTGCTATTAGATAAAGGAGAATGCTCTGTTTTTCAAGCTCAAAAGAATACGGTTTCACTTCCTTGCAATGTCTCATCCTACACCATTTAGTCCAAGTTTTTAGGTAAGAGGAAGTATGGGCATGTTGCAAATATCCAGTACTTTAAACTATCAAAATCAAGAAAAGAAAAATAAACAAGAACAGAATAAATAATGCTACTGTAAGGGTTCTTCCATAAAATTCAGGAGACATTCATGGAGTCAACAAAATGTCATTTTATTGACTGCAACACTTAAAGGGATAGTTCACCCAAAAATGTAAATTCTGTCAGTAATTACTCACCCTCATGTTGTTCCAACCCCGTAAGACTTTCGTTCATCTTCGGAACACAAATTAAGATATTTGTGATTAAATCTGAGAGCTGGATCACTCCTCTATAGACTTCTTAAGGGATCGAAACTGGCCGGCCAAAAGTTATGAAAGACATCGTTAAAATAGTCCGAGTGACTACAGTGGCTCAATCTTAAGTTTTCAAGCGACGAGAATACTTTTTGTGCGCAAAAAACAAACAAAAATAACGACTTTATTCAACTACTCATTTCCTTCCATGTGGGCCTTGAGTATGTTCACGTAGTGGAACTGCACAAAGCTTCTAGGTTGTACGTCACACGCATCACACACATGACCAGCGTTGGCCAATAGTGAACCTACGTGTGAGGTACAACACAGAAGATTTGTGCAGTTCCACTACGTAAAATCTCACGGCCCACATGGAAGGAAATGAGTAGTTGAATAAAGTCATTATTTTTGTTTGTTTTTTGCGCACAAAAAGTATTCTCGTCGCTTTATAAACTTAAGATTGAGCCACTGTGGTCACTCGGACTATTTTAACGATGTCTTTCATAACTTTTGGGCCGGCCAGTTTCGATCCCTTGAGAAGCCTATGAAGGAGTGAGACAGCTCTCAGATTTAATCACAAATATCTTAATTTGTGTTCCGAAGATGAACGAAAGTCTTACGGGGTTGGAACAACATGAGGGTGAGTAATTACTGACAGAATTTACATTTTTGGGTGAACTAACGCTTTAAGTACTGACCACACATTGTGCAGAAGAAAGAGACAGAGATAAAAAAAAAAAATAATAAAAAAAAAACTAATAAATGGGACATCAGCGTATTATTGAGTTCTGGGTCTCAGATGTTTCTCAGGGATCCCTCACCAGAACTAACCCAGCCACTTAAAATGAAGTCCTTTTAACAAACCAGACCAAACCATTTTTATAATTACAGGGGTATATATATATATATATATATGCACACACACACACACATATATATATATATATATATATATATATGTGTGTGTGTGTGTGTGTGTGTATATATATATATGCACACACACACACACACACAAAATCAAATAAACATAAAAATCCCATTTATCATAAAGCAATAATGAAAATACACTTAAACACACACACACACACTAAAGAGACAACGTAGGTCCTCCAGTTCCAATGTTTGGGTAAATAATATTTAAATAAACAAAATAATCACATAGAAATGTATAAATAAACAAAAAAAAATTAATCCCTTAGAACAAACGGAATTTCGCATACAAAAAATTAAATGCAAAGTAAACTAGAACCATTCAAATTAAATGTTCATTCAGTGATATGTGAAATGTTGTTTTGCTTTAATGGCATTGCATTGGTGCTTTTCTAAAGTGCTTGATGTCATCCTGTTTGATTTCAATGTGGTATACAGACACCAGCAACTACCGTTTTGAGTTCAGGCCTGTTTCCCACTCCCACACACCAAGCCTGTAGTAGTGATCCACAGATGGATCATAAAATGTCTCCTTTTTACATAATGGAAATCACTTGTTTCATCAGTTTAAGATTTTTGAGGATACACCATCTGTGTTTATTCCTCACAGCACAACTTCTACTGCCTACACAGGCATGCACATAAAACATTAAGAGCGTACACGGTAAAATATTGGGTTAGACGCATTGATGAGTTTCAGATTGATGGGGAATTAATGGAACACAATGAGCTGAGATGACTGAGGCGAAGTGCCATTCTCTCACTGTATTGCACAGTCTATGTCTATCACACCAGAGATGCATATAAAGGCTGTTTCGTACTGTGGGTCAAGACGGAAAAACAGACTGGTGGCTCAGCATTCTTTGCCAGACTATAGTGTTGCACATCTAGGAAGCGCAGAACAGACAATTGAAATTGAAAGTTTAAACCTCAGCTGTTTCTGAAGTTTGACATAATTGTTTTCTGACACCAGTGCAGAAAGCTGTTGTCATAATATGTCAAAATTGAATCTGTGAAGTTTTTGAGTATTGTGCTAAAATGAATGTTAGATTATGAAGCCATCAAGCCCTCTAGTATTATGCAAACTTATTTTCTGTAACACTGAAACTACTCTGACAGCAGAGCAAAACTTGTGCATAAATCTTGTGAAAAATTATGGCAATCAAGGAAGTGAGAAAAATAAGAAAAGTTGCTGCCAGGGGCAAACAAGTCATGCGTCAAACGGAGATGCCATCTGGATCTGTTCTCTTTCTCTAAATTAGATTTACTGTCACATTTCCTGGAATTAACAAATAATAGGTTTAGGTTTTTTGGCTGTGAAAGGTGTTTGTAATTAAAACATGAATTTATCCAAATATTAAAATGTGGTGGTTTACTCACCTTCATGTCATTCCAAACCTGTATGACTTTCTTTTTTCTGTGGAACACATGAGGATAAGCTAAGCTTATCTTGGTTGCTCTTTTCTTCAATGATAGTGGATGGGTACCAGGAACTGTCAGGTTCCAAAACAAGCAAAAAAGCACCATAAAATAAATTTAAGTAGTGTTATGCATCAAGCCATTCAATTATCTTTATGAGGAACATCTTATGGTTCCTTTATTTTTGGAAAAGAGCAACTTGGATATCCTTTCATATTCCACAGAAGAAAGTCATACTGATTTTGAAGTAAATGATGGCAGATTTATATTTTTGTCAATTAATACTATAGTAAATTGCTACGTTTATAATATCACATGACATGACGGAATAGCCTGTTTAGGCTGTACGCTGCAGATCATGCAAAAGAAAAATAAATATTCTAAGTTTGAGAGAAGTTTGTGTACAAATGAAAATCGAAAATAGACCAAATGCACCATTAGGTGCACAATCCTTCTATGAAAGCTTGCTAAAATCGTGTTGATGTGAACTTTCTGTAATTTACAGCTTGTGTTGGATTGGCCTTTTACATTTACTGTTGATCTATAGCTGTTATTAACTTTTTCACACTTTGCTGTGTTGTGCACAAAACTGCCGACCCACCAAAAGTTGGCCAGAAGAAGACCTCTATGCATTGTGCTGCTGCTTAGACTTTTTCAGAGTCAAAATTACAGTTATTATTAGCACATAACCAGCTGTGCTCAAGACTGCAGCCTTATCAGATGCACATATTTGATCATCTAATTACTTTATATTTTGAGGAGGTGGCAGCCATTTATTAGCAAATACAACGCCACCAACTGTGATCTGAGGCTGGCGTCCCCAGGTCAAGGATGAGACCGGGCCGTCTGTGTCTGTTACTCTCATTCAAACTTTTCCCTTGAGTCCATGGTGATGTCTGTGATTGCTTGAAGTGGGAACCTCAGAAGGCAGCGAGCGAGTTCACTGTAATGGATTGTTCTGTAGGCCTAAGCTGTGTCGTAAACATAAGCCCCGCTGTGATGAAAAACCCAGCTGGAGACAATGCATTCAATAAGGCTCAACGCCCCATTTCTATGGCAACAGGATTGTCACTGCTGTTGGCAGTCTGAACACTGAGATAAACCGACAGTCTCGAAGCTAACTGTTGCTAAGTGTCTGTTGATGTTTTAGGTTATGTCCATGTTTAGCTGTACAGTTGGAATAAGAGTCTGGAAAAGTTTCCATGGAAACTATGGCACTGTTTATTCACAGGAAGTGGTCTGTGCGCTCATAAGCAATTGATCCAAAGTCTTACAAATGTCCCTGGAAAATACTTTCGAAAAATGTCTCGTTGGAAATGTGGCCTGGCCGGTTGTGCACGTTCTCCAACACGTCTTCCAGTAGCTCTTATGTGGGCGAATCTAGTCATTTGCCAATCTCACCCCACCCCTTTCTCACTGTCATTTCCTTTCTTTTCTCTGACTGTCCATGACTTTATTTTTGAGCCTTTTTGTTATTTTAAAATCCTCCCTTGCAATTCATAAGTTTGAAACCTCTTGTCTGTCTGTCTGAAGAGTTGTCTCCCTTGCAATTCATGAGTTTGAAACCATCTTGTCTATATGTCTGTCTGTCAATTAGTTACTCATTTCAATTATTTTTAAAATTTTAATTAATTTAGCTTGCATTCAAATTCGAATTGCAATTCTGCGTCCTGTTTGACACATCAATTCAAATTCGGGAATTTATATAAAAAAAAAATCTTAATTCAGCTTTGAATAGTGCACACAGCCCTGGTTATCACACGGTTCTTCTGTTTTCATTTGAACAGGAAGAGCAAAACAGAGGAAAGCCCAACTGGGAACACCTGAACGAAGACCTGCATGTCCTCATCACTGTGGAAGACTCTCAGAACCGTGCTGAGATCAAACTCAAGAGAGCCGTCGAGGAGGTCAAGAAACTGCTTGTCCCTGCGGTGAGTGATTTGTCCCTTTGATCTCCTGACCTTGTGTGTATTTAATGAGAAATCACATTGATTTGCAAACAAGACTCGAGGAAAAGCTGCTTTGGCACTGATAAATATATTTACTCTGAGGAGAATACTCTTAATCGAAAGAGCTGCGCTCAGCAGCTTTTCTGTTTCCCTGCTAGTTGCTCTGCATCCTCAGACAGGTAAATGTGAGCAGGGAGCAGAAACAGAGGAGTTGCTTTCCTCCATGAGAATAAATTTGGGGCCATTGAGCACACATGACTCCAGATGTGCAAAGGTGAGCACCGTGTGTAGTTTTTAGTAGGCTTAATTACCTTTGCTTGTAAATTAATGAGGAGCTCAGGACTGAAGGGTCAAGACTCAAAAGATCCCCACAGGGGACCAACAGAAGCCACAGCATTGCCCTGGGATGCAGAGCTGAATGCCAATTAACCTTTGGGTCTAAAGGAAGTGACAGCAGGTTAGGCGGAAATGCCATTAGAAGCCTAGTGAGATTTGAGAGAACTGTTCTTTTTCTGTAGTGTTTTTCACAACGTTTTTTTCTTTTTTTCATTTGTAAAGGAGGTCAGACATTGAAATATAGCAATATTCTTGCATCAGATTTATCTAATCTTAGGATATAATCTTAATCTTGAAATCAAAATTGGTAATATTTGCTTCAATACCATTTCCATGTCCTCTGAAATGATGTTGCTTTTTTCCATCAAGTAGAGACAGACAGTATCCAGTCATTGACTGATATTATTCTTGTTCAATACCTGTAAAATGGGTTGCATATTTTTTTTTTATCAGTTATTGTTCAATTTCACTAAAAATATGCAACATTACAGATATATTGTTTGTTTTGGTATTGATAAAATTTAAATTTACTACAGTAAATGATTTTGAACAGATAATTTAAACAATGATTAAAACAGAAAAAAGGCTAATTCAAATATTAATAAATACTGTAAAAAAATAATAATTTCTTGAGTCTGTGGTTTTTCTTGTGAAAAGCATCTATTTAATGTAGAAAGCAGAATAGAATTAGAGAATGGAATTCAGGAATATTGTATAATTGTGGATTGTAATCCCTCCTCTGCTGTCAAAGAGAGAGGGTTTCTGGACTCCCTGTGGTGCTACTATGGAAACCCTCTTGGGGATGCACTGATCCTTGATTGACAGTTGTGCCCTTTCTCTGCAATGGAATCCTGAATGGGGAATAAGCTCTTTATAAAGTTTAGCACTGTTTACTCCAGGAAGCTCTCGTCTTAAAGGTAAACCCACTGCGTTTGTGTTTGTCTTCATCAAACCATCCAGGGGAAGTGTTCAGCTTTTCTTTTCTTTTTTGGCACTCCCTACTCATTTAAAGCTGTGAGAAATTTGTAGAAGTTGCTTTTTGTAATAAAGTAGTGTTCAAAGATAATGTTTTGATATTTATTTTGAATTTCATTTTCCAGCTCAAGGCCCAAAACCTATGGAAGACATCTCTTTCCCTCAGAGACTAGAATCTCTTGTCTTTCTGTCTCACTTGTGAGAAAAATTAGTCTCTGCAATTATATATCAAGATATAAAAGAATCCCCATAGCAACAAATCACTCTCTAAGCAAATTCATCCCATTCGTTTCTTTCCTGAATTGAATGGTGACTAAACTAAAGCTTTGGCATCCAGTATATATATTTTTTATAACCTAAATATATGGATTAGTGTCCATATGTTTCATTAAAAGTTCATGCTAGTATTAACCCGAAATACCACTTTATTTTACTTTCTGCTATTTTCTATATTTTTGATGACTGTGGTGGCTCACACCAACGCACTATTGTATAATGAAAAACTATAGTATGAATGGGGGATATAAATTGTTTATCTTGTGTTAGTTATATTCTTACAATTTATGTGTATGTTAAGTAAAATGGGACGATAGGCCTACTTGTGTGTTTGAACCATTTTTGAGAAATAAATAAGTTTGGTTCAAATCCCTAAAAATTTGACCAAATCAGTTGAGAACCACTGATTTATAGTACATAGAGTTTTAAAATGTCTTTTCATAACAGGTTTGAGCTTGACTTGTACTAAACGCTAATGGAAGAGAAGTTAATTTCACGAGAATAATTCAGATTTTTCAGCAATTTTTGTTGAATTCAGCATTTCCTTCATCAAAAGATTATAATTATTATATATGTATTTCCACTAACACAATGTCTGAATTGGGGTTGATATTCACTAGCTTCGGTCAGTTGGCTGGCAGATCTCAGCAAAGCAAGCAGAGAGAAGGGACACACACACACACACACACACACACACACACACACACATACACATACACATTCTCACACTGATCCCACTTTGAAAAGCTCCGCTTTTCTTTCGCTTCTCTGCTTGCTGACATAGTTCATATTATTCTGTGGACTGTCTGCCATGCCCCTCCCGGACCTGCTCTGAACTCAGATTTTACTGTCTGGGAGCTTGACGAAAAGTCAGTTGCTGATCTTTTCACTTATTTAGGCTTGAATTTTTATATGGTTGCTGTCAATAGATCAGTGCATTTATGCCTGTTTTACATGTCATGCACAGATAAATTATTAGGTGGAAAACAAGTGAATATTTGAAGGCCTCATAACTTTTCCAGGCGTTCAAGATATTACTAGATTAATGTATTTTTTTTTTGTTAGTGTTTAGAATATTAGAATGTTAGAATTAAAATGCATATTTAAAAAGAATGTACATTTATATTTTATTTACACACATTTTTTTTTTCTTGTAAGATTTTATTCATTTACAGGAGTTTTCCAGGTCTAGAAACACATTATTTAAAATTAGGTTACCTCATATTTCCAAGTTTTTAATGACTGGGAATCCTGGTTCTTCAAAAAAAAAAAAAAAAAAACACTTAAGGGGGTAAACTAAAATAAGAAATACCTTGAGTTTGTAATTATTTATATTTTATTATTATTTATTATTATACTTCTGTCTTATTTTAGTAATTGTAAGTCATCTTGTGGCCCCCAAACCCTTTGGAAGTTTGCTGAGGCCCCCTGATTGAGAACCAGGGGTTTATCATTAATTGACAAAAAAGTGTCCACTTCAGGGGAAGTGAACTATGCTGAGGCGGAAACCGACGGAAATCCTTGTAGGATGAGCCGACGGAAAACAGGAATGCAGAGAGGCGTTGATCACAGCTTTCGCTGCTGAGAGTAATGCTATCTGTTTTTTTAACCTCTTGTTCTTTGGGGCTGGCTTGTTTTAACAGTGGCAGAGTAAATCATCCGCTAGCTGTTAGCAAGTGTGAAACGTTAGCTTACCCACGCCACTGCACTGCCTACTTCTCAAACATTCTAGTAGACAAAAAGTGTAGTCATGTAGAATCCAGGTTTTTAAAGTAAGCTAAACAATGTAACATTATTCTAAAGAACTTTTTTCATGTGTATGTGCAGGCTGAAGGTGAAGACAGCTTGAAAAAAATGCAGCTGATGGAGCTGGCCATACTCAACGGCACATACAGAGACGCCAATATCAAGTCACGTAAGAATGACATCAAGCATCGAACTGTTTATCTGTCCAGATTCTCTTCCCCTCTAATATACATCCCTCTATATTAAACTAATTTCTTTTCAAAGTTTTACTTTTTTGCTTTGTTTACAGTGCTTGCAAGATATTGGAGCACCATATTGATATCTTTTCTTGCAATTAATTCAACTTGAGCCACTTAGCGTAGTCTTTTTGTACATCATTTCAGTTTTAGATATGCTGTCCATTTTGGGGTTTTGTGAACTTGATTAAAAAGAAAGTTTGAATATTGACTTACAATAATAATGACCTAAACCAGGGATGGGCAGCTTCGGTCCTGGAGGACCACTGTCCTGCTCCAACCCTAATCAAACACACCTGAACAAGCTAATCAATAGCTGTGTCCCAATTCAGACTCTGCATCCTTCGACGTCAGCGAAGGTCACAACGAGCACTATTAATGGGACCGTCGAGCCTATGGAAGATTGTTCTTGCCTCCAAGCAACTATGACAGCTGCTGTTGTTGTTGAGTGGCAGTAATATTTGTACTGGACTTTTTTGAAAGTTATGTTAAACTGTCTGAAAACAAAACAGGGTTCACAAACTGTGTAAATGTGTTCTCCATGGTCTCAAATATCTAATGATACAAATGTTGAATCATTAGATATTTGAGTAAGCTGAAACCCAACACACATTGTCAAAAAAATTCGGCAAAATCCTGGCGCACAATGAATTCTGGGGTAGGCAAGGCCGTGAAAGATCCATCTGTTTTATCCTTCATTGCACGGGAAACAAAGGACGCATTTGAAGGAGCCTTCGAATTGGGACCGCCTTTGTCGTGCCACCGTGAAACAATCGGCTTTCGAAAGATGCAGCCTCTGAATAGGGACGCAGGTCATGTCTTCAGGAATGCTGTTTTATCAGGGTTGTAGCTAAATTCTGCAGGACCCTCCAGGACCAAAGTTGGCCATCTCTATTTTTTTGTTGCCATGTGGATGAATTAATATATACGCAAACTTGTTGTGTGAAAATATTTGCATAGGCAGCTGGTTTGCTTTTTGAAATGTAAGACAAGGTAGATTGATTAGCACCTGAGTTTCTTTTCCCCTCACATCTTTGTGTATTTGCTCTTTTGCATCTTGTTCTGTTTAGCAGCATTAGCCTTCTCCCTGGCCGCCACAGCACAAGCTCCCCGCATTATCACCGGCCCCTCCCCGGGAATGCCCACTGGGGCACTGCGTACCCCTGCACCCAACGCACCCACCCTCATGCCCCTCATCCGACAGATCCAGACCTCTGCCCTTATGCCCACGGGCACGCCGCACCACCTCTTACCCCAGACCCCCGAGTCAGGCATCATCTATGCACCCTACGATTACCCCTACACCCTAGCCCCAGCCTCCATTCTTGAATATCCTATTGACTCCAGTGGTGTTTTAGGTAAGAGATTTGATTTTGTTTGTCTTTAAAGGTATTTTGTATAGATTATGCAATTACCATGATTTGGAGTTATGACTGGTATGATATACCCAAAATGCATGGTATTTGTCAACAGTTAGATATTTTGCTATACTGTTCATCTGTCTGTAGCAGTTTATATTCATAATAATATTAATTATAATAAGGTTACACTTTATATAATACTTCGAAATATTTTAAGGAACTCTTAATACGAATGTAATTAATGTCCAATAAAGGCTGGATTAAAGCACTTAATTAATGACATTTTCAGATTTTCCATGACGAAATCTAAAGTGTGAAATATTCACGGTTTATAAGTTGTTAACAAAGCATTATCTAACTCTTTAAGAGCTAATTAAACAATAACACTTGTTTAATTACAGTGACAATGAATAAAGAACTCACTATTTGTATATAGTCTATTAATGTATTAACTGCAGTTTATAAACTATTAATTAACTATAAACTAGTAGTTTGCAAATGATATTATTGCTTAGTTACTCTATACTTATAAAGAGTTACCAATAATAATACATTTTATGTTAATATATTGTTTTATTTTATTAATAATAAAATAAAATTTATTTATTTTAAAAAGATATATTATTATTTTATTTCATATTATATTCTGTATGTCCAACCCTGTTTGGAGTGCACAGTTTGTCCTCATTTGCTCAGAGATCCAGTAGACTAACTCCAGCGTTCTGTCTTGTCCTTGTAGGTATGGCTTTCCCGACAAAAGGCTAGTAATGCTCAGGGGTTTAACAGTCTTCAGCCCATTCGAGTGTTAAAAATGCTTTGCTTTACAGCTGCCTTGGAACAAAAGAGCAAACGAAGAAACTGATTTTTATAAGAAACAAAAGACTAAAGATCATTACTACTCATGTTTACACTGGTCTTAACTGTTTTGTTGACTTATTCAGAGATTAAAAAATTGATATTTTCAGATAAATACTGATAATTAAGCCGTATTACATTCCTCTGTTTGAAAGTAATCTATATTTGTTTAGCTTGTCTTATTTGTATCACTTAACTTCTCCTACAACTGTACCTTAGATATTTAGAGAGTGATCAGTATTATTGCTAATATAACGTGCTTGTGAAAAACATTCTCCATGAAAGCCTGTAGTGAATTCATTTTATCTAAAGCATCTTGTGTATTGAGAGGAATACAAGGGCTCTATAGTTAAAGTATAGTAAATTAGTCAGAGCATTAAGCAGCATTCATGTGTTTATGGAAATACTTTGGAAATTGAGAAGGGGAACAACACATGATGTGATTTCACAATGGAGAAAAGGTCACTTGTGCCTTGTAGTTTGGACTCACAAGCCTTGTTTGTGAAACAATTTTTTGTGAAATGTCGTTTTAATGTATTTTGATGAATAATCTGTTAATTCTTGTTTTGTTGGCAATGTTGCGCTCTGAGCAGGTGCAGTGACTACTAAAGTACGAAGGCAGGATATGCGAGTCCATCCTTACCAAAGGGTAGTGACCGCAGAACGAGGTTAGTTTAGCTCCAGTGTTCAAACTGTGCTGTGTGTGTGCGTGTGTGTACTTTGTCTTCTTCAGTATGCTGATTACACTGTCTTTTTCATTGCATCTCACTCAATACAAAGAGGTGAACTGTTTTTAGCAACTTATAACCTGCCAAACAAAAGCATCATTTGAGATTTCAGTGTTGCTGTTATCGGGTATAGTACATGCCAGTCATACTGTGCAGGGTTTGTTTACTCACTAAACCTGCCAACCTAGAAATGCATTGAAACTGAAGGTGTTGTCATCTTACTTGTATTATATGTTGAGCATGTTCTTGGGATCACTGAAGCAAAGGTTAAAAAATAGAATACTGGAGAAAAAAAATTATAACCGATTTACAATAGGTCAAAACATCCTTATTGCTTATGAAACCATTCAAAACTCAGAGATTTCAGCTCTGTTCCAAAATCTAGTGAGCTACCTTTAAAACGAGCATCCAAACCACCATGGAACACTGTTAATGTACAATTTGGAACACTCTGCTTAGGCAACACGTAACATAAATTGCATTCCACACAGGAGACTCGACTTGCAATTGATTTCAATAGTTTCAGTTTGCAGTTAGCATGTTGCTAAGCTATCAGTGTGATACTTTAAGGATATATAGATACATAGAAAGAACCAAGGGCGTAGTTTTGGTTTGAACATTGGGGGGCTTGACGTGTGGACCGTTTTAGCGGGGTCTCAGAGAATGCTCCCTTATGACATTTATTTGTTTGTTTATTTATTTAATTTTGAAAAATGGTATTTTGTGGTATCTTACCTATAATCCACACATGCAAAGTTGGTTGATAACATAACTGCAATATAGAAATAGCCTATAGTTAACAACTACTTGTTTACATAGGATGTATGATGTATTTTATATTATTTAAGCATCTGGAACCTTATCAGTTTGACAGAATTTTCTACTTCAAAATGCCATGGGAAGTCAAACTTTACATTTTCTTATATTGAAATGATTTATTTCCTATTCCTTAACAGTTCATCAGGCTCATAATGATTACAGCTATGTCATCTCTTGGGATATCTGAAGGCCAGGTTTTTCCTGTCAGTCATCATTAGAACAGAACACATTTTACACATGGGAAAAACTGCTTGTTTGGTCAGTAATTCAAGAACGTCCATACTTTAAACTTGTACTTGCCCTAATGAAAATGTATTATATAGTTCTTGCAATTGTTTAATTATAGCATTTGTTTCAATAAGGCTAGAATAACATGTGAGACCATTGATGGCTCCTTAATGTTGACATTTATTTTATTTTATTAATCTACAAATTGCAAATCCAAAAAAAAAAAAAAAGTGATAAATTCTATTATGGGTGGTCATGAGTAGTTTAAAAATCTTTATAAGTTATGCAACTTGATTGTTTTCTCCTGTTTTCATCAGTCTTTTTAGTTTATGTAGCTGTTTTAGATCAGGTTTGACTTTCTCCATAGCGTTTTAAAGTTGTTAATTCTCAAAAGAATACAAATGGATCGCATATTTTATCATCGGCGTCGCGATTGGAACAGCTCGTGTATTGACAAACTAAAAAACTACGCTCATGCATAGAACACAAATACTGGATGGAGTATACTGAACTTTTTTTTTATTTTTATTTTTTTATCAATACTTGTCAGTAATTAAATTAATGCTACGTCACAATGCATTCTGGGATTGCCTTTTCGTAAAACGAGGCTATCTTTAGTCCTCACATTGCGAATGGCCTTAAAATCAGAATGGAATCAATGAGCAAATTACTTAGCTCATAACAACTGCCTCACCAGGTTTTGGAACAGACTCTTGGTATGATCTGATAACTTCAGCACTTACATGCATTGTATACTGAGACAAACATGACCTGAAGTTTAGTTGTGGATGTATGTAGATGAAAAACTAGTGTGATACTGTTAGAACCACTTTGGGTTCACAGAACCTACATGGAGCAAAACTGACTGTCCACTGCACTCCTTACACTGATGGCGTTGTGATGGCCTTCAGGCTCATAGTCAATGAAGGGTAATGGAGCTTACCTGTTTGTTTGCTTTATTCTTCATTTGTCATTCCTTTAATATTCTTTCATAGTTTTAGTGTATTTGAAGATAATTTTATGCCGCTTGAATACAGTACATCAGTGTCCCATTTAAATCTACTTTCCAATCCTGATCCTTTGAAACCATTTTTGGCAGCTTACTAAGAGTTTTTCTGAATAATGGAACAACTTTACAAGATTTAGGTTTTGGAGAAAGAGCTAAGTTTTTTTTTTTTGAAGTCTCACATAATGAAACAATCTTTATTTATCATGGTTCAACCTGGCCAGACAAGCATAAATAATGTTTAGAAGATATAAGAGCAATTCGAATTTTGCCGAATTTATGATACAGATGTATAGTTAATCATAATAATTGAGAAACTTCAAACAACTGAATATTATTTCAGGCTTGTTATAAGCTGTATCTCATTACAGAATTTAATCTGTAAAGATACTTTGATTTCTGCAAAATAATTTTTTTCCCTCATGTTGCAATTTTCAAATGCATTCTTGAGAATCTTTCCTCAACTTACATATTTTATTTATACCTTTTACAGTTTTTATGTATAGATCAGTTGATAATTGTATTTTAAGTTAAAAGTAATCATTTCTGGCCCAGGTCACTGAGCATATTCATGATAAAAAAAATCTTTCAAATGCCTTAAATGGAATAAACTGGATCTAAGGGAATTACAGCACCGGCTTTTAAAGATTGCTGTAATGAAACGAAATTAAACAACTCATATTACAAACATGTGGATGTGCCAAAACTGTACATATAATAACTATGACTCCTCAAAAAAACTTTAAATGTGAGAATCTACTGATCAATATAAGTGAATTTCACTCCCATAAGACTTTAACATGTCATAATTTAATAGACCAATACAACTGACCAGTTTAATGCATAACAATTGTGAAATTGCACAAAAAGTCAAATCTACCTTGTCTGGCTTACTGCCCACAGCCACAGAAAGATCTCTGATTTGTAAAAGATTCCTGTGCAGGGAAAATATCCTTGAATGAACTGCATTGGATGAAATATTCCTAGCACCTGGCTTGGACAGTGTCACATGAGATAGACTAGACAGTTATGAAGGTTAGGACTTGTTTGAGAGTGTAAGTCATCATATGCACTACTCGTTTTTAAAATAGTTGCTCGGTGCATTATAAAGGTGCTTATGATCCCTTAAACTCTCCACTCAAGAAATTCCTCATCATAAAATATGGCACAAGTATTTTGCACTGAAGATTTTAAATCACCAGCTCCTAGTCTGCGCTACTCAGACAGAGCAAAGTGAAACAAGAAAAAAAAAAACGAAACGCAGAAAACCTCATGAGATGTTAGGTTGTTTATCAAAGCAGGACGGTTACACACTGTGCCTGCCTGTTAGCACAAGAACAACAAGATGAACTGACGAAATATTCCATTTTTGGTTTGTTTGTTTCTATGTTGTTTTGCGGTGAGCTTTTTTTTGAATTTTGTCAAATGTATGGAAAACCAGTTATCGTGTGTGATCTTTTGAAGATGAGTTTATGAAAGCAACATGTTTAACTATAAAGCAAGAACATTTATAAAATTCTATTGTATTTGTAAATGAATAGGGAATTTATAAACATGTTAGCTTAGAGAACAATGCCATGTTATTTTTTCCATAAGGGGTACATTTTGTTTGTAGGATGTCGTACCTGTGACAGTCTTGATACACTGTCTGATAAGGTTTTAGGCTAAGAGTTTATCAGCTTGCAAACAAGTAGACTGTGTTCATTATGTTTGTAGTGTTGTTTTAGCCCTAAATTTCAGCCAATGTGCTTTAGTATCATTCTGTTCGATTAGCATTCTGTATTTTTTGTTTTGTTTTTGTAAATAGTCCAATTTTAAAGGCAATAAAATTTGAGTTAAAAAAACCACCAAACTTTTTGTGCTGTCTAGAAATCTTTTGATTAGCCTGTCACTCTGATTTTACTTCTCTCGTCACATCTCTGTAACTACTCATGAATCCATATCATTATCACTAGCAGCTTTGTGGCTTTTGTATTGAAGCAGCACTCTAATGCTTAATAGCAGTCAGGGGATCCTTGCATCTCTTAATCCAGGATTGAAGTCGGTTTTTCCAAACACCCAAACTCTGTTGACTGCTACTAACTATTAAGTGCTGTTAGTTTAATTCGTAATGACTCTGTAATTGATTTGCCTTTTTGCTTCTTTAACCATTTTCACCTGGGAGATGGGTTCTGGAGTTAAATCATGAGGCTTTCATGATTTTGCCGTGTTAATGTAGACTTTGAGCAGTTTTCTCTTACAGTAGCTGTAATTAGTAATGTCATATTGTCATCCAACCGTCACTAGCTGAAACTAATCTCCTTCTCTATCTTTTTTCTTTTTATGTCCTTTTTTTTTTTTCGTTTCCCCTCTGTCTGTCCATTTTTTTTTTCTCTAACAACCCAGCCGCCACCGGCAACTAACCAATGACCCTCTGAACTCTTCACCCAATGATGACCTGACCATTGCCTGCCTGCTGACCAGTTCTCTGGCTCTCGTCCTTCGCTTCTATGTTTTGGCAGCCTGCTGGTGAGCCCAGAAGCAGCTTTAATTCGCTTAACACAGCCGAGAAGCCGTGATGGCCCCACGCCACCACCCGCAGAACCGAATCACTCCCCTTCTCAAACTGAGGACCTCCTTGGTCAGGTGACCTGGGCTTCCCAGCCTGCACTGATGTGTCATAAAGCAATAACACTGTCTGGGTGACACCTAAAATCCTAATGTTAGCCTTTCACATGCACACACTAAATGAACACATCTTTATTTGTTTGTAAAAATGAATAATTGAGCATAATGTTTAACACTCTTAAGTTTGTGCACTGCAGTTCTCATACCATCCTGAGGAGTTAAAATAAAAAACCCTTCAGTTTACTTTAAAACTGACTTAGAGGTCCAAATGTCCATAAGGGATGTAAAAGCCATGCTTGCCTTTCAGCGTTTTCTTCAGAGAGCTGTCGAAAAGCATTCAGTCACATGAGGAAGTGTACAAACACAACATCAATTAATATCTTTTTGATACGAGGGTGCTGCACAGGAAATGATTATATATTTTTCACAGGTGATCCTTTTTTGTATTAAGAAAACAGTATTGTCAAAATGTAATGAACAAACAATGCTTATTTCCTTGTGACAAATATTTAGAGACCAAAACGGTGTCTTTTTAAAAAAAATTAAATAAACAAGTGCCTTATTTTACACTATCATCAATTACGAACAAGTATGAATGTCCATCAATGTGTTATATGCCAACATATCAGGTATTTCTGTTCTATTCCTCTTTATCTGTGATCATGAAAACAAGAGGTGTACAGGACAATGTTGCAGGCGTTACACTCAAAAACGAGTGTTTTTATGTGCGTTTAATATTTTTCTTTACAAATAATAATTAATAGTTTTACCCTGTCACACTACATTAGGTACTACTTGAGCTCTTTATGCTCGCAATCTGATTGTTTGTGAAAATGTGTGTGTGTTTATAGAGTCATCACTTCATCTGTTATACATCAATATGAAACTTCTAAACTATTTCTTCGATTCCGTATTTTTCACTCAGCTTATATCTCAAGGAGTATTTTTTCAATTCAGCAGATTGAAATTGATAAAGGTTTTGGGTTAATTAGTACAAAACTCATTTTATTCATTTTGACGAATTGAAGTGTACTAGAAGTTGTGTGCAGACATGTCACATTTCCTTCCTATGCAAATGATTTTCAGTTTTATTAAAATGACCGAATAAATGTCCTTCAGTTGGTCTTCCAGTACCATTTCAGAAACTAAAAGCCTACTAACAAATTATGATTAGATTTTTTTATTTGGTTGTTATAACTGGATTTTGAGAAGATGCATCTCCTTTTTTTATAGTATTAGTTGTATTTATGCAGAGCAAATGCAATACTTTTTAGACGTTTGCGTTTGTGATAAAGTTGCATGTCATTATTATTATATTAATCTGGATATTGCTAAAGGAAAAATCCTGCAAATATATTTAAAGGATGGAATTTGTTTTTACAACCAGGAACTGGAGTTGTTTGTTAAAGTGTGTTTTTTTGGTTTAGTGTTTGCCTTCCATGCAGTATTACTATAGACCGTGTCGACACGTGTGAGCATGTTTACTGATGATTTTGTGATTGAGTGTTTGTGTATTGTATATGCCAATGAACTGCAACTCGCCATTCAAGCTTATTATTGTCTTTTTGTTTGTTTGTTGCAAACCCAAGCCCTGCATTGGAAAATATACAGTCCTATTTATAACCATTGTAACATTTTATAATGTATTTTTCTATCATATTTTGTATGTGAGAAATAACATTAAATCACATTTCCAGATATGAACAGTATGCCTTATTACAAAAATTGATATGAGAGACATATTTTTTCCATGATGATATAATTCCATAGGTGGTGGAAAATGGAAAACCCCGTTCGCTGAACAATATTATTTGGTTCCAGCCTCACTCGGAGCAAGTTTTAAAGTGGTTATTATTTGCTGGGGTGTTTGGTTTGTCATTGTTGCTTTGCCTCTGTGCCTTATGTAAATTGTAAGCTATTAACAATTTCTAGTTATATAATTTGATTAATCTTTTCTTGCCGATTGTTCTAACATTTGATGATTTCTTTACATTAACCCTGTCAATAATTTCTTTTGTCTGCTTTGAATCTTTAGAACAGGATTTGTGTGAAATTAAGCAAAAGAGTGTGTTACTGAAATATGCTGGACTAAACTCTGTAATGAGAAGCAATAGCCGAATATTAAAATCATAGTTTTAAAAAAGAAACTAACTTGGTCGCTCTTTCTCTTGCTTCTTACATTTGCCAGAACACTTTGCCTACTAATCTAATTCAGGTCTGCTGTAGATAATGGAGAAGATCTGGGTCCAAACTTTTCTGTACTGTTTAATTGATCATCCTGAACAAAGCTGCATTTAACAGGAAAGTGGCAGGATGATTATGGGGCAGAAAAGAAAGAAAGAAGTAAAATCTATACGGTTGCTTGAGTTAGAGGAACACCCACATCTTTTTCACAGTTTTATTATTCTCTCTTTCTCAACACTCTCCATTATGTGTGCTTGTTTTTGTGTTGTAGCCATCTGTTGAGCTGTTTTGGAAAGTCATAAGAGTCACCTATAAAAGAGTATCCACATATCGATTACACCGGTAATTGTCTTTCAAAGGAGTCTATTGAAACCATACAATGCAAGCAAAACTTTCCAGATTCTCTGAAATGTGTAAGAAAACAAAATAGGTAAGCTAACATCGTCTTTTGTAAAATAACTGGAGGTCAGTCCAATAACACCCACTAGCTGGAATATATTTCAGCTATGCTCAGCAGCACTGTCTAACTATAGTAACAAACATCAGACTTATAAAATGTAAGTTTCTAATCACTTCCTCATTTGAAAAGTGAATATCCTCAGATAAATCACAGACGTCACAACACTTTCTATACGTCAATGGTTCAGTGTTGAGAGGAATGTGAGTTCCGAAGGAAATCCGAATAACCTTCTAAAAACTGTTTTTCAATTTTCTAAATGTTCACACATTGTTTCAATGAGCTGCGGTTGTGTGTAATGTCTGTGTTTAGCTGATAAAGCTAATCAGACACTTTTAGTTCCCACAAGACCTCATCACTGCACCCAAGAGTCCTAGTTACTAGCTTTTGTTCTCTTTTCAGTTCGCAAAGTCGCCAGTCATTAAACAAATCTGGTCATATCCAAAAGAACAGCAACAGAGCTTAATCTGTGACTGTCACAGTCTGTGACAACAACGATTGTTTTAAAAGAATAGTGTAGCCTAAAATGAATACAATATTATTTATTTGTCCTCATTTTATTCTGAACTCAAAAGCTCTTATTTTTCCTTGAATTTAAAAAAAAAAAAAAAAGAATCCTAATTCTGCTATTTTCTAAAAGTTCATATCGAGATATTAGCCTCTGGTCAAATACAACACTCATAAAGTTTCACAACTGGGGGACTGTAGGCTTAGACTATAAATGCTTTCTAAAGCTTTTTGAGGGAAACGGACCGAAAGACAAAGATGTCTGTTGTTCAAATCAGAGATTTGGGGTGACTAACTTAAACACATTGGCGAAAGGAAATCGGAGAGAGGAACTCATTGGCGCTCGCGCGAAATTCCTGATCGCGTGGATTGAAATGACTAGATTTCTCCTGCGAAAATTCTACGAACAACGGTAGCCCAATGACCGCGCCTTAAGAAGCCAGGAGAACAACAACAACAACAAAAAATCAATATTGGTCTGTTCACTAACCTACCTTTTTTAAGTGTTTTGGGGGCTTAAAATTGTGGTCACTGAGTTTTTGCTTTTGTTAAAGCAGCATATGGGATGACGCATGAAGGTGAGTGAAAGGCCTAATGAAAGGGTTTTCCTTTTAGTTACACATTGTTCCTCTTATAGCACAAAAAATGGACGTGCACTGAGAGGGAGAAAATGAAATGGATGAAAAAGGAGAGAGTAGGATTAATTTGCTCCCACAGAAGGCAAACTGTTCATTAAACACCACACGTTTTGTGTTAAATGGTTCCTGCCTTTCTTAAATTACTAGCTGCTATGTTAGGTAATCATTCCCTCTTTCCTTTTTCCCTCTCATCCTCGCTCCATCTCTAACCTACAATTAAAACTTCAATTTCTTGTCTTGTTCATTGTCTGATGCCCACTCCTACCTCCTTTAACTTTACAGAGCTGCTTACCTTATCAAAACACATATACCTAAAGTAATGGAGCATAATGCAGCAGATGAGTGGAATGAATAACAGTTTTGCTGAGGGCCAAAGAGGAAAGATGAACTGGGTAAGTCCCTGTATAGAGCCTAGAGAGAGACACAGTATCCTCTTGACTAGCACTCTGACTTCCCCCTCAGAGGCTGTGATGACCTTTACAACCTTTATGCCCACAAACAAACTCAGAACTCTCTGTCCCAACTTACCAAACGAAAATAGAACCCTTTACTTCCCTCCTTCCTTCCTTCCTTGTCAATCTACAGATCTTATTGGATACTGATGGCAGGCCAAACCCACAGTCAGTTTAAGGAAGAGGCGAAAGATTCCTTGTAGATAATATGAATAGGGATGTCGCAATGCAACTCAATATGGCGGCCGTAGGAAAGAAAGGCTTTCAGTACAAGGTGGTTGGATCTCCATTTTGCGAGCTTCAACCACACAACGTCCACTCTCCTTCCCAGTAATATATGTCAGATACTGGTTCTCAGCAAACTTCTAAGGGGGCTGCAGAATTACTCAAAATTATATATCAATATGTAACAAATTCCTATGTTTTTATTGAAAAAGTTATTTAAACCTCTGGATTCACAATTAATAAATGTACACATTGACACTCAGTTTTATTTGTTTAGTTTTAATAGATTTAATAATTTATAAGGTCAGTAGGTGACCTTTGAATATTGTATTGGACAGATTAATTTTGTCTCACACCCCTCAAAAATTTACTTCTAAATAATGTTTCATAAATATCATGTTCTTTTTATCATTATTAATTTTGTCATTGTTTATCAGCTTTTGACCCCTCCCAGTTAGCTTTGAATGAAGAATCAGGATTTCATCAGCTTCCCTTTTTTTCATCAGTTTTGTTGAACCAAGGGGGGTGTCAGCATATGTGTGGGTCTTCTAGGAAACAAACTGCACTTGATCTTAAACAATGACGACCACAAAGACATGTCCAGCATGAGGATATGGAGAGGGTGGGGAATGTCCTCCCAACGGGCTCAGCCAGAACAAATCTCAAGGAACACTTCCTTCTGCTCTATTAAAGATCCGTTTCCAAAGACACTTCCATCAGTGTTTATGTAAGAGAGGAAGCCATCGCTGTTTACCTAGCTTGTGTAATTGTTTCTATTCATAGCTAAAGATCTGAGAAATATCAGAGGAGGTGATGGTGGGGTACATATAAAGGACGCAGCAAATTAAACAGGATGACACAACAGATGTTACGCCACAGCGGAGTCGCTCAGCAGGGCGCAGCTACACTTCGCGTCCATCCAAATGGTGTGTTTGAACTTGAAGGTTGCTTCTCTGTCTTCTATTGGTGTCCCCGTTCCTCTTGCTCTCGTTCTGTGGGGCCCCCCCACCCTTCCTGTCTGCTCTCATGGGATGGGGCTTGGGGTCTGGCTCAGTCCTGGTCACCCACACTGGCTCCACAAGGCTGGACATTGTCCAGACTGGTGGGAGAGGACAGCAGAACTTGGCAGGCCACAGTGGAGAACATTCGCAGCCAAGCCAAAGTCCTAAAGCACTGCCAGAGAATAACGGGGAGCTTGAAATGACAAGAGCTATGCCAAGGGACAACTATGGCTCTTGGATTTTAATTTGTATCTGGGATATTATACGGCTGATGTAAATCTATTGCGAATGTCAGCTGGGTTTTAACAAAACAAATCCACATTAAGGGGGAACTGTTGAGTTTGAGTGGATTCCAAGTTTCCAGAGACTTTAAAGCAGTTGATTCTGTTTAACTCGGAGTTGTTCGTTCCGAACAGTATATGTAACATAACACCAGAGGTGGAAAGTAACGAATTACATTTACTCGCGTTACTGTAATTGAGTAGTTTTTTTGTGTACTTCTACTTTAAGTAGTTTTAACAATCTGTAATTTTACTTTTACTAAAGTATGTTTTGTTTGAAGTATTGTAATTCGCTACATTTTAAAACACATCCGTTACTGAGTAAAAAAAAATAATAAAGAAAAAAATGCTTTGGGTGAAAACATCGCGCTCCCGAAACTAGCATTGATTGATTGAAGGGCGGGAGAACACAAATCACAAAACATCACAAAACAATATGGAGAAGGTGACGGACAAGACAGACAGTGATGCAGACCCAGCTGAACGCGAAATGCTGTCGAAATCTCACTCGGACACATACCGGTATGTGAAGCCCTGGTCACTTTGGATATAGAAAAAAAAATGGAATTTACAGTAGGCTATAATGCAGATGTCACGTAAAACACGCAAACTGGTAGATATATGGATGAATAAATCGAAAGTAAAGCTGTACAATAAATCAAATCGCGGCATGATCTGTGAATATTAAGCACAAAAGACTGCTATGTAAATATATAGCCTAATCTGCTTGTTCTGCGTGTCTCTGTGTGAATAAGCTGTGCTGTTTTGTCTACTTAGCCTACTACATACTCAAGTACGCGACGCGCTCATGCTGTTTTCAGCGTCTCAAACAATACGAGTACATGAATACATAAACATTTCCAGAGCTGCTCTGAGAGAACGCCTAATGTGCATTTTCATAATTTTATTTGTCAAATACTCTGAAACAGGACAACCCGTCAAAATAAAAGTTCGGTTTTACTACAAGAAATTATGACAGATATTACTATTTTAGGCCTACAATAGAATCTACCTATATACTTCTCATAATAATATTAACAACAACAATAATAATACTACAATTTATTTAAACATTATATATTATTTGTCCATGGTTTGAGTAAATCTGTTTTGCAGCACTTTGCCAAAAACTAAAAGGATAAAACGTTTGCTAAACATTTATTTGATTACCTCCGTTTTTGCTAATAAATTTGTATTAAATCATAAAAAGAAAAAAAATCTGAATAAGAAATATTTCATTGAAGTTATTAATGAAAAGTATATCTAATTCATAATCAATTATTGAAATTAGTTGATTAGATATGTTTTATTGAACAAATGTTTCATTTATTTAACTGTCATTTTAACCGATGATAATAATAACCATAATTTAATAATACAGTTTATATTTTCTGAGACGGTTTATCATACTGTGAAACTCTCATACCATTACAGCCCTGCACGGGAGAGTCCCCATCCCCACCCCCGCTGTTAAAAAAGTAACTCAGCAACTTTTACTCTGAGTACATTTTAAATAAGCTACTTTTTACTTTTACTTGAGTAGATTTTTAGACCGGTACTTTTACTTGTAATTAAGTAAAATTGTATTGAAGTAATAGTACTTTTACTTGAGTAGAACATTTTAGTACTCTTTCCACCTCTGCATAACACATTATATTTAATGTTTACAAATAAAGTTTGAAATGATTTGTAAAAAATTATGTTTTTGAAAGAAGTCTCTGCAGTTATTTGATCAAAAATACCGTAATAGCCTAAACTAAAATTTTACGTTTTGATTTTGTCTAATTTTTTTCTTGGTAAAAGTTTTGGCACTTAGTTCACTGTGTGAATACACAATAATGTCATGGACATGATTCGAAGAGGTAAAATGGTCCTGAAAAAAATAATCACACTTGTATTGTTCATGGTCAAAATGACCTCATTGGAAATGAATGGGAGACAAATTTCATCTAGTGGAAGCGATTGGTACTGCGGCCAAACAAAATTTTACTGAAAGCTCATTTTTTGGGATATCAACCTCAAATTTTGAGCAGTTTGTTTAGATTCATGGCTTGGATTTTTGAACACAGTTTTAAGGGAAAACGTGTTTTGGAAAATATATATTTATATATATTTCATATAAAATTGAATGGTATTTTTGTGCATTGTTTCACAAGAATAACAATGAACTTTTTTCGTTCACTTTTTTTTTATAAACTTTTTTCACTTCAGCAAAAATCTGCCAAGTGTTGTCTTAAAAAAGAGACCCAACTTAAGTCTGTGCTCCAATGCATTAAAGATTTATGAACATTTTAGTTGGAAATTTCATTTTCAGGTCCATGCTCAAACAGTAAATAAAGGGTTTATAACTACTGCATGAATATAAGTTAGTACCATAAAATACAAAATATAAAATAAAAGATATTATCGAACTAAAATAGCTTACAGAACAGTCATTTCATAGAAAAAGAAATCTGTAATTTTTGACTGAGCAGTCTCAGAGGGTAATAAAATTGTGGAAACTGTGATATTTAAAAGTTTAGGTTAAATTAATACCTTTATTCAGCAAATACATATTACATTTCCATTTACAATGTTACAAAATATTTCTATTTCACATAAAGTTGTTCATTAAACTTTCTATTAATTAAAAATGTATCATGGTTTCTACAAAAATAATAAGCAGCAAAAATGGTTTTCAACATTTATTATAATAAGAACCATTATTAACAATTGAGCACCAATACTAATTGAGCAAATCAGCATACTAGAACGATTTCTGAAGGATCATGTGACACTGATGACTGGAGTAATGGATAGTGGAAATTCAAAACTAACTAAATCTGTTGTATGAATCTCAGACAGCAACAGTATGTGCCATGCTTGTTTACTCTTTATGAGACATAAAGTGTGATGGCTTTTATGTCTTCATCTGAAAGGTTTCAGAGGACCCCTTTGAACCCCCACCCCTCTTATCCTCCCCTCTCATCTCCTCAAAACTAGTTTAAGGAACAGAGGCTCTGCTGCAGCTTTCATATCTCCATGGAAACACCCCCCCTTTGGGGTCCTTGTGGAGTTTTTTGTGTGTTTTTGCTACTCAACATTTGTTGTTTGAGTTTAGGCACAAAAACTCTCAATATAAGGCCGACAACAAAGTGTGATGATAAAACACAAGCGTGATAAAAAGATAATCTGTGAGATGCATTCATTATGACATCACTGTCATTTCCCAGTGCGGCCAGTTCCTCTGGTGCCTGTCTCTATTCGACTGCCTCTGGTTCTCTCAGCACTGTGGGCTGTCTATAGAAGGCCTTCCACTGACTGTGAATGGTCTTTTTGTTGGGGAACAGTGAGCCATTTCTGCTCCCACAGAAAGCTGGGTAATTTAGTGTGGATGCCAGGAAGTCTGAGCTCACAGAATGACAACAATGGCAAACGTTATTGCTCCACCTCAAGGGGTGGAAAAGAAAGAGACAGGAAAAAAATTAGCAATGGCGATAGAATTCTGCTTCAGCATCCTCCCACTCTACGAATTTCTCTTAAATCTCATCAGGCTAGGAGGATCAGAAGACAACCTTTATGGTGCTAAACAACCATTTGTGCTTTCAAGCATGCATTGCGAGACATGCTTTATTGTGGCAAATGATTTGGTGTGAGGTAGATCTCTTCCCCCACACAAACTAACAAATCAACTGAAAGGAAGAAGAAGAAAACTTTAAAAAAAAAAATTAGTGTAACTCCATCAGACGCCTTTTGAAATTTGTCCTTGTCTGCCATCTAGTGGCAAAGCATCACCAATGGTTTCAGAGATTTTTCTCTAACCATATCAAACACGAATAAAATGAATAATTTAAAATAAAATAAACTATTAATCTGAACAATGATTTTACCCGTAAAATCAACATAAAATACAAAAGTAGCTGTAAATAATGAACAGGATATCATAGAACTCAACTAGAAAGTATTTTTTTTAATTATTATTATTAATTTATTATTATTAATTTATTATTTATTTCAAGTTTTAAGTTGTTCTTCTGTTGTTTTCATGGCTGATTTAAAAAAACTTTTTTTTTTTACCCAAAACCCAAATTTTAACATTAATCTCTGATACAGCAAAAAAAAGATACATCACTAAAAATGATGGATATTTAGAGATTTGTTAATGTACCTTGTTTGTTTGTGTTGTTGAAGGATAATAAAAATAAAAATAAATAATGGGTTGTTTCAACCCATATTTGTGTCAAATATGGAAGAACCCAACCGTTGGTTTAAATTTTTTAACTGACCCTAAGATAGTCCCAGACTAAAATGCATGTTTGACCTGTTTTAACTGAAAGCAACTTGCTCTGATATATCTTATAATAGGCTTATGTCAGTGCCATTGTTTTGTCTCAAGATGCATAAGCAGCACAACAGTAAGGTTTTTTAAAGGCACGTTTATAAAACTACTTAAATGCCCTAATCAAATAAAGCCTAATCCTGGCTTAATCTAAGCATTCTCTGTGAAACCAGGCCTAAATGTTTAAACCCAACGGTTGGGTTTGTCCCAGAGGGTTTGTCCATATTTGACCCAAACATGGTTTGAAACCATCTGACAGTTACATGTCTTACTTTCATTTTTCTTTCCAAACTATTTTTTCTTTAACCATTTAAAAAATTCACTGTCATGAATGTTAATTCAGTTTGTTTTTTTATTGTAGAATCTTACTTGTTCTGAAATGAAAAACAAAAATCACCCTTGCGCAACAAAACAAAATGTCGCAAAATGTCGTGCAATCAACTGGTAAATTATTTTAGGCTACTGTCTATGGTAAATTCACTGACAGGTCCTTTCAAGTCTCTTTAACACAAATATCGCATACTTTCCATGTTTATATTGCATACGGTACTTAAGCTAAATAATATTTATTTAATTTTAATGTTATACATATATTACTGTTTTGATGAAATCTTTGAGCTATGGAGCGATCACACTAGTAATTTTACGGCAGTGTTACGTCAGCAGTGTCCTTACACTTTACGGCAGGGCAGCATGTGGAGGTCAGAGATACAGATACTCACGTCCAGAGACTGAAAACTCTCATTATCCAACATCAAAACTTGACAACAATTTTGCACAGTGACATCTAAGTGGGATTTCAACAGATGATATACAACACAACCCTGTCGGTAAAGACAATCGTTTAGTCTCCCTATCGTTCATCAGTTTTACCGGGTCGGTAAGGAGGAAGCAGGATCATCGAGACGGGTTTCTCTGTATCATCTCTAAAGAAATGGATAATAACACTCCAGAATCAGGAGGATTTAAAGGGGGACTCGGGAGTCTTTTCGGTGGAGGAACCCCTGAGTATTCAAATACTGAGCTCGCAGGAGTACCATGTAAGTTACGTGATAAGTGTCTAGACTTTACTCTTTTTAACAGTCCGATTCACTTTAAGGTCAAGTGAGTTGCCACGAGAAGATTTATATATTTATGATTATGTATTCATTTGTTATCTTTCATTCTCAGTGACTGGTATGAGCCCTCTCTCGCCATACCTCAATGTTGACCCTCGTTACCTTGTGCAGGTGAGTTTCTATGAGACAGACCACAGCTACATTTCAGGTCTATTTAAAGTGTTGCGTGGTAGAAATTATGTGTTCTGAATGTACATAGTCTAGCTCATGTTAGAGTTTTAATGGACTGAATTAAGGGGTCAAATTGGAAACATGTCATTGTAAGTTGTTTAATGGTAAAAAAAGAAAAGCAAATCAGTTATTCAACCTAAACCAATTCATTAAACAGCAATGGACAATTGTAGCATTCAAAACGATCAGAACATTGTTTTGGCCAACAGAAGCTGATTGATAAATTGCATCCAATTATTGTTAGACCGGGCATGATTTCCTGAGAATGTAGTTTTAACTTTCTATTAAAATGTGCCTTCGTTTGTTGATCCATTCCCTAATGTATGCTAGTGTGGTTGTATTGTGTTCCTTTGTTTATGATATTGGAATTATAGTAATACGTAAAACATTACAATTAAGATGCTTTTATGGTGCTTGTCTTGCTCTGTTAGGACACAGATGAATTCATTTTGCCAACTGGGGCAAATAAAACTCGTGGCCGCTTTGAGCTGGCCTTCTTCACCATCGGGGGATGCTGTATAACAGGTGAGGCCTGTCTCTTCACAGTCTTTGATCAATCTTATCATGTATTTAATCTGCACTCTTTTTAACTTTTGCTCATTACTTTGAAGGTGCTGCTTTTGGGACACTTAATGGTCTTCGTATGGGCCTTATGGAAACTAGAGACATGTCATGGTCCAAACCCAGAAACGTACAGTAAGTGTCTGTTCTTTTGTAAATACTTTGTTTCGAAATTACTTAAGTGACTGCATAAATTCAGTTTGGATCTTTTTGAATATCCACGGTGCAGAGTGGGCAATGGTCTATATAATGCTGATATGATGATGCAGTTTAATTATGAAAGATAGGATGTTTACAAATTTGCTGCAATGCAGTGTACATGCCGAAACAGCAAAAAAAAAAAAAAAAAAAAAAAGATTTAGGGCAAAATAGTTTTGGAGTGCTGAAATCATTGACAGAGTGCTTTTCATTAGTTAGTGTTTTGACCATCAGTCTCTGTTTTGTTTACATGTTAAGCAACAATTGATGAAAAATTATCCATTGTTTATCACCCATATAATTCGATTGTAATATTGACCTTTGTAATGTTTTTTTCAGGATTTTGAACATGGTCACACGACAAGGGGCATCATGGGCCAACACACTAGGATCTGTGGGTAAGAAATGCATTGAATTCAAACATCTTGTGTGAAAGAATATCACAACCTGTTTTGTCATTAGTTAAAGGGCCTTTTTACACCTGGTCACTTTATGCGTTTTTGTTTTCTGATTGGATGGCTATCCAATCAGGAAAAGACCAGGTGTATATGCCCTCTGAAACGATTTCGAGATGGATTTAAATCCGATCACTCAAACCACTTCAGGAGGGCATTCCAAATAAAATTGGACTAATGTAAATTCATCTGGTTGTTGAAACCACACACGTCAATTTTAATCCTCACAAAATTAAAAAAAAAATAGATGCCTGAGAGCACATTTGGCATTATCAGGACCCACAAATATTCCCCCATTGCGTTATTATACATTATATTCAACATTATATAGTAGTTTAATGTAGTGCTGATACTAAAACTCTGAAAACTTTACAAAATATTGTCTCTATCTATATTGTTGCATTTTTGTATTGCAATATATTGTGATATATTGCAATATATTGTTACACCCCTAGAGACTAAATTATCTTACGCTGATGGTGGTCTTTTGATCTTGAAATTAGCTCATGATAAATAAAATGATCACATCTGTTGCTTTCGTTTATGTGAACTCCATTAAATTTGCATATGGTGCGGAAATTGAAGATTTATATTCTTTGAAGATTTATAAGCTTTATATGCGTCTTGCTAAGGGAAATTTATGGGGCCAGGTGTAAATGGAACAGTTTAACCATCATATAGCTATCCGATCAGTAAAAACGGATAGCTATATGTAATATGAAAACGCATTTTGTTTTGTTTCTCTGCAGCTCTTTTGTATAGTGTGTTTGGTGTGGCCATTGAGAAGGCCAGAGGTGCAGAGGATGACATCAACACAGTGGCAGCTGGAACGTTAACAGGAATGCTTTTTAAATCCACAGGTGAGGAAAAGCCACATTGACTTCAGTGCTCAATATTGTGGCAATCACAGATTTAAGAGGTTAGTTCACCCAAAAATGAAAATTCTGTCAGTAATTACTCTCTCATGTTGTTCCAACCCTGTAAGACTTTCGTTCATCTTCGGAACACAAATTAAGATATTTTTGATGAAATCTGAGAGCTGTCTCACTCCTTCATAGGCTGCTAGGTAATTGCACCTGCCGGCCCAGAAAAGTTAGTAAAGACATTGTTAAAATAGTCCAAGTGGCTCAAGCGACGAGAATACCTTTTGTGCGCAAAAATAACAACTTTATTCAACTATTAATTTTCTTCTGTGTGGGCCTCTGACGTGAGTTCACGAGAGCACCACGACGCATGCGAGAGAACTGGGAAGATGACTCTGATGGATCTCGATGTAGTGTTTAAAATGGTTCTAAAATGTGCATTTCCTTGTTGGCTGAATTGTGAGAAACCAACGAGAAAACCTAATAGTGCCTTACCAATGCAGCAAAATAAAGGGCTTACCTTTCACACTTTTCCATCAAATGATCATGAGGGTCATCTTCTCAGTTCTTGCACATGCGTCCTGGCGCTCTCGTGAACTCACGTCAGAGGCCCACATGGAAGAAAATGAATATAGTTGAATAAAGTCGTTTTTTTTTTTTTTTTTTTTTTTTTTGTGCACAAAAGGTTGAGCCACTGTAGTCACTTGGACTATTTTAACGATGTCTTTACTAACTTTCATAAAAAATATCTTAAATTGTGTTCCGAAGATGACCGAAAGTCTTACGGGGTTGAAACAACATGAGGGTGAGTAATTACTGACAGAATTTACATTTTTGGGTGAACTAACCCTTTAATCTATTGAACGTAATATTTGTTATAATAATTTATTACAGTATATTGTACTGTATATTTATATATTTATTGTGTTCAGCTGGACTCAAAGGAGCTGCTAGAGGAGGTCTTGTTGGTTTAGCCATGTCAGGGCTGTATGCTCTTTACAACAACTGGAATCACCTGAAGGGGACATCGCCTTCGCATTACTGAGAATGACTGAGAGCTCAAACCACGGACTTATTTTGACTCTGAGCCCATTCTTAGTCTTTTCACCCCCTTTTATAGATGCTTCAAATTAATTTTTTAAGGAAACCCATGGACCACCACATGTGCACAGATTTCTTCAGAGTTACAGTAGGTGTAATAATTAAATGGAAGAGCCAGACTGCCTCCAGCTGTGTGGACTATGTTGCTGTGAGGTTTCTGGTGACATATCAGTCGTACAGTTGTTCAAGTACATGTCTTTATTGGTGTAAGTTGCACAGATGAACTCTGTATCCTTTAATGATGTGGTTTAATCTGTTCTCATTGTGGATTGATGCACTTTATCAGTGCTGATTAAACTGTCTGCTTCCATCTCTGCAACCATCTAAAATAAAATGCTAGTTTCCACTCTTTGAGGTTCTTTATTTGTATTTTGTGGTATTCAAATTTGTTTTAATACAATGGATGCATGAATGGTCAATCTTTCATACTGGGAGAACTGTAGTCACATAGCTCTAAATATATAAATAAAATTTAAATTTAATACATTTTCTTTTTAATGTACTAAAATGTTTTAACTGTAATGACTGCATAGAAATGAATTGATAGAGGTCTTGTTTGCCAAATGGTTTATTTGTAAGCAGGTCAAACTTTATTTCTACAGTCAATGTGTAGAGTACAGAGGAATGATAATTATAATATTACAGAATGAATGTCCTTCATTATTACCTCATATGCTACAGTATTCATTCAAAAATATGTTTACGAGTTAAAGCATTTAAAAAATTCCTTTCAGTATTATTTCTCGAAATCATCCTATTATCCTAGTAGTATTGTACCACTAACTCAATCTCTCTGTAGTTTGAGTAATTGAGCGATAGATGCATGATTCAATAATTAAAGCTCCTTCTCAGAATAATGATTATAAAGAAATGTATGAAAATCGTATGCATGAATTCCTTGTAGCATCTTAAAGTGTAAAATATACATATCCGTCCTGTGTGGAAATTACCTAGCCTGTTCGGTGAAAAGCACTGTAGTATCAAAGGAAGACTGTCTCCATCAACAGGTGAAATGTTCTCATCACTACTTGACGTTGACTGTCAAAGGACCTTAGGGACTGAATACCGGACTACCCAAGAGAGGGCAAATGTACATGCCATTCCTTACAGAAAGAACAAGGCCAACTGAACTGATGAGTGTAATGTAGAATAGGACTTGTTTTACAGAAAATGTTGCTTGGCTTGCTGATGGGGAGATCAATATGATTTAGCTGAAAGCAGTTAAAACTTTGCAGTTCATGTACTATAGCAAAGCCCAGGAGAATCTCACATGCATAGCGGTGAAACGACCCGCAAACTACCCTAACTTGGTGGCTGGTAGTTGCAATGATGTACACCAGCTCTCAGTGCACGGACCACAAATAGATAAGCAGGTCCATGGGCCAGACCGGGACATGTCACTAAATCAGTTGCTTTCAGAACTCTTCCTGTACCTACAAATGTGGGCAAATAATTCTTGGAGGTGGGAATTCAGTGCAAGAAGAAGTCCCTGATGCGTGTAGCCTCTATCCATGGGATGTAGGCTGCGGTGCGAGTGAAGACGCTAGGCTTGTTCTCCACCGTGCATCCAATAGGACCGAAGCTCACAATGCCGTGGACCTCCCAGCGGTCATGCCCCACCTGGCACAGCAGAGGGCCACCAGAGTCACCCTTTAGGAAGAAAAGCCACAGAGAAGGTATGAATAGAGTTGAATATGTGGCACCATGATCCATTTCCCCATTAAATAGTTTTCTCACCTGGCATGCAGCTGGGGTCCCCTCTGTATCACGGAATCCAGCGCAAATCATGGAGTCTCGCACGCGGTCACCCCAAAACTTCTTTTGCCGGCAGGTCTTGTAGTCAATGACTGGGAGCCTAGCTTGATTCAGTGCCTCAGCAAGTGACACGTTTTCTTTCCCGCCTAAGAAGAGATGCCAAACCCATATTCTGGATAAGTGAATCACCTCCCTTTCTAAACTCAATGATATCAACAAAACATTAAAGTGCTCTTTGTTTTTGCCTCAGGGGCATACAATTAACCAGTTTCTATGGTAGAAACTTGTGAGTTTAGGGTGTTACTCTGTGCCATAGATAAACCAGCCATCATATTTCAAGACCGAACTTTCTTAGCACAAAAGGCTTATGATACATATTTTACCTCGTGTGTCCCCCCAGCCGGTCACCCAGCAGTAGTGCCCTGGTTTAAGGTTGATCTGCTTGCGCGGCAGGCAGGCATAGCGGATGAAGTTAGTGGTCGGGATGTCTGTGGAAGCTTTAACCAATGCGATGTCATAGTCTAGCTCACTGTGGGCTGGATAACGGAAGTGCTCATGCCTGTAGATCCTCTTCACTGGGAAAGTACGCTCAGCGGACTCTGATCTTTTCAGTTGATGCTTACCCAAAACAATACGCCAGCTACTAGCATCCTCTGCTTTTCCCCTGGTCAACAAGAGGGATACAAAAAGTAGTTGGTTGATTATGACATCTAAGGGGAAAACAACCAGAAAAGTTGCCCAGCAGAGCAGCGCTCTTAGTTCTACCCTACTGGTAATAAACTTATGCTTTGCCTTACTTCTGGAAGCAGTGAGCAGCAGTAAGAACCCAGTTCTTATGGATCAGAGTCCCTCCACACACATGAACATAATGTTTACTGCCTCTGGGACGAACCTATTAAATTGGACACAAGCATCAGTGACTTCCTCTTTTGTTACACCTTGTGTAATGCTGTGTCATTTCAATTATAATTTACCTGCAGTGAGACCTGCCACGGCCAGGAGTGGGGTCTCGCTTCATTGCCTGACACGATACGCTCCACTGTGTTTGGTTTGAAATGAGGCAGGCCACAGTCCTTCGGCCAGTCTAAGGATAGAACAACACTTAAGTCAATGTCAGTTAAAGTACCATGTAGACAAGCAAACACAAGGTAGACAAGCAAACACAAGGTACACAGGATTTATGTGGAAGCAAATGAAAGGTGTTGTACCAGGAGAGGAAAGAAGGAAAGGAAATCCATATTTGGATCTTTGAGAAAGACATAGAAATAAGTGTAAATTCAGTTTTTTTTCTTCTCAAGATAGCACCACTTGAAATGCACTTGAAATATGTCAGTGGTTAGGGTTCATTTCATTTCTCACCAAGGTGGAGGACTTTGTGCTGTTGAAGGCGACTAGGGTTGAATGCATGGGTGGAGGCTCTGTCCAGCGCCAGACCCAGCAGCATTAGCAACAGTGGAAAAAATGGGCTCCTTACTGCCATGATCTACAGTAAACTGAGTGTTGCGCTCTGGTGATTACCCATTTATACCATGCCTAGAGCGGAGGCCATTCTTTGTGCACTCTCCACCCCTGTTATTGGGACAATGCACTTTCACAATACCCCTCCCAATCCTGGATTGTTCTGGTGGGGTAGCTGGGGGTTTTCAGAACACGCTGGCCCCAGGGGATCATGGGAGTCCTATCAGCACTTTCAATTACAGCCCGTCCCTTGCCACTGTGCAAAACAACTTTCCCAGAATAGATTGCCAGTAGCCTCCTTACAGTCACGCCATGCTAAAAGCTGTTTGGATGAGCAGAAGTGCTGGCCTGCTGCCTTCCAAAACCTTGCAGGATTCAAGTTTTACCCTGACAAATAATTAACAAGATCATGACTGATCCATGTGTCATTTATATATTCATTTAATTAAATATTAGCAGAACCTGTTCTTAGCAGGCACTCGTTTATCCAAAGTGAGTCCACTCATTACAGAAACAATCCCATTGGATCAAGCCTTTCTCAAGGGCACAATGGTGATGGTTTTTAACCTGAACTTTGTGGATAGACATCACTTTTCAGCTGGACCTTAAACCACCACTTAATTTACATAATAGACTTTACAATTAGTCTTATCCTTAGCCTATAGCTTAGCTAAACTTCCATGAGTTCAAGATAGTAAAGGACGGAAGATTTATACAGTATAGTTTGCATGATTTGATAGCAATGTAAACATGTTTCTCATGTTACCAGCAGAGGGCATAAGAAGCAAAATGGAGATAAACAATAAGGCCTGTGAAATCTACTGAATTTCAAAGTTGTTTGTTTTGGTGGAGCAGATTTTAAGACAGGAGATGCTAAGATGTTAATTACTATATGCATATTCTATATTCTATACAAACTACATTCAGGCTGAATGGACTTTTATTATTCTTGTTTAGGATGTGTCCCTGCTCACCTGTTGTATTTATTCCAAAAAGGATCACCTGCTCAGGGACAGGACAGTCAATACCAGGGAATGTGCCTGCTCATTCAAGTTACAATGACAGAGCCATGGAAATGTCCAGGGCAATCTACTGGAACACAGTTCACCAAGTTTAGCAGGACCTTCTGACATGTTCTCATGTCCCTCTCTTTTCCATAATCTTCACAAATAAAGAGAAATCCCATTGCCAGCAAGCCAATGAGGAATCTCGAAATAAATTAATCAAAATAAAAGACACTTAATATTGTTTGCCAAATGTTTTATTGTTGCTCATACTTTTCAAGACATTCACTATTCTCAATATTAAAACACATTAGTGTAGTTTTTGCTGTAGAAAGCCTATAGAAAGCTTGTTTTCATCATACTGTAAGGTGTTGATTCAGTAATATCTATATTATGTTAAATCACAATGCTCTGGTCCAAAAAAGGAAAACATTGCTTTGGCAAAGAAAAACAAAAGCAGTTTGTGCAGCACATACTGTTAATTTGGTCAGAGATTCTAGATACACATGTATTTACATACAATAATTTCTATCCATGCTATTTAAATGAACATAATCTAAACATTACAGACAGAGATTGCTCTAATTACAATCCCTAACTTTCACAAAATCATGACTGATTCTGTATATGCTATAGTTTTGATGTAGCACATGTGATCATGATGTACATAAAAAAACAGTAAAACTCTTACTCAATGTGAAATGAAGCAATTAAACTTGAATATTTTAACATTATAATGAACAAACCGATTTATCATATTACATGACAGAAAAGCATGATTTATGAACATGTAAAATTATGTAAAATTATCTTTGTCCTTGCACAGGTTCTGAATAGGACATAACCACAAAGAAAACAATTTATTAAATTGTGACATGAAAATAGCGGAAATAAGTTTTTCAGGTCAGATTTTGGCACCAAATTCCAAGTGTACATGTTTTAATTTGATAATTTATTGCAATTGTCCCTGAGCATAGAGCTGGGGCTTAGTTTCAGCTCATAGTGTACTATAGAAGTGTGGGAACATTGACCTTGAGTCTATATTTACTAATCAGTATGTTTTACATTAACATTTATGCATTTGGCAGACACTTTTATCCAAAGCGACTTGCATTGCATTTCAAGGTACAGATTTAACAATCTTATCAGCTCTTGCTTTCCCTGGGAATCGATCCCATACCCTTGGCGTCGCAAGCGCCAACGCTTTACTGTTTGAGGTACAGGAAGGTTTGATAAGAACCTAGCTTTATACACCCACAAACCTCATGAGCATTAAAGCTAGGGTGGGGAATGTTTTTCACTTTTTGTCATACTGGTTGAAACTCTCTTTACATCCTGATAGCAATCAATAATAGAAGTGGTCTAAATATATAAAAAAACATTTATCTTCTGTGGAAGTCAAAAAATGTTTGTCCAATCATTGCATTCGGTCCAAATGCAATGATAGGATGTCCTATCTGTTAACGTATGAGGTAGCACTTCATTTTACAGTCCAGTTCCACATGTACATTATAATAATTACCTGAACTGACCCCTAAACCTAATCTTAACCCATGTAGTTGCCTTGTATTGCCCACTACTTTCTTAGGTAAGTACACTGTAAGTACACGTAAGTGCACATACTGTAAAATAAATTGCAACCACATATGTATTTCCATATCTCCACGCACCCTGCTCGCGCAGACAACACATCATCAGCAAGTTTCACAAGGCTATGCAGACTTGTAGACACAGTCACCGAGCGCCACAAACCAACAGTTGCCACTTTTTACAGTTCCTCCTGAACCAAAACAAATAAACTTATGCTGTGTTCACGAGATGGCCACCCGTGACATTCTACTCAGAGCGGTTCACGTCCTCAGACTCTGATTTATGCGTTTCTATCGCAACACTATCAATGACATAATAAATCTGCTGCAGTCAGGTGGTACAAGTAATGGTGATACAGGTGGTACAAGATAATTTAACGCCATCTGTGATGCTTTGCAAATTCTGCTCTGGCTGTGCATATTTATGTGTTTTGGAGGAGTCGTGGCATTGGAGACGCTCTGAGGAGAGGGTGGGATCTTATGCTTTCAGAGCTAGCTTGCAATTGTTAGCCTTTCCGTAATTCAAGACAAAAGACAACAACAACAAAAAAGAGAGTGAGAGCTGTAGCTTGTATTTGACTACAAATGGTTTAACACCATGAATCTGTGAGATAAGAAAACAAAGAGATCTAAATCCATCTTAATCATAGACTATAGAACTAGCCTTCGGATCTTGCTCCAGGAAGCCTTTCAGGGTGTCTGAGAGCTCCATTAACTTTAACGTAGCCCTAGCTGATGCTCATTAACCTGCTATTTTTTTTTTCAAAATCCAACAAGCACAACAGACACATTTAGCCTATAATTAGCGGTTTCAAAATTGCTAATACTCAGTGCTCACCAAAATCATCATTTTGGTATTTTTGGCCAAAATAAGGCATTCAAAAGATACATTGAAGGTCAAGACAGGGACAAGGCCATGTGTGAAGATAGGTGGAAACACAGCGTTATCTGTAAACTTTAAATGGTAGCTAACATTAGCTTTCCGTGTTTCTCTGAACATTACCACTTTACTGATCCAATAGTGGGGCTTTGATAGCTAAGCAGACAAGGCTTTGGAATATTTAGATATATTATTTGAAGGACAATTAGCTTTAGCTAGATTAGCCATTTTCCATTCATTTCCACCTTGCGGCAAAAGTTGTACCGTTTCTATACCTTATGGCTAACCGAGGCACCCACATACCGATAAGGCAAGCTCTGGCCCTGCACTAGTTGATTTAGTCTCCCACAATACTGGGGTTAGCGCAACATGCAGAACTGCGCAGTGTTTTTATAATGCCTTCACTCTTCTTTCGTCGTGTGGGCTGCAGTGCCAGGCTGCTGGTATTGTCTGTGGAGTCTTCCGTTTGAGCAGCCACAGCTGCAGCGGCTGCAGTCTCTTTGATCTGAATTTCCAGATGCCTTTGTATTGCCAGGCCAAGCTCTTCAGGGTCCACAGCTGCACCATACACCTCCCAGGTCATACCCTCAGCATCCCATTCCACCTCCTTTACAGGGGTCCTATGACACATGTGCTCTATTGTCAAAGGTGCATCCGAGGTAGATTCCGCTCTCAAACTAATTTCAGGAAACACGTGAGAAAGAGGGGAAACAAGGGAATCAGATATGGTCTGCACACCAATATCTCTGATCTCATGGTAAGATGTCATGGTCGTGGCATCTTTGACTTTCCGGTTAAGACTAGTCTGACCTATCCGGTCTAGTCTAAGGCAGGAGGAGTTCTGCCCCCTTAACTCGGATCCACAGCAATGGCCTGTACTCCGGCTGTCAAGTCTGGTCTCGCTGACAGATGACACAAGTGGTGGAAAACCAAGCAAGCCTGAATGAAGAAGTGATCTTTGTCCTGCACAGGGGTTTCCTACATAAGGTGGCCGAGATATCAAATGTCCAGGGCATGGAACAACACTGCAAGCATTTCTCAAACAGGCAGTGTTCATCATGTGACCAGAACAGGTAGATCTATGGCATGCAGTTAAATGATGGCCTTCACAGTTGCTATAAGCATGGTCTTCTGTATTCACTCCCTGTGGTGTTAAGCTGTTGCCCAGACCTGAAGAACTCATTCTGCAAGCCACTCTGCAACAGCTGCATCCTGTCAGGTTCTCTGTAGGTCCATAACATTGACAGCATCCCTCCCTGCAAACCAGACCCTTCATCCTTAAATCCCTATTTGTGGATGGCGAGTGTGGAACACAATTCACACCACTATGGACTTGATAGTGATCCTGCGTTGGAGTCCTTCTGGGGGAGTCCTCCATGAAGCTCCAGGATCTTGCAGTTCCTCCATGCCAGATTACAGTCTCAGGGGTGCTGTTGCCACTGTGCAAGCTCCCCTGTTCATGGTTAAAAACGTTCACAGGAACTCCAGCCGCTGGTCCACCCAGACTGATAGGCCTTTGACTGCATGCTGAACTGCTGACACTCTTGCGCAAATTCTGACGATACCATGCCAGCTCCATTCGTTGAGGAGGTCCACTCACCATTTCTATCGAGCTTTTGGACAAAGAAATGGTTGGCAGCTCATGGTCCTCCACCGCTTCGGCATTAACAGATCCAAGGCTGATGCTTGGGAGGTAGATCTCAGATGTAGGTCGTTGTCCTTCCTCCATAGTGAAATATCTACTGGTAAAGAAAGACAGACAATGATACAACTAAGTATGAAAAGTATAATTAGTATTATTGATTTAAAACTTATTCATTTACACTATATATTTTAAACAATGATACGTTTCTTAAGATGGAAGCGGCAAACCAATTCTTCCTCTCTTTAGTTGTCTCCTAGACAATCCATTGAATTTCTGATGAATCTACATGACCCTTAAACCTTTACTTTTACGGTATAAAGCTGAGATTTCTTTTGTCCTTACTAAATTAAAGTGAATAGGACAAAGTGATGTCTAGGTATCTCTCCCTAGAGAATTGGCCAGATTACAGATGGATAAGCCCAATTTAAGTCTTAAGATCATTAGCTAAAACATGGGTTTCCCAGCTTCTCTCAGAATGACATTAATCCACATGGGGCTCCAGCACAGGTGGCCAATTCCACACCACATGGTCCAAAAAGGACAGGGGGTTGAATGTTGCAAACTTTCCTATACTTCATGGTATATTGGACCTTTGTGTTATCTATGTGGATACTTAATGATTAGGCCATCTGTTACTAATAGTTGAATCATACCTTATAAATGTAATTTCCAAGGATGCCCACACAGAATCTGCATATGCAGAACTCGGAAGAAAGCTCAGCAGATTTCTGCAGAAATGGAACACGCAACATTCACAGAGCTTACAAATCTCTGATCTCTTGTGTTTGTGTTTTTGCACTGTCTATAATTCAGATAACATGTTCTCATGAAAAGTTGTTTGATTCTATTGGGGCAGAAGATCTAAAGCCCATGTGTGCTAAAGCCACTGTACAGCATCCAGCTCATAAACTAAATCAAATCCACAGATATTAATAGATAACTAATAAAATAATAAAGGCCTACACTTTTGTTTTGCATCTCTAGGGTGGCACTAATACGCAACAAGTGTTCTATACTTCAAACATATTTAATACTGTTATTACAGTTATTTCACACTATTTAATATTGATCATTGGCAGAGTGTTTCAATAATAATAACAACAATAAAGCAGACCAGGAAAATAACCTGTACAAATAACTGTGACTAGCATAATGACGGATGTTATCTCTTTTCAGTTATCATGGGAAAACAAAATACTTATCTTCCAACTGCATCTAAAAATAGCAGAAAAGGTGTTTACTGTTAACCCTCCTCTTCCACCTCAACCCACAAGCTAACCTCCACCCATCCGTACTAGCTTCAGGCTGGGACACACTCTTACACACATGCAAATATAAACACTGAATGAACCTCTCATCCCATACAAGAAAATCAAACAAGAAAGATCTCACCTTTTGGTTTTGCTAGCAAGTATACATGGTCCAATCAAGGCCCTGTGTCACCCTTTGTCTTTTCTTCCTTGTCACCTTCACTCCCCCCCCCTTTTTTAAAAACCATTTCTTTCACACTGAGCAGCACTTGCTTTATAAAGACACAGCTACGGTTTCCCTCATGGCCACAGGTAAATCAACAACCTCCCTCCGCACACACCCACACACACACACACACACACACACACACACGCACATGTACATACCTCCCACTTCCTCCTCTCGTCTCCTTCCCTCAGTCCAGACAGATTCTGCCTCCTTCACTTCTTTTCTCTCCTCCACTTGCGCTCTCTCGCTCCGCTCTAAGTGAACAGGACAGAGTGGGTGTGTTGCTGGATTATCAGTTGTTGTCAGCTGATTACACACCACACACTCCCTCTCTGAGAGGAAATCCATGGTGGAGGGGGGAGGAGGTGCAAAGACATACAGACAGAAATGGTGGGTAGCCAAGAAGCACTGTATGTCTAATGGAGGGGGGCGGAATTGTGTGAAAGTGTGTGTATGAGGTAAGGGATGGGGTTTGGAGGAGGAACATGTAGATTCTATTGAGTTGTTAGAAAAGGAAATCAGATATCCTTGCGAATATAATACAATATAATAAATACTTTTTCTTACACATAACATGTTCATTCTCTCTCACACACGTAGCTCCTGCCTTACTCATCCAGGCTTTCTCTTCCTGTTGCTATAGAAACAGCCATGCTCAATAGGAGCCTGATGAATTTTCATCATGCCTTTTTTTAAGTTGTCATGGGAACAATGAAAACAGTCTCTTGTGGTGCTGGGAAACCATTATGATATATGTCTGTGACTCATCTATCTGATTCGCCTGTTCATATACTTGTCATTGCAATCTCACATATTATCTGTTCCATATTAATTCTAGTTCAAAGGTAAAGCAAAAGCAAAATCACGACATACTGTTTTGTATATAAACATGCTGAGTTTAACACATTATTAATCGCCCTATAACAAACCTGAATGTTTTTTCCCTCTACAAATACATTTGGAACCTGTTGCAGTAAGGACATTTTGTTGGCATTATAACACAGATGCTTTCTATTTGTTGTTATTTTAAATCAGTTTTGTCAGGTGTATTTCCACTGGCATTATAAACCCTTTTGACGAAAAAGCCTTAATTTAATGTTAAATTAAGCAGGACAAAAATTAAACAAAACAAACATTTAAATTCTGTCATCATTTACTCACCCTATGTTGTTTCAAACCTGTAAAACTCTCTTTTTTCCTGCAGAACACAAAAGAAGGAACACTAGTCCAAACAACACTGGATCCCACTGACTGAAAGAAATATCTTTCTTGTGTGTGTGTGTGTGTGTGTGTGTGTGTGTGTGTGTGTGTGTGTGTGTGTGTGTGTGTGTGTGTGTGTGTGTGTGTGTGTGTGTGTGTGTGTGTGTGTGTGTGTGTGTGTGTGTGTGTGTGTGTGTGTGTGTGTGTGTGTGTGTGTGTGTGTGTGTGTGTGTGTGTGTGTGTGTGTGTGTGTGTGTGTGTGTGTGTGTGTGTGTGTGTCTGTGTCTGTGTCTGTGTCTGTGTGTGTGTTTCTTCCACCGAAGAAGGAAAGTCATACAGGTCTGAAATGACACAGGTAAGTAATAACAATTATCCCTTCAAATTGTTCTATATAGTTATTCCTTACAGAAATTTTGAATACAGTATATATCCATAGTAGATATTTAGCTGCTTCTTTAATTTACTTAAGTTTTTCAATTACATTTTGTCTTAACTTCATTGATCAGTCCGGTTAATTTTTGCCAAAAAATCAATTTCTTTGGACAACATAACAATTTTTTGTTGACAAACTGGTTTGGGTTCCCACTATGCATTGCATGGGACTAGATTACATGTATCTATGGCTGCGTCCAAAATCGCAAACTCTCTTGAGTAGGTACTTATTTTGAATAAGTACTTACTTTGCGAGCATTAAGAAAAGTATGTACTTTATAGTATTGACGTGATATTGACGTACTACATTTGCCATATTGTCATTATCATCTGACCTACCAGCCTCAGTTGCGTCGCTTCACTCCCATTCACAAATCCTCTCCCGTGGCCTCATGGAAGAGTAAACTGTCCATCGTAAGCACACTTAAAATTATTGCCTGAAGTAGTAGGTTAACCGGGTACTTTTTGCTTCGGACATACTTGTTTTGTCACATAATGCTTTCACATTCTATATAGTAAGTAAAAATGCGATTTCGGATGCAAATTATTAGAGAAGTGCTAACATGCACTGTTGCTAACTAGTTATATATTCATACTTTATATATTCACTTGAACACATACAAATTTATTGGAATTTACTAAATTCAATTAGATTTCTTCGATGTAGGAAATCTGAGATGAGTTTACAGTAAGTTGTTATTGCAATGTAATGTCTTGTTAACTACATTTAGATGTACTGTGGGAACAGCAGACGTGTTGCCTGATCTGCAGCCTTGATAAACTTCCCCTGTTGTCCAAGAGTTATTCATTAACCCTTAGTGAATGCAAACTAGGCTCTTGTGGACACCATAACATTCAATCTGTAGTTATTAATCCACAGACTATGAGCCCTGTGGTTGTTCCATAAAGTAAGAGTAGTAACATCCATGTGTTAAATAAAAAAAATCAGAATAAGCTTTTTAACAATTGCCACAATAGCTCTTTAGGTTGGAAGTCCATGTAGCTTGCTATTTGTATGCTCACTGCACTGGATCAAGGTTTTGTGTTTGTTTGGAAATAAATTCTGAACTGAGAGAGCACATATCGGTCACCTGCTTAAACCAGGGTACGGTGTTGATTAACTAACATGGGAAGCCTCTGGGAGACTGTAGTACTCTCCTGTTGGGTGACCAGGCTGTCAGAAGCCACAGCTTACTCTCAATGGGACATCAGGAAGAGTGCCAATGAGACGGCCTCTGGGCAAAATGAGAAACCGCTGATTGGTGATTGTATTGGAGAGAGCAAGACACTTTATTCAGTTAGGAGTTAGACAGAATGTGGCCATCCATGGCTGGTGAGTAGAGGATTATTGTAAACAGTTGTACAAACCATATACTTGAGACCTATTTTACACAGATAAAATACTATGTGATAGTGGATTTAAGACAAACAGACATTGTTTGTTTTACCAGGCTGCAAATATTTGATCAGTGCTCTGTCATCTAATGTGACTTAAAATAAGTTGTGCCAGACACGTTATTATGTACTATGTATGATAGTTGCACCGAAGCTTTTTTTTCCAGACATGATGGTCTAGTGCTGTCATAGCAACATGTATTTCTGTTTGATAATGTGATATGCCATTAGATGCTGCTGAACATATGGTTGACCCCCTGTACACTAATAATCTTCATGTGCAATTCAACAATTCAACAGTTATTGACCAATGAGGCATTAGAATGTGCAATTGTAAATATGTACACTTAAATTAATATAATAGTTCACCCTTTTAGCTTACAGATACCAGTTAGTATCATAAATGCCAGATGCTTATTTAAATCGATAGTAACTCAAAAATTAGGATTATGTCATCATTTGAACACAAAAGAAGATGTTTTGAAGAATGGATTTGTTCTACAATAAAAGTCAGTGGGGTTCAAAACAACATCAGACCCCACTGACTTAAATTTTATGGAGATAAAATATATTATATGTTCCACAGAAGAAAATAATAGGCTACAGGTTTGGAATGACATGAAGCTGAGTAAATGATGACATAATTTTCATTTTGGGTGACTATGATGACTTACTATGAACATTTAAAAACTTACTATGAACATTTAAAAACTTACTATGAACATTTAAAAAAAGGTTTTGTAGCAATGACTACATTTAAAAGTAAGCAAACAAGCTTAACATTATGGATATATTTAACATATTTTTTTTATTTAAATATATTTTATATTTTAATATATAATTAATTATTCCATGTAAGTTTTACTTTTAATTTCTGAACGATGAGCTATATTAAATCAACTTTACCTGTTACAAAGTTCTGGTTCACCTGCACTGGATTCCTTAAGGTGGCTGCAGTAACTGTCTTACAGTAAAGGAGAAAACAAGTTGTTTTTCTAGAAATACTGTGCTTCTTGAGCAGCAGAAACACAATGTGCTCCACCTCATGCAGGTCTCCACTAACATGTGTTGACACAAGACACTTGACACGTCTATTTAAAAGGCATGAGAGAAAGAAACTGTCCAATGGTGTCACACAGCAGGTTTAGTTAATGCAAAGCCATGTTCTCTGTTGTATGAAACACTGAGTGAGAGGTGAGGGTGACCGTCAGCTGAGTTTATTCTGTGTCTGTGCCATTAGATCCACTTGTAGCACTGGCTTGTGGACTGTCTGGAGCATTTCTGTTCCTGTTGCTGTTAGGCCTATCAGTCTATCTACTGTGGAGGAAGAGGCGAAGTCAAACACTCTACAGGGGACTGATACCTACCACCCCCACAATCCCACAATGCACCGCTCCAGTGCTTCAGACACCAGAGAGCAGCAGCTATGGGTAAATAACAGTTGTTGCTTGTCTAGAAATGACAATAATATAAGATTTATACTGTATCATTCATTGCATATATATATATATATATATATATATATATATATATATATATATATATATATATATATATATATATATATATATATATATATATATATATTTATATATATATATATATAATTTTATTTTTTTCCCCACACATTTTAAAAAGTAATATGTGACATTTGGCACAGAACATTTCCTATGCAATGTGGATTGAAGTGCATTCTTATAACCTTTGAACTTCCACAGCTCAGGTGATGTTCCTTTCTTCGTGCCTCCTCAATTCAAGAGAACATCCCAATTAAACGAGGGGAAAGAGGGAAGAGAGTATGCTGAGGAATGGGAACTCCATCCAGATCTGCACACCCAGCGAGGCTCTCTAACAGTAGGGAGTATGTCAGGACTGGAATAAAGGCATTTGATGGCAGAAATTATGATAAAAAGAAAGTATAAGAAGAATCTTTTGACTGTCTCTCGCTCTGCTCTGTGGTTTTTGAGGTTGGTTTCCCCTGGGCTGCATAAGGCCAGACCTGTACCAGCTCCCAGAGGAACCCAGTGAATGGGCCCTTCCCCACGGCTCAGCGGTTCGTCTGTGGTTCGCGCTGCGGTACCAGCAGGAGACAGAGCAGCTGGTGGTGTCACTGCTCCGAGCCGCTAACCTGCCTGTTCGGTGCCAGAGTAACGGCACACTGGTCAAACTGCAGCTGTTGCCGTCTGACGACCGACGACACCGGCAGGCCAAAGCACGGCGGAAAGGATGTCATCCGCAGTTCAACGACACCTTTGTGTTTCAGGTAGAGTCTCTTCTGATAAACATCAGCAATCTCTGATGGTCTCCGGGTACAACAGCAAAATCTTCCTCATTCTATGAAGAATCAAGTGCTTTGGACGAATGTTTCATGATTTGTTTGTGGATTCATTTTCAAAAACATTTCTGTTCTAAAAAAAATGGAGAAACTTCTTGAAAATAGAGAAGACATTTGTTGATGTCTTCATCTATTGGCCGCTGCTAGCAGGTTTCCAGAGTCACTATAGAGCGCTTAGAGCAATGTTCTGGGTTCAATACAAGTTTAGCAGTTTATTTTACCACACACATTCATTTCAACTTAATCTCCAATTTGTAAAAAAAATTAAATAAAAACATTTTTTAATAATAAAATAAAATAATAAACTAAAAAGCCTTTATGTATAATGCTCTGTAAAGGTATATTCATAATGTAAGTGATATATGTTTATATATATAATTGCAGCCAAATTTAAAATGGATTATAATATTTGTAGAGATAGCCTACATGGTTACATCTGAAATTGGTTGTTTGTCATGTGTTTTATACTTTGTAACAAAGTATTATAGTGTATTATAATTGTTTACAATTATTCATGGGACCATACAACACATTATAAGATGTATTACAAAGCATTAAACATACTTTAAGTAAATTGTTACCAGATTTTTCAATGTTTTTGAAAGCAGTCTCATATGCTCATCAAGGCTAAATTTTTTTGATCAGAATTTTCTGAAATATTACAATTTTATATATTCATATATTGTAAAATGCAAATAATTTCTGTGATGGAAAACCTGAATTTTCAGCAGCCATCAACCCAGTCTTCAGTGTCACATGATCCTTCAGAAATCATTCTAATATGCTGATTTTGTGCTCAAATAAAATTTCATATTATTATCAGTTGAAAACAGTTCTGCTTATTATTTTTGTGGAAACTGAAACATTTTTTTCAGGATTCTTTGATGGATAGAAAATTAAAAAAAGAACAACATTAATTTGAAATAAAAAAGCTTTTGTAACATATATAAATGTCTTTACTGTCCTTTTTGATTAAATTATTTAATACTTGCTGGGGGGGGAAAACACCCTCAAAATGTTGGATGGTAGTGTATAAATAACCTGATTCCTATGCCTTGTAACAGGTATATAACGGCTGTGTTGACCAGTGCTCTCTGAATATGAGCATGTACACTGTGGACCATCAGAAGAAGCACCATCTAGTGGGTCACATTCTGATCCCCCTCAGACATTCTGAAATAAAGGACGCAGCAGGCGAAGTGCAATGGAGGGATCTGGACAATGAAAGTGATCAAGTATGATACTTTAAGAGATCTTGGGATATTAAAGGAATAGTTCACCCAAAAATGAAAAAAATCTGTCATCATTTACTCACCCTCAAGTTGTTCTAAACGTGTGTGAGTTTCTTTCACAAAAGAAGATATTTTGTAGAATGTGGGTAACCAAACAGTTGGGGGTCCCCATTGACTTCCATAATATGAAAAAAAAAAAAAAAACTATGTAAGTCAATGGGGAACAGAAACTGTTAGGGTATCCACATTCTTAAAAATATATATTTTGTGTTCAACAGAAGACAGAAAATTACAGAAAACAATTTGTGGGTGAGTAAAAAATGACAGAATTTATATTTTTTGGGTGAACTATCCATTTGAACATGAACATTCTGTCATCATTTACTCACCCTCAAGTCTTTCCAAACCTGTATAACTTCCATCTGTGGAACACAGTAGAAAGAAAACCATTAAGGTTTGGAATGACATACAGTCAGGGTGAAAAACAGAATTTTCATTTTATGGTGAACCATGGCTTTAATCTGATTTCTGAGCATTTTGTGGGAAAGTGTGCTGTACTAAATGTGTTTTTCTATGCTGTTGTAGCCCCTCTCGAAAAATGGTGACATCCAGGTGTCTTTGAACTACAATCAGTCCCTACACCGCCTCACTGTAGTTGTGTTACGAGCGCGAGGGTTGCAGTGTTTCAGTGATGCAGGTGAGAAACAGAGCAGTAAAGAATACACCGCCGTTACAAGAAGTCTCTGCACCTTTAACTCACGTGTAAAATGAATGGTACAGGTGTGTGTGCCCAGGTTTCTCTAAAGATGCATAATCAGGTGGTGAGAAACAAGTGGACTTCTGTGGCAAAGGGAAATGATCCATCCTTTAATGAGAGACTTACCTTCAGACTCCTCCCCATTCAGCTGGACACAGCCTTTCTGACACTACAGCTTCAGCAGCCCAGCACAAAAGATCCTGGTAACTGTCAAGCAATCATTTCCAAGGCGACGGGGCACCACTCACCTGCAACCTGCTATTATTAAAGGGATAGTTCACCCAAAAATTCAAAAAATGGTCATCATTTACTCACCCTCATGTTGTTCCAAACCTGTATGAATTTCTGTCTTCTGCTAAACACAAAAGAAGATATTTTGAAGAATGTTGTTAACCAGACAGTTGATGGCACCCATTGACTTTCAAAGGGGAAAAAAACTATGGAAGTCAATGGGTGCCTGCAACTGTCTGGTTACTGACATTCTTTAAACATTCTGTTGAACAGAAGAAAGAAACTCATACAGGTTTGGAACAACATGAGAGTGAGTAAATGATGACATCATTTTCATTTTCGGGTGAACTATCCCTTTAATACAGAAATAACAGAATGAAAAACAAAACAATATATCAATATTAATTTTATAATTTATATTAATTAGCATAATGTAATTCACATTATATTAATTCAAATTAAAATATTGGGTCAACAGATGTAAATGTTCGAAAATGAAACGCCATGGTTAGGAAAACCAAGGTTATTATTGATAACTTAAAGAAAAACCATAAGAGATTTTTGTGAATTGAAATATTAGATGAAAAACATTAGATAAATATTAGATGAAGCACTAAAATTACTAAGTGTAAGAATTAAATAACTAAAACTGAACTATAACTAAAACTGAATACAAATAAATTAAACCTAAATGGTAATATTTTGAAGGAAAAAAACCTAAATTTAAACAAAAATAAAAATAATAAATGAAAATAAAAGCTCATTCAAATTATTATTCAAATAATATACAGTATAAATAATACTAAAATAAACATATTGATACAACAAAAAATATTGGTTACAGCAAAGAAAAATTTACATTTCAGAAATATTTAAAACAAAAATGTTGTGATGTAAAATGAATAAGACATTTCAAATTCTACACAATTTATAGGTCACCAATTAAACAAATTTGTGCTTATCATATTAATTTATTCAACTTTTCACTGAAATTGTTATACTGATAATATATATAATTAAAAATGAAAGACATAGCTATTTTTGATGCACCATTAAAAATATCTGTCCCCTATGTATCTTTACTGAGTCACTCTATTTTGTCTTTAATGCCAGTGTCGTTGGGGATTGTGGTCATTGGGCCGTTCATGTATGCAAGGGGCAGAGAACTGGAACACTGGAACGACATGGTCAGCAAACCACAGGAGCTGGTCAGGCAATGGCACCCACTGGGATCCGCTGACACAGTACAGGGCCCTCACTGAACAACATCCACTAAAGCCAACCTCCCTCTCTTTGAAAAGAACGGTAGACTTGTATTTAAGGGGGAAGTGTTTTTTTTTTCAGAACAAGGCTGATGTCAAAAAAATCAAATGGAATAAAAAAAGTTAAAAGAAAAGGTTTATTGATAGCATAAATTTGTGAATGAGTTTGCTTGTAATAACATCATTTAAAAATAATAACAGTCCCATCAGAACATTTGTGTGACGATGCAAGAGGTAAAATTACAGTCCAGTTGTAGCACAGGGTTCCCAAACTTTCGCACCTTGACCCATACATTTCCATGACCTTTCCAGTTGTTTATAATGCCTCTCGTCCCATGTAGGGTCACAGGGATCGCTATTGAATCGCTCAGTTTGAGTGATTCATTGAAAAGAGCAAATTCAAAAGAATGATTCACTTACAAACTGGACATACACAACTGTTCAAAAGATTGGGGTCAGTATGTAAAAAAGAAAAGAAAAAAGGAATTAATATTTTCAGCCAGGAAAGTGACAATAACGACATTTATAATGTAACCAAAGCTTTCTATTTGAAATAAATGCTGCTCTTTTAGACTTTCTATTAATCAAAAAATCCTATAATAATAATTATAATAATAATAATAATATGAGTTTCCACCATTTTCAACACTGACAGTTGAAATGATTCTTGAGCAGCGAATCAGCATATGTGACTCTGAAGACTGGAGTAATGATGATGAACATTCAGCTTTGCCATCACAGGAATGAATTACATTTTAAAATATATTAAAATAGAAAATAGTTATTCTAAATTTTAATAATATTAATGTTTTTTTTTTTACTGTACTTTTAATCAAATATATGCAAACTTGGTGAGACTTATTTCAAAGACATTTAAAAATCTTACCGACTCTTTGAACAGTAGTGTTGCTTGAGCAGGTTTTACTCGACACAAAAGCAAAATCTAGTCACACAATATTAATATTCCCTTAATATTTCAACTTTTTCCATGTCTGTGGGAACCCTACACACAGTGAGAAAACATGCATGCAATATGGGTAGAGGCCATTTTAGCAGAGTTTTATTTTACATTGTTATTGATGGACATTAACATTCTGCAGTTCTCAAACCTGAATGAAAATTAAAACCCAATTATGTGTAACACTGATCAAAATTGTTAAAAGTCTGCTTTTACCTGGACTCGAAAGAATGTAAACATAAATCACCACTTTACAGATCTATAAATCTATTTCCCTTGGTGCATTTTGCAACATGTTTGCATATTGAGACTGGGTGAGTGTAGCTGCTCTGACCCTGAACACTGGGTCTGGATAATCCACTACTGTAAGGCCTCTTATGGACTAATCACAGAGTTCAGAAAGGCTAGCAGATTGCAGCTCGGCGTCCACCTGTTCTCATGCTCTACAGCCACCATCTACTTAAACTGCCTGGACACAGCGTGTCTTGTGACCTGACTTGAGATTCTGGCACTCATTTGGTACCCTCAGCAATAGGAAACCAAGAGCGGTAATATTCTATGTTTTTTTATCCATTCTCTAATACAAATGGCTGAAATGAGCTCCTTAAATGTCAGGACGTGGTTAACACTAGATCACTGGTTTAGGGCACCTTATTAATACATTTTGGTTTGTTAATAAATCCAAAAGCACTACGATGAAGCCTCACATGAGGGTATGAAGCACGGCTGCCCTCAGATTCCTGTTTCTCGGTATGCTCTTCACTGAGCATTTGATAACTTTATAAAATTTGGGGCAGCTGCCCATGTGGGCAAAGTTCGGTAAGCGGCGTCCAGTCTGATGGCCGTTTTTTGCGCCCCACATCATTCTGGAGTACCTTTGAAGCACTTCTACTGCCACAGAGTACTGTCCGTTAGACCACTGTTTCAGCCTGACCACCGTCACAGACGAAGAGAAGCCGAAACAGTAACGCGAGGTGCCACGGAACACACGTTCCCCTTCGCCGAAATATGCCCCTTCCTCCCAGGAGAGCATGGAGCCGTCCTCTTCACCCATGTCAGCCAGGTTACAGAGGGCCATAAGACAAGAGCCCTGCAGTGCCTCATTTCCACTGTGCTGGAGAAGAACCGCCACCAGTCGAGGGACAGCTCCGAGCCTCAGGAGTCGCTCTTGCTGCAAGTCTGGCAAGAAAGTAATCACACTTACATCTCAAACTACAGGGTCAGCATCAAGATATATGGTGCTAAGCTCTACTTAGGGGCGTCTTAGCTCCCTGTTTTTCCATCTTAGCCCTACTAAAAATCAGCAATGCCTCTTAAAGGGATACTCCACCCAAAAATGAAAATTCTGTCAACATTCCTCATAGTTCCAAACCTCTAAGTATTCTATTCTTCTGCGGAACACAAAAGTATGTGTTTAAAGAACATTGGGAAACAAACACACATTGGGAACCCATTTGACACTGAGAGATTTCTCAACATTTCTTTTGTGCTTCATAGAAGAAAGTCAATGACATGAGGGTGAATAAAAGACGACAGAATTTTTTTTGTTTCAGTATCCCTTTAAAAATCTGGTGCGATCTCTCTTCACATTCTCTGAAAACAGCAGCTGCCGTAAGCTATTTAAGCGTTATTTCACTCCGAAACCTGCCAGTATGTATTTTACAGTTTTTGACTAAATATTATCCGGCAATGTTCACACACAGCTTTTGAAAGCTCCACTTCTCTTTCTCTTGAGATGAACACCATCTGTTCCAGTGTAATCATTACAAAAGGCAGGCAAAAAAACACACACAAAAAAACACCATTACCATGGAAAAACATGCATTTTCAAACACTTTCGAAAGTGAAACTATTTGAAAATTTTAACTACTTTCTGAAACCACTCTTTCTTCTTAAGCAACATCATCTCAGATTCAGGTTCAGGCTGAAATCCAACAATTGCCTACAGATCAATTGGGGTTAAACACCTTTGTATTCACAGATAGGGTGCTTTAAATTTAATTAAGATCTGAGTCTTACTCAATGAATATGACTAATTCCCTTTCACATCAGTACTGCTTTTAAAATCTATGGTTTAGAAGAAAAAAGGACAAAAGTTCAGGTCCACTCACTGCTGTCATAGCAGATCCTGGCGATGGCCTGGCTAACGTGAAGGAGAAGGTCCTGGTCTTGGCTTAGCAGTAAGGTCACAAGGGCAGACACAATGCCTGTCTCAAAGCATTGCTCTCTCACAGGAGCTACAGAAGAAATTATAGAATAATAAACAGATTTAGAGCTCATCAACTATAAGTATACAGTTAGATAATAAAAACATGAACATAAACATGTTTATTAACACAAAAACAGTATACATAAAACATTTGTTCTTACCGTCTCTGGCCAGTTCAGCTACTAGTCTGGCAGTGTGAGTAGTGAGAGTGCTTTTCCTTCTTAAAATCTGAGCCATAACAGGGAGGATCCCGCTTTCTACCACCTGCTCGGATATGCCTTTCTCTAGGGCAGGGAAAACACGTTCATTCTAAACAATTGAGATACACAATTGTTCAAATGTTTGGGGTCAGTAAAATACATTTTTGTTTTAAACTAAATCACGTATGCTCACTAAGGTTGCTTACAGTTACACAGTAATATCATGAAATATTATTACAATAAAATGTTCAGCATCATTAAAGCAGTCTTCAGTGTCACTTGATCCTTCAGAAATCATTCTTATATGCTGATTTGCCGCTCAAGAAGCAGTTCTTATTATTACCATTACCAATATTTTTGTTGAAAACAAAATTTTTGGTTTTTGTTGATTTTTTTTTGTTTAATAGAAAGTTCGAAAGAGCGGCATTTATTTGAACAATCTTTTGTAAAATAAATGTATTAACTGTTTTTTTAATTAATTTAATGAGCTCTTGGTTAATTAAAAGTACTAAAACTTTCGGTAACACTTTATTTTACAGTCCCCTTGTTGTATACACAGTACACGTTACATATACTTGCTAAATTACATTAACAGTAAATTATGCATAATTGCATGCAACTAATTCTAACCAAAACCTAATCTCAACCATAACCCTATAGTTAGTAAATTTTGTTTAATAATCTTGCTCATTACTTAAATGTAGAATTACACTGTAACAAGGACACCTTCAAATAAAGTGTAACCAAAATTTCTTTTAAAATTGTACTGACACGGACATTTTTACGGTATTGTATATATTACAAACCCATCTATCTGAAAGACCAACAAATTGGATCAACTGTTACCAACAAGCTAGACCATTGTCCAGTTGCCCCGAGTGAACATGTACTTTCACACAAATTATGTTTTCACAAACTACAGATGTCGCTCACAGTTGGCTATCTGGATGCTTGCGTACAAGTGCACAGTCTGGCTAATCTTTCCTGTCACTCAATGGCTCTGACGAACACGGATTAGAGCGTCTCTGTTTTCGTACCTTCTCATAGCCACCCTTGTTGACATAGTAAGTATGGTTTATCACTTATGCCCAAATGATTTGTGATAACCAAGGGATAATGCAGTCAGCTGGTCAATAATCGTAAAATAAACCTGACACTATAATTTCAGTTCATAATCTTACTGTACATTATCCTGCTTTTTACGCATCAAACATTGATTTAAGTTTAAATTATTTGAATATGTGAGAAGAAAGAATATGTACAAAAAATATGAACCTAGCATAGCTATAAAATTAAAATTTGGAAACAGTTTGGAGGTCCTTGCTCAAAATGTTCAACCATAGAGTGTTGTGATTAACCAATCAGAATCGAGTATTCCAAAAAAGAGGCATAATAACCTGTGATAGTAGCCTCACTGATGTCTAAAAGAGTAAGAGTAATTACAATACACACTAAGCAGCTTTCAGACCTCACACAAAGTTCTGGCACATTCTGCATCTAACTAGTTCAAACAAGCTCATAATAATAATTGACAACAGTTTAATTTGACTTTCTTTTAAAGAAACTACTTTATAACAGGCATAATGTATAAATAAATGCCACAAAATATTATTACATCCTGTATAATGCTCAGAGGGCATGGTTTTTGGCAAACAAGTCCTCAACTAGTACTATACAAGTCCGCAGTGACTCACTTCTTTCTCAATTTTATTTAGACATGACTTACGTGTTTAGTTAGACATGTGCACCAATACAACTACTGGTACATTCTTGATCAAGCTCCTCATGTCCTGAACATTTGACACCCAAATAAATAATCAAAAATTTTAAATGTATAACAAAAACATGAAATACTCACTTCTTTCAATGGCAACATTCAGCATTGTCTCCAAATAGGGTTTTAGTTCCTCCTCGACAAGTTCTGTGCACACACTGATGGCCTCTATTGCAACACTTAATGAATCTGAGAGGAAAAGAAAATGTATATCAAAATGTACACCCTTCAGACAGTGTCTATTGTGTCTGCTGTAACTTACCCTTGGGCGCGCTGGGCAGTGGACGACTAGCCCCCATCTTGTCCATATGTCTATTTGACTTTGTGATGGCCTGTTCTCAGCACTGCTCGTGTCCCAGATTAGGAGAGTCTAGACTGCGTTTCTGTTCTAAAATCTCACACAGCTCCATCTCTTGCTTTGTACCTGTATCTAAATTATCCTTTTTTGTGTCCCCCACCTGCTTTGTTTCTTTCCCACTCGGGTTTGTATAAACATGTATGTCTGAGACACAAACTCCTCCCTCCCTCATTTATTTTCTTCCTCTCAATCCCTGTCTCCCTATTGCCTGCTCTGATTGAGAGATTCACTAATGCACTCCAAATCCTCAAGTCTAACAACAGCCTCACAGTGGACAGGCCGCCTGTAGGTGACATTGTGAACTGCAGCACACTCACATCAAATGCCTCCTAGAGGGCAGAAGAGACAGTGGAACAACAAACAGACAAACAATGTCATTGGCTGGGCGACAAAACTGACTCCACAGTGATGATTTTCTCTGCATGCTTGCCAGGGATTCAGAAAAGTTGCTTTGTGGGGGAAATCTTTTGAGGAAACACAAAAGATAACAAAGCAGTTGAACTGAGCATAATTGAAAAAAACAATTAGCTATTATTAATATTTGAGAGGATGTATAAAACCAATAAATGATAACATGCTACGTGGCTGCTTCTGGATTGTGTCCCCTCTTCCATGTTTTGTCGTTCAATGAAAATCGTAAGACTGATTTGATTCTCAAAACCCCACACAATTTAAAGTATAATTCCGTCCCGTAGCACAAAAGGTGCGAGATAAATAATGCTCCAAATTTTAATACTTGGGGTTTAGGTTCAAATCCTTAACCCTAATTATGAGCAATTGAAATTGCAATTAATATATTTGATATTGTACATTTCAGCCATTTGCATTAGAGTGAATCCTTCTTTGCTCTGCAAAGCAATAAAAAAAGTGATATACAAATTGCTTAAAAAAGGTAATGCTTTTAATACAAGCATATGATGAGCAATCTGCAAAACTTACCGATTACAGGCTAGTCGTTCACATACACGATCAGACAGAAAAAGGAAATAAATAGTCCGAAAATCAAACAATGTCCAAGAGAAGATAATGTTCTTAGTCAAACTAAATTGCTCAGAGATTGTAAGATTAAGTACAACAGCATTAAAGAACATTTAATTAAGAGATAAAATACAACATAGTGCTCGAAAAAAAAAATGCTTTCATGCTACTTTAATAGCATACATTTTCTGTGTACAAGTTTTTTTTACCACAAACAATAAAACAATAGGTCGAGAGCAACACGTGATTGGTGAAGTATAAATCAAAACATCTGCCGAACACTCTCTCAGACCCATAATATTTTCATGATTGACTATAGTGAGAAAAATAATCAGTCTTCAGAGAAGTCTAACGTTTATAAAACTAACATTTTCTATGGAAAATTTTCTGCACTGAGAATTCAGTGTCTCTGTGTGCCTCTCAGGCACGGGACGTTACGCAAGACCTGCATTGGTGGGGTTGAGTCCACTGGATATGGTTTCGTATCCTACAGAGACTAGAGTTAACACACTGCTCTCCATCTCTGTGGACTGTTGAACCTCAGGAACAACAGAATCCAGCCGCATCTGTTTTGCTTTCTTACGTCCCCTTTTGCCCTTTTCTTTAGGTTTGCCATCTTCCGTGGCAGCTTTGGGCTTGCGATTGCGTTTCCGAATCCTTCTCACTGGAAGTTCGGGTTTGGGGTCCGTATTCCCAGAGAGGATTCGGATTTGTCGGTCGATGACGTTGTCTATGATATCGAGAGCCACGTCCATCATGCCGTTACCAAGCCCATGCGTAACATTGGAGAACAAGCGGGTATTCATGGGGTTGTTAAAAATCTTCCTCATCTCCTCGAGATAGTTCCTGTTTAAAAAACAACCAAAATTAACTTTTTGAATCAAAGCAGAACCATTTATTGTTATTTCTACAGGCCTACTAGTAGTTTACCTTGTTTCAATGATTTTTGACCAGTGCTGCACCTGGTTTGTTTCAGGTAGCAACTGTTTAGCCATATTCTCATAATCGACATACTGCAGTGCAAAATCCTTCATGTCTTTGCAAAGGGCCGCTGTGTCACCTGAAAATATTAAAATTCATGTAGTTATGTACACTTAGTAATCTAGTGAAGGGGATGGATTGGAATCCACTACTGCTTCAATGTATATGTAATGATGAGTAATTATAATCAAGGTATTACTCAATATTTTTCCTTCTAAATATTAAATGAGTTGAATGACTTCTCTAGGCTTGTGAGATTTTACTTTGTTTATAAGTTACCTGTGTGATAACTGAAATGTTCTTTTCATGTATTCTCTAAAGTCTGTATTTGATATCTGAATGCAGTAACAGTGCTTGTTTATTTAGCCCGGCTTCCAGAAATGAAATAGGGACTTGTTTTGTATTTGAGAAAGGTCTTCAACATGTTAAAACATATAGGGGTCATTGAAGCCAATAGTTCAAGGGATCATTTCTTTGTTAAAGCCTTACTTTCCAGTCAGACTAAAGTTGAGAGAAAGAACGCATTATCTTGATGTTTTGAGAGGACTGGCCAAATCCAACCTTGGAGTAGCTGTGTGTTGGTATGTGTGTGTTAGTCTTCTTGGTTGCAGGTTAAGGAACCACTGGCATTATTGGAGATAGAGTGAATTGTTGTTCGAGACATGCTGGCGCCCCGCAACCCAAATCTGAAACCTGGAAGGTCATGACGTCCCTAACTTCAGGGTCCGAATGTGTCAGCTGCATAATCGATGGAGATATGCTTTCGTCTATCTGTATATGTGTGGAAAATTACTGTGTTTACCAATTTCTTAGCCAATGAGAATCATTAGACCTGTAAACAATGACGTAGCTTAGACCTTGAAAATGGTATAACTGCTGTGATCTTTGTAACTGTTAGCGGGGCGGCCTACGAACTCCTGTGACAGTCTTGAAGCTGACTTCTGCTGATGGAACTGCAAACTATCTTCAGTAAAACTTCTCTTTAATTTATTATAATATCTGACCCTGGGTCTTCATTCTTCATATCTGGTTCTGGGTCTTTGACTGTAAACCCCTTACACTAGTATCTATATTCATTTCATGTTGTGTATGAAAGGAATGAAAATTTGGTCATCATTTACTCACCATCATATTGTTCCAAACTTGTCTGACTTACTATTTAATCTGCGGAACATAAAAGATGGTATTTTGATAGTTGTAGTATTTTTTTTGACCATACAATGAAAGTCAATGCGCAAAAACCCCCACTAAAACTATCAACATATCTTCTTTTTATGTTCTGCAGAAGAAAGAAAGTCATACAGGTTTGGAACAACAGGAATTCTGGACAGGATTTTTTTATATTTTCAAGTATATGGTCCAGACTTACCTTCAGTTAGTTTGGAAAAGGAACTGGACACTGCTGTGTTGGTGCTTGGTGACAGTCCAAAGACATTTAGGGACTCTAAGAGAGTTTTCTTACTAGCCGGACCTCGACTCACTCTTGTGTAGGCAGCCAGAGAGCGGAGAGACATCTTCTCAGGCGGTTCCAGTCTCCTCTTCACCTCATCGTAGTGGATCTGGTACTTGCGAGCCTTTGAGCTCTTCATGTTAGGGTCCAGCAGGGAGGCTACCTCTGCAAAAGGGACCTGCAGTGAGTTCACTGCACCATCTTGAGACAATGCAGCACTCTGGCCTTCTGACGGTCCTTGTGTTGATACATGGCCTTGGGTCGGAATATGAGCCTGTGCTTCCACGTGGCATTGCTGTGAGGTCTGCAGATGTGGAGCAGGCTGGATGTGTGACTGAGTCTGGATGTGAGTTGGCATGTGGATGTGCGACGGGACTGTGTGCGGTACAGCGTGACAGGAGACTTCTTGAGGAACCACATGCTGTGAGATGATCTGTGCGATGTTTGGAGGTTGCGGCTGATACATGGTTATAATGGGGTTACCGACAGAGACGTGGACGATATCACTGTTCTGGGGAACAGCGGACATGTGCATACCTGCAGACGGATCCATCTTTTCCCTCTCACCAGCACAATGATCATCAGCTTATTAATGCAACTTTGTATCTAACAAAAAAGAAAATATAAAAAATCTGTGGTTAAATAAACCGATATATTATGTATACTTTTCAAACAGGTCAACATAAAACACTTAAGTTATGTGATGTGAAATAGGATATTCAATCAGACTGAATGAAGGGCAGGCATTAACTAACAGCAATCAATTTGATTGAGAAAAGTATATGAAAGATGGTGAGAGGGGTTGAAAAATAAGAGCTGAAAAGGAAAGTTTTTCAGAGGTGGAGCAAAGTTTCTCGTTTTTGATTAAATTTTATAAATGCAAACAATTTTAGGAACATGTATTAGGAAAGTAAACTAAATAGTTAATTTTCATTCAGTGTTGACTAAAAATTATTTTCATTTAAATTTGCCAATTTCATAGCCTTTTTTGGTAGTATTCAGACATTTCTATATTTTGTCAAACAATTTTTTTTTCCAATGCCACAAGAACAAGATGTTTAAATTTTTTAACATTAGCTGCTGGACAAAAAAGTTACATACATGTAGATGCTTTTACATGTTTTTAGTTTGTTCCAAAGGTTTATGTATATTTTTTTTTAAATCAAATGTAAGAAATTTTATTTGCAAAGAGCCCAATTCTTATTTTTGAATCTAATAATAATAATAATCCAGTTTATTAATGTGAATTAATTCGTAATTATTTTTATATTAATATGGGTTTCTAAATCCTTTCAGATCTTGTAAATAGTAAACAAATGCAGAATTGTTTCTTTTTCCAGTCCACAAATTTTCTTTAATTTGATGCAAAATTTGTTTTGCATTTTCCATGCTTTGTCCCTAACGTTACCAAATAAAACTCTTGCTGCAAAAAAGAGAGACCGAATAAAGATCATTTCTCATGACCTTACGGTCACAATTATATTTTAAAACATCAACATTATCATATATTTCGTCAAATATACAGGTATGAGAACATGACCCAAATTACTTTATTTTTGTATTTGTTTTTGACAGCGTCACCTCTGCGCGAGACGGCTGAACTTTGAAGCGCGTGCTTGTGAGCGCGCGGCGGTATGTCTTTTCCACACACTCTTGAACATTAAAACTACCCGGTAAATAAAACTAGGCTGCAAGCAACACATGAATTTTATAAAGTATGAGTATGTGACATAATGTAGCGTTTACTTCACATAAAGAGAAAGCTTATACACATAAAGCCTGCATAAGTCAAGTGTTGACTTTGAGAGGAATGATAATCTACTTGTTTTGATCAACAGTAGGACAGGCCAAAACCACCATCATGTTTGAAACTTGATATTCCACCGTATTCATGTTCTCAAAAGCGTCCAAACCACCGTTTTATTCGGACTGTTCTGGTTACGAACGCTAACCTTGAATCAGACACAAGTTACTGACAGCATTCTTACTTACCGCTCAATGGTTAGAGTCGTATTTAAACCTTACTGATCCTAGAACAGTCCATGGCGAACCGCTCGAAGGTCTCCTTCTTCACCGATCCTATTTCGGCGGGTTGCAAATCAGCAGACGGGGCACAGACGCCATAGCTGCCAAAGCTCGTACGCTCATTGGCCAATGTTCCTGTCAATCATGTTCTCTGGAAGCGCTTATTCGTGGAGACCTGTGTAAGTCATGTTATGTGACAGAAAAGAGGCGGAATATCCGGAGCTTAGAACGGTAGGACGTGAACAATGCCTCCAGGTGTCTCCTAATGTTTTTGACAAAAGCAAGCAGTGAATTTGAATTGGTTTCATGTATTATACAGAAGTGATGAAATACGATCAAGTCAAGGACGCTGTCGATTTATAATTTTCATTAAACATTAAAATACATAAAAAAAATAGTTTTCATGATTAAATAATAGGTCGCTTGTTTGCACTGCAGCGTATCGATCACAGCTTGGTTTTCTTAAATGTAATAGGAACTTTACCAAAGAAAGTCATTCTTGGTCACCGGATATGTTCTTTTTTTATACAGTTCACTACTTCTTTTCTGCACTAGATGGCAGTATTTCTTCTCAAATGGCTTTATTTCACCACCTCTAATGATCTCATTAGATGCTGTCCATCCCAAAGCTGCAATGTTTATTTGCTTTTTCAGCTAGTTGGACAATTAGTCTTAAGTGCTAATTATTAAAGCCAAACCCATTATCTTGATAATCTTGCTAGTGAAAGAGATTTAGGAGACCAGGGAGCTATTAATGAGAGTATTTGTTTAGAGATGTTTCTATGAGAAGAGAGGTGATGTCTCTCCATTTTCTGTTGTTGCCTCCTGACACAGAGAATTCATGTATCTGCCCATTATCAATTGGTCACAAATGAAGTGTCAGCACAGGAGGCGCAACGGGACCAGAGATGGAGATACGGATGTAATATGTGCTGGAAAAGCACAAATATCTCCTCCTTCAGCAACCTCTGCATCAGGCGTGTCAGGTCAGATTGACATATAAATCAAAGGTCTGCCAGGACTCATTACTTTTGGTCTTTTTATATGCCCAGGAAATAAATCATGCATGTTTACATGCATCAAATTAAAGACTTAGTAGGCATTTTTGAAGCTGAAGTTTTAGGAGGGGTTTGTTATTTTTCTTTGATCAGCAGACAAAAGCCCTCTGTGGTGATGTTGTGAGTGGATACAAAAAGGTTTTGAATAAGCTGCAAAAATGAATGCAATTGAATAGGCATTCACAATGTTTGTTATCTATCTATCTATCTATCTATCTATCTATCTATCTATCTATCTATCTATCTAATCATATTTAACTGGTTATTTGCCTTAATGAAGAACTTGTTTATTGCGAAACAAGATTGATGCTTGGGACATTAGTAATGTGGTTAAGATCCTCCATTAACAGAAGAACAACCCTTCATGAGGCTGCTTGCATCTTCGACAGCATGTGCCACTTCAAACGCTATCTTACAACAGCATCCAGAGTGCCTGCGGCAGCCAATGCTAAACGTTCTGCTGTTCTCCCGCTGCCAAACTCTAGGGAAGGATACAGATAGAGGAAGCAAGGATGTCCAAGTATTTTAGCATTCAACTATAAATATTTAACTGAAAAAGGAAGTCTATATCACGTTGGAAATTTGAAATGAAATTCAGAAACACAAAGTTTGTGTGAGTATACTATGACAGTTAAATTAACATGCTAAATGTGATGATAAACATAACAGACAGATTGACTTCAGATAATGTAAACAAACAAAAAAAGTTCCAAAACATGATGCTAGAGAACTGGTGCATGACATAATAGTTCAGACATGTCTGAATAAGCCAAATTGTTGATACAAATATCTAATGTCTAGTGCTATTTCACCTGCTCATGGTGTGTGATTTGTCCCTTGAACTCATTGGCTGTAATGTCTGCAAGTCTTTAAAGGAACGTTTTGTTGTCATTTACTCAAGTAACACTTTAACTACCAATGAGCAGCACGTTTGTTACATTTATTTATCAAACCTTTGTCAACATTAGTTTAGCCTGTTATAATACCCTGATTTTTTTTTATTTTTATTAAGTGAAGTTATTTTATTAAGAAATTATGAAGTTTGCATATGTCTTGTTTGTTGGATTTTATGGTTAATATAGTATGACAGGGGAATATGGAGTTAATACTCGAGGAGGAAAAAAAAACACCTCAATTTTATTCATTGGCCCAAACTAAGGAACGCAATTTTGCTGATATTTACATGGCCAAAAAGTGCAATGAAATTCTGATAGCTTGTAATGCAAATGGACATTTATAATATTATAGTAGAATAGTTCTCACTCTTTATTTCCAAATAATGTTATATTCAGGCTATATTTAAAGGCTCAGTTTTATGATCAAATCTTTGTAATTTGTATTGTGTGGAACAAATTAATGTAATGCAATACAATGATGATTGAGACGTACTACAAATAAAGGTTCCCCAATATACTAATGTATCGGTTTAATATTCGCATTTTAACGTTTTTTTTTCTTTTGATTTTTCATCTTGTAATATTACTAAGAAGAATATAACATGTATTCTTACATTTACTTTATAAAAAATAGTAAACAACCCGAAGGTGGATATTTATTCAATTATACACAATTATACTAAAAGCCTTTATACTTGCTAAAATCAATCAGACACAATCAATCATGACCAAAGTGTTAATCATGCCAATAATTTAGAGGCCTTAGAAATTTGTTTATAGAAACATGATACTGTAAGATTTATCGTTTTAATAAAATATAAATGCTCATTGTTTATTCAGGTTATCTCAAGTCCATAACATTAACAGATGTTAATGTTGAAATGAACATTAACTGAAATTAATACATGCTTTATAAGTATTTTTCATTGTTAGTTCATGGTAACTAACATTAACAAATGGAATCTTATTGTAAAGTGTTACCACTCAACCTAATGTTGCTCCAAACCCATATTACTTTCTTTCTTCTGTGGAATATTAAAGGAAATGTTCAGCAAAATATTAATGCTGCTCTTTACTTTACAATGAAAGTGGATGGTGACCATAGGCTGTCAAGCTTCAGAAATGACAAATAAGGCTCAATTATGTACATATACAGTAAGTGCATGGCTTGGAATAAAGTGCTTGAGTCATATATACCACTTTTATGTTGATTTTTTGGGAGCATTACAGCCGTCGGTCACACATTTCTCCCTTTGTCTTCCATGGAAGAAACAATACAAAACATAAAGGTCAACAAATATTCATATTCGTGTGAACTATTACTTTATTATCTGTTAACAGTATATGCAGAAGAAAAAAAAGAGAGGCATATTCCGTTCTTATTTCTCATCTGTTTCCATACCAACTGAATTGGCTGCTGTAGAAGCGGTTAATGGAACTGAGAGATGATGCCTCCGGGTAAAGAAGTTATGATAGACAGACATAACCCTCAAATCTGTGAGGGGATGTGGATTTTTGTGTGGCTGTGTAAAAAAGGAAATACTTTACAAAGCATTATGACTCACTGGTGTATTTGTTGCCAATATAAAACATGGGGCAAAAAAAGGGCCATGGCGAAAATGTAGTCTATTTAGTAGTTTTAATGGTCATAACCATTTGAATCACAAGTCAATTAGCAAGAATTGCAGAAATATCGTAAATAAAGACACTTAGCACAGAATAGCCTTCCCCTTTGTTTACCGTGTGGGTAAACTTGCAGATAGCTTTTTACAAGAAGAAGAGTCAGTGTTGTTCCACTCAGGCTTCAAACATTTCATAGTTGAAAAATGTCTCTCAGTAAGTTTGAGTTTAATGTGAGACCAAATATTCAGATCTGGACTCTTGACAAAACATGACCCTGATGGACTTGTTCTCAAGCTAGATCTTGGTTGTCTTTGCAATTTGGGCAGGAGCAGTGTCATGTTGAAAAATAACATCTGATCAATCCTCTTTAGATAAAAGCCATTCTGCAATATTATCTTCTACTCCAAAGCATTAAATGACTTCACAGTGAAGTAGCTCACCAATACGAGCAGCTAAAAAGGTTTTCCCACACAATGACTCTTCCTCCATGGACGCTTCACTGTGGAATAGAGATGCATTTATTATTATATTTATTACCAGATTTTCGAAGACACCACTCTTGAGCATCACCATGCAGCTCGTGTTTTGCCCAGTAGTCTACTTTCTATGCTATCTCTTTTAAAATTGTCCTTTTAAATGTAATTTCTATACAATGCCACTTTCAGGTTATTACTTTCTCTTTCAACCCCCCCCCCCCCCCCCAACCCCCCCCCCCCCCCCCCAGGACCCAATTTTCCCAGAGAGCACAAAGACAATTGTCTCTTAAAAATCCTTAAATATGCTGTGAGTGTTGGAGGTACTGCTGGCAGTTTAACCATTGTGTTGCCATGACAACACCGCATCCATCAAAGTGATGCACCAGTAAAATTCTTGTTTCCCCCATTAAAACCACAGATCATCATGTAGCAGGTGTCATGCGGCACAGAGATATAACATGCCTGTAAAACACGTCCGTGCCAATGATCAGGTCATGAGTGTGGTGGGAGAAAGGGAGGATTGAGAGGGTAATGTATGCATGCTTGTGTGGGTGCGAAGACTCCGTGGGTGACTTTGCATGCCAGTATCAGAAGGTCACTCATGCTGGGCTTCCCAGCTGTATAGCTTTATTATCATGAGCAAACATGAATCAACTAAATCTATTATGCTCTGCTCTATTTGTTTTTATAGAGAGTAATTGAACTCATGCTATCCCATAAATGCTATAGAGTGCATGGCTGTTTCATCTAATATATTGCATCAATGCGTTTCATAAATATTCTTGGACTTTTATGGTTTCCATGGAATAAAAGTTTTTCTTGGTTTCCATGTGAAATAATGCTTAGATGTAACTTTCTAAAATGTTCCGTTTTCTGGAAATATCTTTTTTCGACTAGTGAGTGCATTAATCACGATTAGCCTATTTCTGAGGAAAATATTCTGTTCTTCCCATCCGAAACCCACATAAAGAATTCATTGCCTTAATTTTTCTCCACTCTAAATCTAAGCTGCAGTTTATAATGTTCTCTCTGCTGATTTTATTCAAAATCCCTCCAGGTATTTTTCTTTTTGAAGATTCAGACCTCATAGTCACCTCTCTACTGTTGCATGCAAAACAAATATTTGTTGAGAGAAATCACTTTCCTGTTTATGCACATTTAGAGGGTACACGTACAACAATGCAAAAAAATCCCTGCTAAAAATAATCTCTTAATAAAGCAAATTGGCTGGAGGTAATTAATTAAAGAATAATTTAATTTAGTTTAACTTTATTTAAATAGCACTTTTAGCCATAGAGATTGTCTTAAAGTGGTAAGACCCGTTTTAGCACTAAAACCCCCATCAGTCAGTGGGACACAAAAGCCACAAACAGGTCTGCATGGTGAATTAAAAATGTTGTCAATCATCCTGTTTACATGAAGGAGTAGTTATTTAAAGATGCTGTAACTTAAGTGTTATTTTTAACACACAAAATGTCCCTAGTACCTGATGGATGTTCTGGGAAATCACACTTCTCTCTGTGACATCGGCTTTGTGAACAGCAAACCAAGTAAAGCGACACATGCTTTTAGGCTTTTTCTAAGTTTGAATTTAAGTTTTCATTCTCTCTAAAAAGTTTAAATGGGTCATCGGATGCGAAATTCACTTTTTTGTGGTGTTTCCATATATGTGTCTTTGCAGTGTGTGGACACAACCGCAATACAATAAAAAAAATCCATTCACTCCTTTTTTATCCTCAAAGGCCTAAACACTCTCAATAATCAAGCGTTTGGATTTTCTGAGCAATATGATGTCATATTGCTAATGCTCCGCCCATGACCACTGACGGTCTGTCCCGTATTAGCATATTTCCGCCCTCAGCCATTTGTGCGCAGGTTGCCTTGTCTTGTGGTCTCCATAGAACATGGCATTCATGAGTGATGACGGCTGCCCGAAATCGCATACTCTCTTGAGTAGGTACTTATTTTGAATAAGTAAAAAAATGTGAGTTCTATATAATATGAGTGTGTGAAAGTAATCTGGACATAGGCCTACTACATTCGCCATGTTGTCAGTATCACATGACCAACCAGCGTCAGTTACATGGCTTCACTGCCATTCATAAATTCTCTCCCGTGGCCTCATGGGACAGTAAAGTGTCCATTATGTACACGTCAGAATCTTGCTGGAAGAAAGTCATCGGGGTACTTTTTGTACCTACTCGTTTATGAGTACTATGAATTCGGACAGAGGCCTAGCCTACTTCTTTTGTCGCATGCTGTTTTTCGCCTACTATATATTAGTAGGGAAGTAGGCCTATGCGATTTAAGACGCAGCCTTTGAGAGAAGTAGCATTTTGTCTGAATCGGACCGTTTCAATTAATCAGTTGATCCGATTCACAAAATCGATCTCATGATTCGCTCACAACTCAGACTGACTCGGTTCTAAAGTTCAACTCACTCAACATTGTGTTACAATCAGTGATAATTACTTATTTCCTATCCCTCACAACGCTGTGTGGCAGAGTTAGGCCTAATAACCACAGTTTTGAGTTTTAAAAATTGTGAAGTAGGCCTATTTCATCATTTATTTTCTAGGTCTATACCTGTTTTGTAGAAAAATGTAATAGCATAGCCTAACTAAACAAAAATGTATTTATTTATTTATTGCTGTAGGCTATATTTCACACATTATCATTATTAGGATATTATTAGAGTTATGAGCAGTATTTTAATTGTTCATTTGGGCACATATCTCACAAATTGCTTTCACTTGTTATTTGTTAATTATCATTATTATGATTGTGTTGCCAGGTTTGCACTAAGGCAGCAGTGACGCCCAGTTTGTTGGCTGCAGGTTCATCGGTGCGGCGCGCGCGTGGTGCGTGAGCGCTTGGAGACGTAGGGCTGCGCGTGGGTCGCTACGAGGGGTGTGTGCGCCTGTGACACTAGGATACTCCACAACACCGATTAGACATTACATATCAACCTACGGAGCACGGAGCATCGCATCACTCACACTGGAAACCAACGCTCTTAAACGGCATCCGCGCAGTTGTGCCATTCAAACCGTTTGAACAGCGCTCATTCGCGAATACACCCTGCTCTGGAGGTGGCTTCTAACACCGTACAATGACACTGACCCATAGCCGCAGATAGGGATGGATCCAAGAGTGTGGAGGATGATCGCGCTGCTCGGGGTGTTTGCAGTCTTTCTGGAGGTACGATGCGCCGTTAGGGATGTTCAGTAATAGAGCTTGGGACAAAAGCCTAAATAGCTTTATTCCATTTGCTAAGACCATGTTTGCTTTTTGCGTGTTCTTATTTGTATTGCTTTGAGCCGGTAACATTAATGCAGCATGATTTCAAAGTGCACCTTTTTTGGTCAAATCTAGTTAAGCATTTAATATTTGTCATTGTGCAATAAAGCACTCACATGCTGTTTAATGGATTCAAGCAAAGCCGCCTCCCTCTAATAGAGGATCTGACATGCTTTAGGGAAAAAATATCGCTTAAACGATACACCGTGGAGAATTATTAGACGTTTTAATTGTCATAATTTTTTTGTTTTGTTTTTATTATTAAATGCATAAAGACCAGTGTTTGTAGACCACAATGATTCCATGGAAAAAAATACAGCACATTGACCCATATTCTGCTGTAATACTAATGAGTTTGATGTGTGTGCTAGAACAAAAATTATTGACCCACACACGTAATGGTTTCATTACATTTCATTTCCAGAATTCAGTATAAAAATTGTTTGAAAAGAATGGCCGATTTTTTTTGGTTCTAGAGCTTATCTACACATAGGAGTCTCAAAACTCAGCTCAGCACAAAAGACAAAGAAACCTCCAGTTGTGAAAGATTAGACAGAATGCTTTGAACAAGACTTTTTTTTCTTTCTTTTTTTTGTATTATCATCTGCAAAACCATTCCTAAATGCCTAGTTTTTTTGTTTGTTTGTTTTTTGTTTCCAGCATAACATAAAGAAATAGGCATCAGTGGTATTCAACAGCTTTCTACCTTCATCTCAGTTCACATTCACTACAGAGCTGGACTGTCTTAACATCTGTTTGGGCGGTGAAACAACAGCACTATGGGAAGGAATTAAACATTAATATGACTGCCGTGCTCCATTAGAGACTTTATGCTCCTCTTGATTATGAAAATTTTACAGCACCAACAAATCTGTTGAAAGGCTTTGCTCTTGAGATGGTGTAATACACCAGATTGATTGTATATATCTGCATGCATTTTAAAATGTGGGTTTGCAATTAGACTCCTCCTGAGATACAGAGCAGCAGCGCACTGGATATGTGCTATAATGCTAGACATCAAGGTTGTTGTGTGCCATGTTTGCAGCTGTCAGTAAGACACACCTGGTCATATGTTCACACATCTGTGTTATACTCCATTACCACAGTCTGTTCCTTGTATAAGTGTCATTTGAGTTTGAAAAAGCAAAGATGCTGCTTAAATCAAGGGCTTTTTGATGTGTGTTTTGGTAGTTCAGGGAAAGGAACATGATCAAGGACAGTGTCAGTCTGGCCTCAGTTGCTGCTGTGGAATGAGAATGACAGACGCAATTATGGCCTTAACTGACCGGAGTGTGTTGATATGAGCATAAATATCAGGGTGCATAGCTTGTTATCTATAATGCAATTATGCCTGCTGGTGGTGCTAAACCCCCAGATCAGATTATTGGTCGTAAATTAATGAAGTAAATCAATACCATGTTTTCATCCACAGACGTGTTAAAATGACTGCAGTGCAGCATAGAAGCAAAAGGGTTTCAGAGGAATGGTTTCTTTTGAAAATGATTTTTTAAAAATGTATTATTTACTCACCCTCATGTTTTTCTAAACCTGTATGGAACACAAAAGTTGAACAGAATGACTGGTCTGCTCTCTTCCTTGCAACGAAAGGGCTGTCAGGCTCAAAAAAGCATCATAAAAGTGGTCCATGACTCATGCTGTAATTCTATGTAAGACTTCTGAAGCCATTTTATAGCTTTGTGTGAGAACTGGACAGGAATTTAAGTCACTGAAAATCTTGCATTGAAATCATTGGTTGGGAACCATTGTTCACTGTTGTATGTAAAAAAGGCAGCTTGGACTTTCTGCTGTAAAATAACTCATTTTGTGTTCCTCAGATAAAAGAAAATCATACTAGTTTTGAAAGACATGAGGGCGAGTAAAGATGACAGAATTGTTATTTTTATGTGAACGATTCCTTATTTTATTTTTTGAAAACCTGGTAAACATAAAATAAGTGTTTACTTTAAATATTCTTAAGGGTCAGTGATGAATGCTAGGTCAAATTTAGGATTACAGGCTGCAAGGTTTCTGGTCCTCAGTGAGAAATCAGTCAGGAGAACAGTACAATTGGTTCTGGGAAACTCAACCCTTTATAGCTGTTTTCCTGCTTCACTGAAATCTCTCATTGCATTTCAAGTCACAGAAGCAGCTTTAGTTCCTTTTTGCTGCCACAATGATGCTCTATCAGCAATCCTCAGTTTTCTAGGGTGTACTCAACCTTGACAGCTGCCCAAATTTTAGCGGAATGGTTTGAAAACCCAGTGCCAGATTTGATCACTGTATTAGTAGGTTGGTGTTCAACTAAATATTGAGGAGTTAATGTATATCAGGACAATTAAAGTGTATTGTTGTAGCATGGTTTGCAGAGTCATCTAAAGTCTTTGTGAAACTGTTAGTAGAAAATAGGGCTAGGCAATTAAGTATTCATATTCACAATAAATAATGTTCAAATAATATTGTGAAGATTTGAATGTGCATTTTATTTGACTATTAGGTTTTAAAGAGTGTATCGTCAGATTATAGTTTCATGATTCTTCTTTGTCATGACTCATGAATATGAGAGCATTAAGATGTTTTAATAGCATTTCTGATTTGTATTAGCTTGAGTTGGAGTTGTATTTTATAAAATATAAATGAACACTAAATATTAGTTTTGTGTTTAGTGATCACATTTACCCATTTTTCGCATTTATCCATCCATTGTAAGACAGCAGTTACCTTTAAATATTAAGATGATAACTCGACTCCTAATTGCTCTTCAGTCGCAGAGCAGAATGAGAAAACGCAGAAATAAAATGTCAGTTAAAATATGAACAGATATTATTTTCGTTCCCTGTCAGGAGTGACTCTCACAGCTTCCTCTGAGCTAGGCAGAAACGGAATGCACTGCTGTTCAAATGTGTGTCACGTCTTAGAAGATAAAACTTCACTTTTCTAGAAAAACAGACACTTTAGTGTACCAAACAAATCCATTCGTAATTCTGTCAGCTTTCTGCATTTGAACTCCGTTTTCTTTTCCCTCTCTGTAGGTGAATGGCGATGACAGCTACCTGAATGCAGTGCAGAATACAGGTGAGCCAATATGTGTTCTCTCTGTTTTAGACCCCATTTACACCTGCTATTAACGTTCATTTCAGAAGATCCAATACATGCAAAGAAAGTCCAAAAGCTTTTGTGATGATCACTCAACCACATTCAGTGGTGGTCAAAAATGCATGACTCAACTGTGTAGTGTAAATGCTAACCAGTCCTAATGTGTCTGAGACCACATAAAAGAACTGCCTATTCATCACCATTGTGCTAAAATAAGAATAATAATAACTGTGCATTTTGCTCAAAATGTTATTATTGACTGACAAGAATTCAATTTAAGTGTATTCGAGAATGTGGTGTGCAAATATTGCTGAACTTTATCAACATGCAGTACAATTTATTTGTGATATCATTTGTCGTGAAGTCAGAGACCCTCCATTCAGAAACACATGTAGTAACACATTTGAGGTGCATGAAAAAAAAACAGGGATATAACAGGTGTAAACAGGGCATTAAAGGGACAGTTCACCCACAAATGAAAATTCTATTGTTAATTACTCACCTTCATGTAGTTCCGAACCCGGAAGACATTCCTTCATCTTTGGAACACAAGTGAAGATCTTTATGATGAAATCTGAGAGCTTTCTGTCCCTCCATTGACAGCTACGCAACTACCACTTTGATGCTTCAAAAAGTTCATATAGAGATTGTAAAACTAATCTATATGAATTGAGCGGCTTATTCCAAATTTTCTGAAGAGACTCAATTGTTTCATATGATGTAGAATTTTCATTTTTGGTGAACTATCTCTTTGAATTCTCCATGAAATTGCTTGACAAGCCATTTTCTTTCATATGTTGATTTTTGAAAAAAAAAATTGTTGAAGAGATTGCTTCCTTTTTTAAATATCTAGGCTTCATTTATATCACAGCCATATACATGATTTGATGCTTGTGTTAGTTGATTCAGGTGGTATTAAGGAGAGAGACGTCCTTACAGCATTTGATTGGACAAAAATCTGTATACATACAGTAGTGCAAGATGAGTCATCAATCTTTTTAGCTGATTTTCCCAGCAAATAAGGACATTTTAAATGTGAGTATCTGCTAAAGGTTACTTATCATCTTTTAAGAGTACACTAGCATATAATGTGTAGATGGTTTCAAAGTACTAAAAGTCACAAAATGCAATTTTCATTTCATGGTCTATAAGGAAGTCGCTGGCTCACTTTCATGTTTCATACAGAGATGTATGAAAAATAAAAAACAATGCTTGTTTAGAGCTACATTCCATTCTTCATCAATTCTCCGATGAAGATGGATTTGTGATGGGTTGTGTAATATAAATAATTCATCAATTTCTCCAGAGCTCCAAAATGTGACATTTACAACACATCACTGTGCGCTGGTCGCTAGTGTGGCTGTTTAATAAGGGCATCAACCCTGTGATGGTGTCCCATCTTTCTGAGCTGTGTCAGATTTTCTCCCTCATCTCGCTCTCATAGACTTTGACAGCGTGAAATTCCCCAGTACCAATCCTAAAGTGCTAATGACTGTCAGTGCTTTGTCACTGCATTAAGACAGATAAACAGCCTTCCCCGTACCAGCCAATCAGGCGGTTATTTTGATATAAGTTATATCCTTTGAAACAATGTGCAAAGAATGCATGAAAAGTCTTTGTCGATTGTCTTGCACTCAGCTCAGTACATGAAAAAGTGGCCATAAGAGAAATGACCTCATTTCTGGTTTATTTTGCAAAAACAAAACAAAAAAAAGCCAATGTTAATGTGTATGCCCTGATATTCTTATGTTGCTTCCTGTCACCCATTGGTGCCCCACCATGCAACTGCTCCTACATTCGCTTAACACGCCAAAGCACGTTATGTGAACCGTATCAAATATTCATTGTGGTGGGGAAATGGATTATTTGGGGTGGGAGAATGAGCTCTCCTATGGCGCAGAGCTGAGAGCGTGTGTGTCCAAGTACGCCATACGGATGCTTTGCGTAAATGACTTGATTTCTGCTGCCATTCGTTCTGCCAGTGTGCTTCCATTAGCTTAGAGCGGCACAGAGGGTGTCAATGGCTGAAGGTGAATGAATTCCAGCCAAAGAGCTCTAATACAATGCTCTGCAATGTTTATCTGTCTTCTTTTGTTTTTGTTTTTCTTATTACTTTCAATGAGTGTTTTGCTTATTTTTTGCACCCACTGTTAACTGCATATTGTCTAGAAGTTCTATTATATCTTAGCTATTTTATCTGATTGTTCCGATTTGATTGTCTGTAGATTTGCTTTAAAAAAAACTGTTTTGTTGTGCAACCAAATTGAAATTCTGCACATGTTGGTTGGCTCTATTTGTATTGTCCACGCTTTGATTGAATCACTTATGTCCTCCAATTTTGACAGTTATAACTACATAAGGTAATTTTTTTTAAATAAATATTTTTTGGAATACAACTTCAAAACATCACAGAAAAGACTCTCTCAGCGTCTCTCTCTCTTCTGTGCCAGTCTTTGCATTCTCAAACGGCTTTGATGTTTCATCCCCCACCTTATGTGTCAGATCCTCGTGTGTTTGGCTTAGAATGGAGAAGAATGTCAGTATAGGATGATTTCACTTGAGTTGATATTTCAAAGAATGGCTTGTTTTTAATAAGCGGGATGTGTTAGTTTATCAGATCCGTGGTTGAGCATGCATCCTACATGCATCTCTAGCTGTTTTCCCGTAGCGTCCCCTCCCCCGACCTTCATGTCGTAGGAGTTATTAACACCTGGAGATCAGCCTTTTTTTCTTGCACCGTAATGAAATGGGATCGAAATGTCTGAGGCTGTGCTGAATAAGCATGGCCGGCTCCTGGTGCTGGTCCTGATGCCAGATGCCTCTGTTTTACACGCTTTTATTACCTGACCTTCCCTGTCATTCCTGTTAAATATCTCTCGGCTTCATTTTAGCACGAACTGTGCTATTCCATCACGCAGAAGATGTCTATCTCCTCTGTTCTTTGTTATAAAAGGATCCAAATGTCAGCCTAATGTATCAGTCTTAAAGGGATAGTTCACCAAGAATGAAAATTCTATCATTATTTACTAACCCTTATGTCATTCCAGTTGTGTGAAACACAATTGTTTTTGACTGAGATTTCCATAAAATATGAGTTTATCATGACCAGGGGCTGTAAAATTCCAAATTATTTTGCATTGTGCAGGATGGATGTCTGTTACATCAAATTTCAATGATTATTTAGTGTTTCTTAATGTCACAACTGCACTAAGCGACACGTGATTCAAGAGTTGCAAGGTGAAGATAATCAGTGAATAATGAATAAAGACTTTTATACATGGTCTAAATTCTATTTACTACATAAAAATTGCTTGGGTTATTTGTTCCTGCAGTTGCTAAGATGTATTAGGTGGTTATGTAGTAGTTACATACTGGACTAAGAACTAAGTCAAACACTCCACACCAAGCAGCTTCTATGATATTCTGTTGCATAGAATGGACTCATATTCCTCCTTCAATATTCACAACCGTTAAAAAGTTCTAAAGACTCAGTACGATTTAAAAAAAGAAAGAAAATAAATTAATACTTTTATTCAGCTAGGGGGCATAAAATTGATCAAACGTAGCAGTAAAGACATTTATAATGTTATAAAATATTTCCAGTTCAAATAAATGCTGTTATTTTGAACTGCTGTCCATTCATCACAAAAATATTAAGCAGCAACATTGATAATAATACGAAATATTTCTTGAGCAGCAAATCTTCATATTAGAATGATTTCTGAAGGATCATGTGACACTGAAGACTGGAGTAATGATGTATTAATGAAATATAATAATGATAGAATAAATTACACTTTAAAATATATTAAAATAGACAACAGTATTTTAAATTGTTACATTATTTCACAATATTACTGTTTTTTTCTGTATTTTTGATCAAATACATTCAGCCTCGGATATACTGTTCAAAAATTTGTCTGTTTTTTTATAAAGCATAAACACTTTATTAGATTTATGCTTAAAACAAGATAGTTACTTGCCAATAGTGTAAGATAACTTTAATCAAGGAAATATTCTCTTAAAGCGGGTCTTATTATCTGACACAGTTTTGCCTCTGAAGTAAATTAATCTTGCTCCAAGGATGTTTAGATACTTTAGATACTTTACCGTAAAACAAGACAAAATACTAATTAAGATGAAAATGAATGTAAAAAGCAATCAAAAGCTTTTTATTCTGTCACTCTGTCACTCTCCACTCTCTATTAAATATTTTTCAGTTGGTTCCAGACTTTCCACTTTATCTACAGCATTATGGCGTTTCCTGCCCACACATCTTTATGCATCCAATTAAGCAGAAACGCAGTCAACGATTTCCCTGAGGTTGGCACAACTCTTTCTGAGAGCGCTCTCCGTCATCCTGTTTTAATATGTCTAATTCAGCCCTGCCCTGATTGCAGTGAGTCTGTCTGAGCTTGCAGATGGAGACATTAATCTACTGCTGCTCTTTACACACTCACACACTCACACTGTTCCTCTGTAATATATGTTTTTCTGATATCACTTGAATACGGCCTGGCTCAGAAAAGTGCAGTCGCATGAGTATGCAGACAAAGAAGACTGCAGACGTGCCAGTCGTGACTGTGATTAACAGCCTGTTCTTCCCACTGCCAGTGATGTGTTTTCAAAGGCAAATGGAAGGTGGAGGACCCTTTATATCTACAGAGCTTTCTAGCGACAGGCTGGGAATGACATGCTGCTGAGTCATGGAGTGCTGGATTCTGGGATTTAAGGAATTGTGGGTTAACAGAGGATTATGGGAAGTGAAAGATCACAGCCTCTCCATCCTTCTCTGACTGTCTTTGGGTCCAACTCACAACAAAGTTCCCGAAAAACTGCATACAAACATGGAAAATCTGCTGAAATCTCTTGGAGGCCTTTTTGTGCAAAGCCTGCTGCATTTCACAGTCCATATGGACCTCACCATCTAAACTCTCCATGAGTTCTTCCCATAGTTCTGCTCTCCTCCCCACCATGTGTTCAGTCATCCAGCGAGAGATGCATTTGTGTCATCAGCACAGCTCCAAACTCGAACACTCAAGCCCTTTAGCGAAGTAAATTATGTTCAAACTGTTCAAAAGTTTAGAACAGCACTTCTAATAATCTTTCCTACAGATTATCTAGAGATTATCTGTGATGTTGTTCTGTGCGAAATGCAATTTGATCCTGATTTTCACAGCACTACAGCACCAAAATTCTGTTAACGTAATCAAGTTTGAGTTCTGGAAGAAGACCAGCTATGATTTTCTATCCAGCTAGCTATGATTCAGCCATAATTGTGTGAGGACTTCTGTTTACTTAAGTCATTTTTCCAATCATTTCTTCTTTTCTTTGTTTTTTTCGCCTTATGTACTCAAACAACATATTGTTCCAAATCAGCTCTTTGTAAAGCTGCTTTGGAACAATGCATTTTGAGAAAAACAGCTAGATAAAACATAATTTAATCTTTTTTTTTAATCCATTCACTTTCTGTTTTTGTTGTGTTGCATTGAGTAGCCCCTCCCACATTGAAATCTCATTGGTTTAAAATCCTGGTCTATATTAAACATCGAATACACTCAGTTTGGCTGTGATTGTTTCACATCACGCAGACATTTTTCTTTCAATTTGGACAGACTAATCACTTGTCACTGGAAGCTTGTCAGTTCATACCTGCTGGGACATATTGTAAGTGACTATAATTGCTAGACATGGCCGATGTCTATCCATGAATAAAGCCTTGTGATAATTTCAGGTTCATTGATTTCTGCATTGCTGTGGTTGCTACTTTGTCAAGATTGGTATGGCAGCTTAGCAGCTTAAATATCACATTTAGATTGCATCTGGTGTTTTTTTTTGTGTCGAAAATGCATCTGACATTTGTAGTGTAAACGCTAATCCATACTGATGCATACCGGGTGACATCATCGAACCGCCTACTCATCTGTCAATCAAATACTGCTTTGAAACGAGGTTATGTAATTAAAAGAAAATAACCATCTGATCTTAAAGAATTTGAGTGCATATGCATTTACACATGTAACAATGACATAGTGATTGATATGTGTAGTCTTGAAATTAGGCTTAAGGAACCACAACCACACAAGGTGCAAGTCTGCAATAATTGTGCCTTTAAATCCAGTACGAGTGGTGTAGCTCTTGCTGGTGAGTCTCAAGTAGGGCAGGTCAGTGAGAGTTCTGCTCCCTGCCGCTTTATTGGCTGCTCATCTTGGCTTCTCAGCACCTGCTTAGAGCACAGCCTTGTCTAATCCCTCGTCCTTTATGCTGGGAAAGGAGGCTGTATAAGGGATCCAGATGTCCAACTTCTCCCTCTTTTCAATCTCCAGCCCTGGGGCTGAGGAATCAGTGCTCATGGAGGCCAAGGTGGGTGTTCCAGAGAGATAAACAAAAGGGCCGCTGTTAGATATAAGATGTTGGCAGGAAAGCCATATTGAAAGGCCACATCTGCAGAGCTCTACATTGGCAATTTATACAACAGGGATTATTATTTTGGACTCTAATGACAGAAAGGGGATTTTGCTAGATTGTGAGCACTCTTGGAACTAAACTTGAAGCAGTTCCAAAATAAATCACTGACAGAAAGTTTTTTTTTTAATTATATATATATATAGCACAGGAAATCATTTTGATTCTGTTTGTAAAAAATGTGTATTAATTTGTGATTTCTAATATAAGTGCATAATATACTTTGTGCTTTTCAATAACTGAGTGCAAGGTGTAATGTAAATTTCTCCTGGTGTTATTTTGAATACTTTTGGCTATTTTGTGGTCTAAACAGAAAAATACAAATGAAATGCAAAGTTATAGGATTTTAAATATAATTTTAAAATATATCTATTTTAAATCCTATAACTTTGCACACACACACACACACACACACACATATATATATATATATATATATATATATATATAGTGGAATATGTTTTTTTTTAGAATGTCAAGTCATTTTTTTTTCATTAAAAGTTCAATATTGTCCAATGTCCTAAGATGATAATTTTGCACACTAAAATAAGTGTGAAATATGTATGATCCATATTGAAATTTATATCTATTAATAATAAATAATAGTAATAATATTGTATTTAATATTAATTGCATTATATTATATTATTAATATTTTATCCATATAAATATTCCTAAAATATGTAACTTATCTAAGCATCACAGCAAGATGTCATGATGGAGAGACTACATTTATTTTTTTTCTTTCCTTCAACACCGAGAGCTGCTCTTGAGTGTTGAATGAGAATTTCTCTTGGTATCATGCTCATATTATGTACAGTAGGTACACAGGATATTGACTACTCTCTGAACAAACTGATCAGATTTCATCACTTTGAAAAATGCCAGTACAGTCAGCCTTAAAGATGGGATTTGAAAACTAAATCAGATTTGTGTACAGTATAAAATCCTTTTCTTTGTCCCCCCCCAGTTCCACTGTCCTGCTCCGAGGGCTTCACTGAGCTGGGCTATTACAATGGCACCGTTTCTCAGACCGACTCAGGTTCACCCTGTCTGAAGTGGACTGAATTCCCAGATTACGTGCAGCAGTATCCGGGCAGGGGTCTGGGAGAGCACAATTTTTGTCGAAATCCTGATCGTGAATCTAACCCATGGTGCTTTTTCAGACAGAGCTCAGGGGCCATTGGTTGGGCCTACTGCGACTGCCACCAAGGTGAGCCCTACAGTGTTTACAATTAATGATCTGCTATGTTCCACTATTGAGTTTAAATATATGAGTTTCCAAATCAAAACAACCCATTTTTGCTTTTTCTAAAATCTCACCCTCTTCACTGATTATTGTGATCTTAAGAGCAATCGACAATTTCCTCTCATAGATTGCAGTAATGTGTTTTGGCAAATCAATTTGAAATTTGACATAATAACAACAGAAAAAACAGCAATTCAGAGTTATTTTATAATTTTATATTCATGCACAGGAATATTCATGCACAGCTTTAATGAGAAATGTTTTACTCACGCTGTTTTATTTGATTAAAAATGCAGTCAATGTTTGTGAATATGTGGCTTTGCATCTTCTAAAGAAAAAGTTTGGGTCAGATCCATTTACTCATCAGGGAGTTTAGTGTCTGGGGCTGTTAAAGTTTCCCTGCGTAGAGAAACATGGTCGCTTATGACTGAAAATCAGCTAGTGGGACGTCAGCCTTTGATGTTAGTACATTTGAACATTCTTCAGCTGATAAATATGTGTTTTTACTACCTCTTTGAATACTGTTGTCTTACTTCCCTTTCGGTCTCTCTTGGAAGACTGTTGTGTTTTGCAGCAACTGTATATTTAGAAATCAGTGGTTGACATATTCTATCTCAGTATGTATCTGAGGAAAATTATATACGGTAAAAAAAACCCAAAAAAACATTGTGTTCTGTGTGCAGTGGAGATGAATGTTGGCTGTGACTTTGCCAAGTACGATGTGTTCCTGGATCAACATTCTGTTCCTGTTATCAAGCAATCACATATACTGTTAGGTTTAGGGCTGGGATTAGAGGCATGAATACATTGATATTCTTTTTTAGAATTTGCCTCTGATTTTAGGAGTTCATGCTGAGGGATCTGAATTAACTATTCGCACCAATAATACTCTGTACAGTATGTCTCCGTAAAGAAGCAATACTGTTAATTTCCAAATCCAAATTCAGTTCTATAAAAGATACATTTGTATGTAAATACAGAATGAACAATGCAATTTTGAGCAGTTTTATTAAGAAAAAAATGAATCTGAATCTTGAAATTTTTGTTATCCTCCCTGTAAAGAATAAAATGGCTTTTATCGCTTTTCAATAAGATTTTATAACTTACTGTTAATTCTTATTAAATTCTAGAAAACAGCTAGGAATGAGATTACTGGTTGTAAATAAGTATATATATATATATATATATATATGTTTACAGAATTGGATGTGGTCAATTTCTTACAATTCCCCAGAACACCTAACCCTGACAAATTCATATCAATATACTAAAAAATAGTTTTGCATGGATTTATTCAGAATCTTTCAATTATTTCCTACAATTATTTTTATTATTATTTATAATATATATATATATCTTACCTGTTCAGGAGCGGTCAGGTTAGCGGGAGGTTCATCCTCAAAGAGTGGCCGACTAGAGGTCTACCTGAATGGCCAGTGGGGGTCGATTTGTGACACGCATTGGACAGACCGTGATGCCAGTGTGGTTTGCCGACAGCTTGGACTGAGGTATGTATATTTCTAATTAGGGCTGTCAGTTTAACTATAATTGAACTAGTTTAAGTATAATTCAGAAACCCTTGTTATAGCGACACTGATGGCCGTTTAGTGAACTGCAGCCAGTGAATTATTGCTCGTGCTCGCACTCGTACACACGTGATACACAAGAGACATGATTCTATGCCCTGATATACTCATGGTGAATCTCTTTTTCGTTCTTTCCTTAGAAGTAAAAAGAAGTTGGAAATGCCTTTGCAGTGATATGCTGTTAACGAACATCCAGGTGCTGCTGAGAGTGGCAGTTAGATGAATGTAACAAAATAAAAATACAATAAAAATGATAGTGGTGAGAAAACAGCAGTTAAGAAAGCCTCTGATCAAAGCGATGTACATGTAGTCATTTAGCAGACGCCTTTATCCAAAGCGACTTACAACTGAGGACTAAACCAAGTGAGTCATCGTGAAGAGACAAAAACAACGCAAGAAGTGCTCAAAATACAAAGTTCAGACATTGTTCGGAGTAGCATAAGCCAGATAAGCAGGGATTTAAAGGAAAAGGAGAGATTTATTATTTTATTTTTTTTACATTTATTTTTTGTGTTAAGTGGATATGTTTGCACGATCAATTCACCAACATCACGACAGATGAGTTAATTAAATGACACTGTAATGACAGTTTGAATATAAAGTAGGCTTGATAGATCTGCCTATGTGAGACTATATTTTGAATGAATCCCTTTTCTTTGAATGACACTGACAATACAGCACAGAATAGCTCTTTCGGCACTATCCTCCTGAACATTTTACAGGCATTCATTTCACGTGTCATGGAATGAGAGCGCACATAAATGTTACATCCTTTGGATTTTCCCGCCGAAAACGTCACGACACGAGTTCTTCACATAAAAATCTCATAAAAATCTGTCAAAGAGAAAAAAAGAGTGTCCTAGAGTGTCCTGGAAGGTCTCGTTTTTTAAAGTTTTGTTACAAGCTGTTCACACATTGGCAAGGGCAATACAAAAAGCAATGAGTACCTTCTTACATATAGCCCATTTAATTTAGTACAATTAATTAAAGATAATGTGAAAATTATGCATTGACTGCCACAGTAAGGTAATGTCTTTGAATAATATACTAATTGTTTTTTTTCTCAACAAATATTGAAATATGTGATTATTTCCAATTAATTAGTCATATAAATAATTGAATACATTTTGGCCCTACTTTTGCCTGTGCTTCTCAGTGTGGTCAAAATATGGTTACTCATTTGCATATTTAAATGAATAATTCAAATATATATGTGTCTTCATATTTACTATATTTAGTTTTAGATTTAGCCTTTATAAAATGAGTGGGTTTAAAATGAGTGGGTTTTACTGAACAGTGGAGGAAATAACTTGGTGCTTCTTTCTCTCTATCTTCATAATTCTTTTCGTTTGTTGTAGTGAGATTGGCACAGCTCTCCAGCACTCATATTTTGGCCCCGGCTCCGGGCTTTTTCACTACGCCCGCCTTGGCTGCCGTGGTGATGAGAAATCCCTGCTGGAGTGCCGGAGCAGGAAGTTTGTTACTAGTGACTGTAACCATGGGAACGAGGCCGGAGTGCTGTGCGCACCACCTGAAGGTCAGTGTGCTTTCTGTGGGAGTGATGCTAATGACCTTTTAAGTGACAAATGCTGTAAACACTCCTGCATCGTGAAACCTTACAGCTGCCATCAAACAGAAAAAGTGTTAAAATAGGATACAAAGATCATCAGGGTTACTCAAAGTCTAGTTCCTAGAATTCAGTTTCTGCCTCCATGTGTGCGTGCGCGGTAAGTGTACACTCTATATGACAAAGAAGATTGCTCCCATTATAATCAACAAAGCGGTCGTTTAATATTGTGATATAAATATGAGGTTGGTCTGAGACATTGCTGTAATTGTCGGTTAATGTACATTTTAATATAAAACCAAATGAAAAGGACCATTTATTCACTGATCACCCTGCATTTTCTAAAAGCTTCCCTGGAGCAACATCATTTGAGTATCTCTAAACTAAAATGAATTTTAAGACAAAAACCACAGGGTGTGTGATAGATCATCATGAAGACAATTATTTTATCTTTGAATTGCCGTTATTGCAGCTTCTTTGTCCATTCATATTGACTTACTAAATTGGCGCTAGCTGAAATTAGAAATTTTAATGAAACATTTCAGTGGGGGCCTATACTTTCTTTGGTGGAATCAAAAGAGCCATACTTTCTTTTGTAGAATGGAACAAAGGGGGTAAAAAACGAGAAAATAGGTTGGAAAGCAAATCAATGGCGTCTGAACTCATGACTGCCTGCTGAGAGCTTTATTGGAGACACAGTCTGAGGACACACGGACAGATGTGCACTGTGCTGGGTTACCAGGGCTGCAAAATATGTTTTTTTTAGTCCTTGAATGGGTATATATAATGCATTCTTGATATGAATTATTATTATTATATATTAAATATTTATGACAACTGAGCATATAATTGTAGTTGTAGTGATTCTGGCTTCGCTTCAGGTCCAGATTTTTTTTTTTTTTTTAAGATTTTTAAACGCATTATCAGTTGTTTATTGTACAGAAACCCAACAATACGCAAATGCAAATGGATTTAATGTTTTTTTAAATTTATGTTATTCTTACGAAGGTTGCATTTATTTGATCAAAATTACAGTAAAAAGATTATTATTATTATTATTACTATTTAAAGTGACTGTTTTATATTTTAATATAATTAATTCCTGTGATGTCAAAGCTGAATTTTCAGCATTATATTTCCTTTAGTAATCCTACAGGTTATTTTCCATTACTTTAGTTTTTCCCTAAAAGTTCAGACTTTAGTCTGCATTATAATAGTTGCATTATTATTTTTTTCACTACCTTCTGCAACCCTATTAGAAAAGACCTGCAACCCATCAGTTACGAACTGCTGGGTTATTGCAGAGAGAGAGAGAGAGAGAGAGAGAGAGAGAGAGAGAGAGAGTATTGCATGCATAGCATTCTGGGTGTCACTACATTTATTGATGTGTTTGTGGCTTTGGCTCATGATTCCTGGTTTGCTTGCTCAGGTAATGGACCGCCACTGCGGCTGGTTGGTGGGGAGGAGGACTTTGAGGGACGAGTTGAGGTCTTCCATGATGGGCGCTGGGGGACCATTTGTGATGATCAGTGGGATGACATGGATGCTGAGGTGGTCTGCAGGCAGCTCGGACTGGGGTGAGTCCAAAGTACAGCTAATACATCAAATACTTAACATACACACCCCTGTCATGAATATACAGTGGATGGTTTCAGAGTAATACATCATGCTTGTAATTCCTACCTTTGCTAACTGCCTTTTGCAAACATTTTTAAAGGTGACCTATTATGCTTTTTTACATTTTCAACTTTCTTTGGTGTTATGATGCAATTTGAGCATGAAAAGTTACGAAGCACAATCCAAGGAGAGTTATTCTCTGTATCAGTAAGCACTGTTTCTGAACTCCCTGAAAGAGTTTTCTTCCAGAAATGTACATATCACAGTATTTCCCATTTAAATAATTCCCACTCAAGGCATACGCAAAAAAGGGGCGAGGCCTGGTTGAGTTGCGTTATCGCCGCAATGAAACGCTGTTTTACCACCCTAAAACAAAGTAAAACTGATGCCATTGTTAGTGTTTACACCTGAGAAGCTGAAACTTGCTGTTATGGTAAGAGGCGTGACATTTCCACTCAAGGCGGTTGACCATTCACAACACACTGTTCCTGCAGACTAATCAGAGCACAGAGAAAGGAACTAAACAGGACTTTACTGACAGACTGGGAAGAGAGCTGCTGCAACAATGAAAAATATGTGAAAAATACTGTTTTTTGAGCATTCAAGCATGAAAACCTTATCTAGTATTCCCAAAAACAAAATCAAAACTGTAAAAGGGCATAATATGGCCTCTTTAAAGAATCAGTAGCACTGTTCTTTTTTCACAACACACAAGACTTAGGAGCTCTTGTGAGGTATTTTCATCCCTGTGTGCTCTCGATGAAAGGAAGATTGAATTATTTTGCGCTGTTGTATTATTTGCTCTCTTACACCACCATCTCATGTTGTTGTGGCAGTTGTAGAGAATAAAGACGGTGAGATGGCACATGAGCACAGACTCGCACCGCTGCTGCAGAGATGATACGCACGACTTCAGTTACTGCAGCATTAAAGCAATGGAATGAGTTTGTCAGCTATAGTTACAACAAAAAATGTGTTGGCTTTCAAACTGAATGTGTAGTAAGAAGCATTTTAAATGTTTAAAATGCTCGACTTAGTGCTTCTCAGGGCCTCTTGGTTTCCCACTGAAACTAAGCAGGGTTGAGTCTGGTCAGCACCTGGATGAGAGACCACCTAACACTGCTGTTGAGGAGGTGTTAGTGAGGCCAGCAGAGGGTCCTCACGCTGAGCTCTGTGTTGGTCCACTATATTTATGTGGATAGTGTTCAGCAAAAAGGCACCGTTCTTCTGATAAGATGTTAAATTAAAGTCCTGACTGTTTGTGGTCAGTAAAAATCCCCATGGTGTTTCTTGAAAAAAAGAGTTGGCCTCTATCCATCATGGCCTCTTAATCGACCCCAAACACACACACAGGCTGACTACATCACTCTTTGGATTCCCCCTCTCTAACTCTGTAAAGCGCTTTCATTTATTTATTTTATTATATAGGGGAACTTTAATTTTTTTCAACGAATTACATTTACCATTTAAATATATTATTTTTTGACCATTTATATGTCTTTGTGTGTGTCTAGGGGGATCCCCAAAGCCTGGTCATGGGCTCATTTCGGGCAGGGCAGTGGGCCGATCCAACTGGATGCAGTGCAGTGCACAGGCAATGAGCTCTCTCTGGACGAGTGCCGTCACAGCGGATGGGAACAACACAATTGTGACCATATGGAAGATGCTGGGGTGTCATGCAACCCCTATTCAGGTCTCGTCCTTTACACACACATACAAACACTTACAGCCCTACTTGTAGTAATACCTGATACCGCAATATCCTGTACAATTGACCCTAGTAAACTTTTTTAAGTAGCTGTGCTAGTTTTATATATTTTGTATCACTTCATGGTTTCTCTTTTCTAGCATTAAAAAATTATTTCAACTCAACTCAATATTTAATGTCTACTTACTTATTTATCTGGTAAGTAGCTGTGTAAATGTTATAATGTACAACAAACCAAATGAACCCTATTAGGTTGAAACAAGACCCCTTCTCTTCAGTTGACTGTACTTGGTCACTTTCCATTGGCCATTCAGAAACTGTCCAGAGAGGAAATGTGTGTGTATATAGTGTGTTTGTATATGTATTCAGATGGCGTGGTGAGACTGGTAGACGGTGATAACCCATGGGAAGGTCGTCTGGAAGTATATCACTCCGGGGACTGGGGCACAGTGTGCGATGACAGCTGGACGGAGCAGCATGCGCAGGTGGTCTGCAGACAGCTGGGATTCAGGTGCTATTCTTTAATTCTCCAGTGGCTGTGAATATATAGTAGGGATTTGTTGAGCACTGGAGGTTTGTGTGAATATTCTTAAGTTAGGAAACCCCTTATTATGACTTATATTATATTATCACTATTAACTTAACTTAGGGGATTTGTTTTGCAAATGGCTGTAGGGGATTAGTAAATCCTACTCAACAATAGTGAGTGTCCAATGTGGGTGTCCACATTCTCTATATGTTCTATATGCATACATAAAGAATTTTGTGAGAGATTTTCAAGTGGCTATTGGGGATTTATCATGAGTGTGTATGTCCATGTAGGGGCGGTGCGGAGATCGCCCCCTCTGGCGCGTTTGGAGAAGGAACGGGGCTGATTCTGCTGGACGATGTGGAGTGTGAGGGGAGAGAGAGCTCTTTGCTGGAGTGTAAACATAGTGTGTGGGGTCGACACGATTGCTCTCATAGCGAAGATGTTGGAATACGCTGCCACAGGGTAGAAAACAATGAGGTGCCGCTGGCTCCAGAAAGTACTGGTAAGTTATCTTGAATATACTAAAATACGCTTCAGTGTGTATGAGTAGGGCTTTGTGTGAGGAACAGATATGTTTTGCTGATAGACTTCTCTGTCTGCACCGTTTTGACCCCTTCTGAAATTCACAGGGATTTTAAATGTCATTTGTTGACAGAGGCCAGGAATAAACGCGGCCATTGTAGTTTACCAAGTACTCGCTTTTATTGATAAAAACTTCCATTTGAATTTCAATAAAGTATTGTGTAGCATTTGGCGACCACAACACTACATTTGACATTTCACTGTGTAATATTAGACAAACATGATTTTTTTTGTCCCCCCAAACAAACACCATTTCAATTTGAACTCCATTATCATATAACATCACTGCTCTTTTTGCTCCAAGCCTGTGACATTTTGGGTATGTTTGAAAAGGTATGTTTGAAATATAAGGTACGAAAGACAAGATTGATGTTAGAACAATGTTGAATGTTCCGTCAGTGTTGCTGTGATAAAAGATGATAGGGGGGAAAAAAAATTGTTTTAAAAAAATGAATACATGTATTCAGCAATGACACATTAAATTGAAAAGAAGTGTCAGTAATAATATTAATCATGTTACTTATAATGTTCAATTTCAAATATATGCTGTTCTTTTGAAGTTTTTTCATCAAAGAATCCTGGAAAAGAATGTATCAGGTTCCCCAAATATACAGTATTACAGTATTAAGCAGATAATAATATGAAATGTTTCTTGAGCAGCAAATCAGCATATGATGATTACTGATCATGTGACACTGAAAACTGGAGTAATGATGCTGAAAGTGCAGCTTAAAAAGGGGAAAAAGTCAGCACACCACGGCTCCAAAAATGTGAAAAATGTAATGATAGACTCACACACAGGTGGTAACGTTTCGAGCACATAGGCTCTTCGTCGACAATTAAAAGTTAAACACACCATGCCTCACAGGTGACCCCCCCCCCCAAAAAAAAGAACACTAAATAAAAATAACAATTTAGAACAAAGAAAGTCAAAGGAAAAATACAAAGATAATGCATACTAAATGTGACCAAATTAAACATACAAAATTTATATATATTCAAATAGTGATACGATAAACCAAAAACAAAATAGTGCCATAGTATCTAATGTGTAAATCCAGAAGGTTTCACGGTTTAAAAGTAAATGGCGCAGTGGACACTTCACCAATTCTATTCCTAAGAATTGTAAGGTAGAGACCGAATATCTAAAAGTCGCAAAATGCTGAGCAACTGGACTTTTAAAATCTCGATCTCTGATAGCGCAACGATGTTCTGAAATGCGAGTTTTTAAAGATTTACTAGTTTTGCCCACATAGCTAAGTAAGCTAAGCTATGTAAATTACATTTTGCACGAAATTGTGCCTCTTCTGAACATTCTTGCAGTGTGTGTTTGAATGTTTTCATTCTTGCAGAGAATGTTTGAATGTTTTAGTTTTGTCAGTGACATTACATTGTTGGCAATTACCACATCCATAGTTACCAAAGGGAACCTTGTCTTAAAAATGTGAAGGAGGAGTAACATCAGCTCGGACCAGAATATTTGGTTTGGTGGTCTCTTGTTGGCCTATCCTAAACGTGGTGGCTTTTTAAAACATTTCTTGAGATTAGTGTCACTATCCACTGTATGCCATTAGTAAAACGTCTTCTATGTCCCTTGCCAACGGAGAACATAACAATTTATTAGATGTTCACGGTCTTTTTACAAGACACTCACGTTGAGACATGTTGTAAAAGCGATACTCAGCTGACTGAATCCATTCCTCCTCATATGCTCTTGCTCTAAACCGGTCTGATAAAATAGACGCTTGATGTTGAAAATCATCCTCTTTACTACAAATACGACGTATGCAACTGAATGCGTTTTAATGACTCAGGATGGTAAGATGTACTATGCAACAATGTGTTGCGATCAATGGTGAATTTCAGTGCACTGCAGTTATTATTAACCAGTTTGTGAAAATCTAACAACTCCACAGACACAGTACCATTCCATACCATTCAGCTTTGCCATCACAGGAATAAATTCAAATATAATTTTAAATTATAACATTAAGAAATCGTACTGCCTCCAAACTTCTGAATGGTAGAGTATATAACAATGTTTTTTTGTTTGTTTTTTAGTAATTTATTTAATATTTTACAATTGCATCTGTATTAGTCTATAATTGTATTGTATATTGTAGTTTATACTATATCTCATAATATTCACTTTATATGCAGTAATTATGGCTTTATGTTTCACAATGTAACTTAATATCTCAAAATGCGACTTTACCTCTTTAAATTTTATTTTAAATGTTATCCCACAATTAACAAAGGGCAGAAACAGGCTTTACATATTAAAGTCAATATTTACTGATGAAAAAAAAAAGGTAAAAAAAATCAGCTTAAAATGTAAATCATAAAAGTGGACTAACAAGCTAATCTTGAATGTGTTTGTTTCCTGTCTGTCCTCAGATCTCTTCCTTCTTACCTTCTTTTTATTTTTACAGATATTAAACTGTACACTGAATATACAATATACACAGCCCAACCAAAAAAAGTCACTGTTTGGAAATATTGGATCCCTTTTTTAGATTTTTCAAGGAGACAAGCTCTGGATCTTTTCTTTTCCTTTTCTTTTTTTCTTTTTCTTTTCTTTTTTCTTTTCTTTTTTTCCCTTTTTCTTTCTTTTTTTTCTGGTTTATTTAGTTGTTTATATGTATATGTTACTGTGATTATATGTTCATTCGTATGTGAGCATTTATTATGCTTGTTTAATTTTTGCTTTTTCTCTCCATTTAAGTATGTAACAATCTGATGCTTGTACTGTGCAAAAAAATAAAATAATAGTCTAATACTGAAAAAGGTCACTGTTTGGATTTAAAAAGGCAAATGCTTAAGAGTCTATGATTGGATCATCATTGCAGTGATTATTATGTTTCTAGCATGTTATGTTTGACAACAGTTCTTCTAACCCTAATTGATGGAGTGTGTAGCTTATCATTTCTTAAACAACCATGTAGCAAGACACATCATGACCAAAAATGTATGCACCTCTTGATGGAAATAACATCACCACATTTATTTCCATCAAGCAGTGTATCAATATTTGGTCAATATCTTGTATTGACAATGCAAGAGTCCAGCACTCTGTAAAGTCTCCTCCAGCACATCCCAAAGACTTTCAATGTCTTCCCTCCCAACCATTCTTTCACAGTTTGAGCCTGATGAATCTTGACATTGTCATCCTGGAATGGCCATGATGTGTCTTGCTACATGGTTGTTCAAGAAATGAAAAACTGCACACTCCATCAATCCGGGTTAGAAGAAAGGTTGCCACACATATAACATGCTAAAAACATAATAATCACTGCAATCATTGACTAATTTAAATCCAAACGGGGACTTTTTTTTTTTTTGGCCAGGCAATGCACTAGGGGGAGCTATACTGTAACTCTGTAACTTATTTGCTAAATGTTGTTTACTAGCTGGTATTAGTTACTACTAGCTGGTGAACAACAACCCTTGCTTCTCATTAAACCATTTGCTAATGATTTAAGTGCTGCACGTAGCGCACGGCAGCGCAGGGTGTATACCAATGGGTTAATGCCTGAATTCAGCAGACATAGAGTACTGCAGAAAGCAAATGCCCTTTTTTGTGGTTTTGAAAGCTCTGTCGTAACTACATCTGTCATCATGAAGGAAAGGACAGGAAGCCAGCAAACCAACAGAATCAGAATTATACAGCTAAAAGTCTTTGCCAAATGGATGTCCACGCGCATGTGTGCTAGCCCTGAATGGTCAACGTTCATGTTGGCTTCATGTTGGTGGGCCCACCACAATATCAGGGCATAGGCTACCAGTATGAGGGCGAGCACCACCAACACAAGACAGGCAAAGAATGCCAGGTAGGTACGATCCACGTACGGAAAGAGATTGGACTGGGAGCACGATAGACAAGTCTGACAACTCCAGCCCATCAGAGGAAGGAGGGAAACGAGGGCAGCCAAGGCCCATAATGTCAGAATTCCCAGCAAGGCTCTTTTACGTGTCAGCTGCATCTTGTAGGTAACAGGCTTGTAGATGGCGTAATAGCGGTCGACTGCCATCAAAAGCAGACTTCCAACCGAGCCCGTAAACGCCATGGTCACACCACTCAGCTTAAGCAGATACTTTGTTCTCTGAAAAAAGTCGTCTTGTTTAAAAAGGTGGAAATCCAGGAAGGTGATGGTGAAACAGCAGCTGGCAATAGTGTCAGCTAGTGCCAAGCTGCCCATAAAATGGTATGATGGATGTCTCCTCAGGTTCCCAGAGCTGGCTATGACAACCAGAACAAGCACATTGACCAGGAGGCTGAAGGGTGCGATCACGAGACAGATTGTGCCGATGGCCACCTTCTCTGTGCTGCTTAGCACCATGTAGACATTTGTGCAGTTTGTCATTTTAGTGATCAATCTGTTTGCTTGCAGGTAAATCTGTGGAAAAACAGTGTTCATTATCATTTTAGATTTACACAATTTGCTAATGTAGTTATTTTGTAGCATTACTCACCTGTACGAATCAGTTATAAAATGTGTTAGTTCCTTCTGTTGTCACTTCTAACCCAGTATAAGCATGTTACACAGAAAGGAAGTAAGGGAGAAAAAAAACCAACAGCCATTTCCTTTGTGGTTTTGAAAATCAGATAGATAGATAGATAGATAGATAGATAGATCTAGTAGTCAATCATTTTATCCCTTTAAACTTTGATTACCAAAATAACACATTTAATTGTTTTTTCCTTGAACAAATGTCCCCATGCCTTAAAATAGCTTGAATGTAACCCAGGGATCAAATATTGACATGACTGGTTACAAATCGTCAGTAACACCAGCAATTTCAAAACGCATTTTTGAGACTGTCTTTGGTTCACTGCAGTTTTAAGAATTTACACATGGTTTGTCTTAAAGCATATTAAAAAGACCACAAAGACATATAAACAACATTAAACAAATGATTTTAACCACAGGGGGACTTTAACTCGAGTTTTTCTAAAAACAGAAACCTTATTATGAGGCCTGGACACTGACTCTTAAAACCATGTGCATTATGCACGTCATGTTGTGGTTTAAGCTACACCGCTAGTAACAGATCGGATGTGGTCCTTCAGTCTGCAATCACATTACATTTATTTAATCATTTCTGCTGTCAGTTAATTTCATCCATGTACTAGAACTGCCTAAATCATAATAAGCTTAAATGGAAAATTACTTTCTTCACTTGTGGGGATATATATATATATATTTTTTAATATAATTTTTAAAAGATGCAGAGTACTCTAAGTGATGTACTCTAAGTGACACAATCTAAGATAGTTTCTATTTTGCTTGCTTTTCTGTGGTTTCAGGACCTCTGGTACGATTGGCAGGTGGCGACAATAGAAAAGAGGGCAGAGTGGAGGTGTTTCTTAACGGAGAGTGGGGAAGTGTCTGTGATTATGGCTGGAATGATGTCAATGCTGTTGTCGTCTGCAGACAGCTTGGATTCACGTAGGGAACCATTTGCAACTTCTTAGCTCTAAAGCATCTCATAATCAGTACCGTGGAATATGATTCATTATCATTCCTCAGTCATGATGAATGGAGATAAAAAAAAAGAAAAAGTCTTCAAATGTTTTAATACTCTCTATGGCAGTGGGGTGTCAAAAGCGCGACCGATGGGTTATTTCGGAGCAGGGAAGGGGACCATCCATCTGACCAATGTGAGGTGCACTGGGAAGGAGTCGTTCCTCGGAGAATGCCCTTCTAAAGGACAAGACAGCCACGCTTGTAAGCACGGACAGGATGCAGGTGTAGCGTGTGATTATTTGCCGGAGCCGGAGGCTGACATAGCAGTGGTGGGCACACACACCTGCGGTTTGAGAGCTGGCGCTGAGAGACGCAGCAAGAGAATTGTGGGTGGATACAAATCTCTCAGGTAATCAAATTTTTACTGCTGTGGAATCAGTTCTACAACACATGTTCTGGATATTTGTTCAAAATGGATTGCAAATACAAGTTACTACACAAGTACAAGATATACTACACTCTTAGAAAAAGGTTAAATTAGGTTCTATACAGAACCCTAGGGATTTTGACTCCATTTTAAAGAACCGTTTATGCCCAAAAAGGTTCTATTTAGGAGAAATGCCTTAAAATATTGCATAATACTTTCATTTTTAACAGGTTATTTCATTTTTTTTTCTAGTGATGAAGTATGTTTACAAGTTGTTTAATTCATAAAATGTAATTGAAACAAAATTAATTAAAACTAAATTCATTAAATTATCCAATGATGGGAACCCCTAAAAGGTTGTGTGTGTGTGTGTGTGTGTGTGTGTGTGTGTGTGTGTGTGTGTGTGTGTGTGTGTGTGTGTGTGTGTGTGTGTGTGTGTGTGTGTGTGTGTGTGTGTGTGTGTGTGTGTGTGTGTGTGTGTGTGTGTGTGTGTGTGTGTGTGTGTGTGTGTGTGTGTGTGTGTGTGTGTGTGTGTGTGTGTGTGTGTGTGTGAAGCACCTGACAGAACCCTTTAATGTTCTATACCTTTTCTTCAAATAGTGTAGTGTCATTAAATAAAATTGTGAAAATTATATTTCTTTCTCTCAGCTTTCCAGATCCCCTCATCTGCAATTGGTCAGTTAAATAGATAATCCCACCCTAAACTCACGACATTGCAGCGTTGTTATTTATAACTAAAATGAAAACTATTAAAAATCACCTTTGGTAATTGAAATAAAGCTGAAATAAAATAAAATGTAAATATTGAAATGTATGGAAACTTTAATATTGTTTTTGGCAACAAACTGAAATAAATTAAATTAAAATGTAAGTTAAAATACTAACATTACTAAAACTGAAATAAAATAAATTAAAGCTAAATAGAAAATAAAAAAAGCTAATTCAAATTGTGAATAAATACTAAAATAGTATTTAATACTTAAATACTAAAATAACTACCACTGGTTATGCGAATGTTAGTGTTTTTTTATAGTGCCACAAACCCTCAGTATTTGCACTTTTTGGGAAAGCTAGCCTATAAATAGCTTATTTATGGTTGTGATTAAGGTATAAGAAAGTAAAAAAAATACATGCTTCACTTTTGAATGATTTTTATTTGATAAAATACAATTCTGACACCCTACTTCTTCCCAAATGAATATGACAGTGTCTATTTCTTGACCTCATCCAGTGTGTGTGTGTGTATCCCGCAGGGGTGACTGGCCCTGGCAGGCGTCCCTGTGGCTCAGATCTCAGTCTAAAGGGAATCAGCCTCTGTGCGGAGCAACTCTCATCAACTCCTGCTGGCTGCTCACTGCAGCTCACTGCTTTAAACGGTGAGAGAGACACTTGCTGGACGTCAGTGGTATTATCTGCTATGCCTGGACTCTTCAGCTATAACCTAGAGGGCCAATTTCGACTCTATAAGAATTTTTGACTGATTTTGATTAAATCATTGAAACTGCAAAAATAAGAAACACTCTGCAATCATGAAAATTACAAAGCAAATATCTGCACTGCGCAGTACAAAATTCAGGACAAGGGATTTATTTTATTTTTTTCTTCACTGGCTTACTTGATGATTTTATGTACAGTTCTAAATAAAAGAAAATCTCCCTATGTGGGTTGAATTTATGGGCTTTAATAGTTTAATTTTCTTTAGTTCCCTAATTTGTCTTAAAATTGCTCAAATCTGATAATTATTCTGAAAAATGTTTGTCTTCCCTCTGATTTTTGGTCCGCAATAAATGTAGTTGAGGAACACTGGCATATGTACTTCAGATGTCATCTGGCACAAACACATTCAAAAAAGTTTTAATGTAAATATAAAAACTTTCTAAAGCTTTATTTACCAACACATAAACTACTAACTGTAAAACCAAATATATGCATTTACACTACAGTTCAATTTTTTTTTACATTTTGTAGATATGAATACTTTTATTCCAAATGGATGCATTAAATTAATCATCCAATAACATTTAATTAATGTTAATTAAAGTAACAGTAAAGACATTTATAATGTTACAAAAGAGTTATATTTTAAAAAATAATAACGCTAAACTTTATATTCATAAAAAAAATCCATCACAGTTTCCACAAAAACATTGAGTACAACATTGATAATAATAAGAAATGTTACTCAAGCAGCAAATCAGCATATTAGAATTTCTGAAGGATCATGTGACACTGAAGAATGGAGGATTGTTGCTGAAAATTCAGCTTTCCCATCACAGGAATAAATTACATTTTAACATTAGGGCTGCCACCAAATAGTCGACTAACCATCATTTTTGGTCATTCAGAGAAGAGGAATGCAAACTGTAAAGGGTCTACTTTTATTTCTCTAAACTCAAAATAACAACAAGATGTTGTGCTTTTGTAAAATAATGAAAACAATCAGGATGCGCTTTCTGTCGTCTTGGTCTCAGTCACGTCACAAAACAAACCGAAACTCAGTGGATACTTGCCTCACAGACACGAGAAATATGTCTATAGAAAGCTTGAAATATCGTCTTTTAAATAAACCAATTCAAATGGAAAATAAATATTCTCTGATTATCAATAAATTATTAAAATGTTTAGACAGTTTTTTTTACTACACACTCATAATCATCACTTTTGCCGGTGGGCTGTGGCAAGCTTTATGTGTGTGTTTCAGCGCTGGTTAGGCTATGTAATATATAGGCAATAAGGCTTGTTTGATTAATGGCTTATTAATATAAATGCGCGATTAGTTGACTAATCGATTAAATCAACGACTACTAGTCGACTAGAAAAATCTTTAGTCTAGGGCAGCCCTGATTAAAATAGAAAGGAGTTATTTTAAATTGTCATACTGTTTCACAATATTACAGAATGCATGTATTTATGTAGCAGTGGAAAGATTGAAAGGGCAGTACATCATCTGTAATATGAATGAATGTGTTGATCCTACAGGTTTGGCAGTGATGCTTCACGGTATGTGGTGAAGCTCGGGGATTATCACACGCGGGAGCAGGATGATTTTGAACGTGTGCTCTCTCCAGAGCGCATAGAGGTGCACAGGAAGTACCGAACGGAGAGCTGGAAGCATGACGTGGCTCTGGTCCGGCTGAAGGGCGCCGAGGGGAAGTGCGTGGCCTTTAACCCTCATACTAACGCCGCCTGCCTGCCCGCACCTGGCAGCAAGTGGGGCAAGAGACCTGCGTCTTGTGTCATCACCGGCTGGGGAATGACAGGTAATGTTGGGTTGTTCTTACATGGGCACAATATTGGCTGGTCATGAAATGACTGACACACACACACACACATATATACACTCAAAAGTTTGGAATCTTTAAGAATTTTTGGTAACACTTTATTTTGATGGTCCCTTTTGAACATTCTGTGAACTATAAGTAACGTTGCACCTATGTGTCAACTATTTCTCATTAGAGTATTAGTAGACTGTACGCTCAATATCTGCTAGCTCTTTATTTTGATGCTCCCAACAGACATTCTGCTGACTCTAATGACTCTACTGATAAGTAACTTTGCAACTAAATGTTAACTTATTCTAACCCTAGCCCTACCAGTCTACTAATACTACTAACACTTTGATGATGTCTCTTATGCTCACCAAGGCCATATTTATTTGAAAAAAAAAATAGTTATATTGTGAAGCATTATTACAATTTAGAACAATTGTTTTCTATTTTTAATAGATTTTAAAATGTAAATTATTCCTGTGATGGCAGAGCTGAATTTTCAGCATCATTACTCCAGTCTTCAGCGTCACATTAACCTTCAGAAATCATTCTAATATGCTCATTTGGTGTTTAAGAACCATTTCCTATAATTATGTGCGCATGTGTGTGTGTGTGTGTGTGTGTGTGTTCATCAATCCATGTTATAAAATGGATTATCTTTTTATGACAAAATATCTTCTTTTGTTTGGAACAACATGAAGGACAGAAATGTCATTTTGGGGTAACTGTTCCTTTAAATGTGCTGCAAATGGTGTTTTACCATTTGTTTCCCTCGTATTTTTCAGACACTGAGCATCCCAGCACTCTTCTTCAGGCCTGGGTTCCTCTTCTGCCCTCGTGGCAATGTAAGAAGCGCTATGGCGAGCGTTTCACAAGCCACGACATGCTGTGTGCGGGCAGCATGACGTCTGACATGAGAAAGCATGCTGACAGCTGCCAGGGCGACAGCGGGGGTCCGCTAGTGTGTCAGGGCGAGGCAGGGCGCTGGGTACTGACAGGGGTCATTTCCTGGGGTCACGGCTGCGGTGACCCCTCGTACCCAGGTGTGTATTCACGGGTCAGCCGCTACCTGCTCTGGATCGAACAGGTGACACACAGCACCGCCCCTCTTCAGCACTGAAGCACCACTCTCTCGGAAAACCACCCGCCCGTCACACCTCAGAGACCCAGGACTCTATGAAAGGAAAAAACAAGAGCCTTAGAGTGTTTAACACCTGCTATATGCTTTCAACACCCTGGATCTTAATTCCTCTGTATTCTATTTGTACAATTCAATTTGACATCTTAAACATTTAGAGATTAGGAAGTCTAGAGTCTGGGAAGGTTTTCATTCATCTAGGACACTGTAGAATGACCAGTGTGATGTTAAAGGGACAGTTCACCTTTAATAATGTTCGCTCATGATTTGCTCACCCTTTAGTTCCAAACATGTATGAGGGTTAGTAAATGAGGATAGAATTTTCATTTTTGGGCGAAGTGTTCCTTTAAAAGTGTGTGCATTTAAAATGTTTGTAGCGCCATCCAGAGGCTGCAGTGCATGTTAATGTATGTATTGTATTTAAAAGCCATTTGATGCAGCTGCCCAAGCCTTCCGCATGGTATAGAATGGTAGCAAAAGCTCTGCAAAAGCAGGTTTGATTTTTATTCTGTGGGGTGGAAGAAAACGGAATGGATTCTTTTACTATTCTTATTTAACAGAAGGCTTGAACTGCACCTCTAAACTTCTTGGAAACATTTTCAGTGTTGTGGATTAGACAAGTAAAATGAATCACGTAGGCTTTATTAGATAGCGACAGTCCAAGTGATCTTTAAAGCCATGTGTCTTCTTGTATGTGTCATACATTTAATGCAGTTTTTAAACCATGTACAGTAAATTATGATATGTAACTTTTCAAATTGGCATTCATTTACTATCAATATTGATGCATTAACATACAGCTCTTGAAGATAAATGACTCAATATGTTTTGTTTGTCTCAGTCTAAGTACAAGTTTTAGAATGGCATTTTAGAATCAGAATAGCGAATAACCTAATGTGACTTTTCTCTTATTTGTCATGGTGATTTAATGTCTGTCATTATGTAAAGGTAGTTTGGCAATTTATAATGGGGTTTGTCCATTCAAAGGGTGAATTCAAGAGGAGTTTCTCATTTCTAATGTGTAGAAAGTGCAAGTTTGTGACTGACTACATTTTGGTTGACAGTCAGTAAAATGAGATTTTATTTTGTAGCATCTGTACTTTGTTCTATGAACTGTGTGTTTTCATCCAGTGGGTGGCGATATTGTGTTTTTTATTACTCAATTCTGTTCTGTGCTGTATATAGATTCTAGATTATTAAGTCTGTTTCTTATTTTAAACCCCTTTGGACTGTTTCTTCACGAATTCCATCAGAATTACAGAACCGAATTCATGCAAAGAATGGCAGATTTTTGTATTTAATTTGAAGAGGCAAAAAAAGTAAGCAACAAGGGCTCTTTTAAATTAATCATTAAGAGAGGCAATAGGCAAATGTAGGCTAAATAAGAAATGACATCACAGATGATGGATGAGAATGTAAAAGCCAAGAGCTTCATATACATCCAATTTTGTCGTGACTGCACATTTAGATGTGATGAAAATCTGAATAATTATTTCCAGTTGTGCAAAATGGACTGGGTGAAAATAATGTGACATTTAAAGTTTCCACAATGACAAGGAAGTCTAAATCATGTCCGTTTTTATGTGTGCTCTATTGATGCAACAACTATTCACAGAATCTCTCTCTAAAACACTCTATTCAGAAAAAGTTCTATTCAGCCTGCTTCATAATTAATGCATATTGTCGTACAAATTATTCTAATAATCTGATATTGCCTGCTAAATTAGTTAACAGACATATATTATTCATGTATTAATGTTAGTGGAGCGATGCCTTCCGATGGGCCCGCATATTTTTATGGCGTTCTATTGCTATAAAACCCAGGGCTACACATTAAATGGAGGATTTTCAAGACATAGGAACAGTTAAGATCTCAAAGCACTACTTCCGTTTTTTTGCTTAGAGGGTATTGTAGGTTTGTTCTGGAGATGTATCAAATGGGAACTGGACTGTATCAAGTGCTTCTCCTCTCTGAAGACTAACTTCTGTGTTTGGATGGTGCCTGGTTAGATCTTCAAAAGCCATTTTAGAAGTAAACTACACAGGCCTCGCTCTCAGAACACTGCTTAAAGTGGGCAATCACTGCATCAGAGCTTTGAGACTCTTCATCAAGGGCCGTGATAAGGAGCTCATCTCCCTGACTCTGGAGAGTGTTGATATCTGTTGCATGTCATGCAAGCATCTGTTTGTACATCGATGATATTCTCAATCATTACCAAGTCTTCGAGTTTCTGTAAAAAAAAAAAAAACGCTCTGAATATTTTCATGTGTGACAAGTGCCAAAATAAAGTGACCTCTTCTTGTGGCTTTGGCATTGTATTGCTTCACAATTGTAGGCTATATTTAGATTTATTAAAATACACATTTTTGAAGATTATTTTTTACATGTCATATTTATTATTCATTTTTATTTTAATTAGATTGTAACAAGACCTATTATACCACTGCAATAATTTTTTTGCACTTCAAAAATAACTTGTCATTAAAACAATAGCACAAAAGTAAATGAAAGAAACTTTACCACAAAGCATTAAATAACCTACTAGGGATTTTATAGTTTCAGAGTCTATATATACACGCATGCATGCTAATTTTTTGAGACAGGAATTTTGGGTTTTCATGAGCTGTATGCCAAAATCATCAGTATTAAAACAATAAAACACCTGAAATATTTCAGTTGGTGTCCAATGAATCTAAAACATATGAAAGTTTAATTTTTATCATTACATTATGGAAAATAATGAACTTTATTACAATATGCTAATTTTTTGAGAAGGACCTGTATATATATATATATATATGGGCCATTGTGCAAACTGCTGTCCCACAACCAAAAAACACATTTAAAAAGCATTTAAGTATTCAAAGTTTATATGTTTACTATAAGATCCTTCTATTGAATCCCACAATAATATTTAAAATATCATTTATTGGGTTCTTTCAATTGGGAGGTGGCTGTCCCAAACCCTAACCCCTAAATTTCAACTTGTGAAAATGATATAGAAATGTTTTTTTTTCATTGTTGTTTTTAAAAATATCTTTTTGATTTCTTTTAAAAAGTGAAGTAAAAAAAAAAAATATATATATATATATAAATATATATATATATATATATATATATATATATATATATATGTGTGTGTGTTTTTTTAAATCATGAAACTTTATGTAAAAACATATGTCCCGCATTTTCATGTCACTACTGAAACAGTGTGTGTTTTAGTCCATTGGCTGAGACTGATTTTAACCACACCCCTACATTTTTGATCAGGAAATATTCCCGTGTGCCTCTCTCTGGCACTCTAGCCTCTCTTTTGTTGTAGATAGGTACCATAATTTTGAGGAAAATATGTTCAAAAGTCTGAACATCTGTGTGTAACGTCACTACCAAACTTTTTTTGGGTGTTATTCCATAAAATGTAGTGTTTATACGTACAACTTTTCAGAACTGTGCTAGGAACCATGTGCTGGTTATCATCTTTCAGCTAGGCACAAAAGTATCTAGAATTGTCACTACCGAAACAGTCAGTGGATACTTGCCTCACAGACATGAGAAATATGTCTATAGAAAGCTTGAAATATCTACTTTTAAATAAACCAATTCAAATGGAAAATAAATATACTCTGATTATCAATACATTATTAAAATGTCTAGACAGTCTCCTCCGGATTTTTTTGCGACACACTCATAATCATCACTTTTGCCGGTGGGCTGTAACGTGGTAAAATCTCAGTTGTGACGTCATGGTTTTTTGAGTGTTATTTGATAAACTTTTGTTTTGTGTGTGTACAACTGTTCAGAACTGTGTTAACCATGTGCTCATTAGTATCTTTGAGTTAGGCACAAAAGTATATAAAATTATCACTACCGAAACATGACTGAAACATGTCATCATTGTTTCGGTATAGTGACAGAAGGGAACAACTTAATAATTTATTTGGGGGAAATAAACAAAATTTTAGTACAGTAATGCAAATCATTACTATTTTAGTATGTGAGTTAAAATTCTGTAGTGTGATGTGGTCACTACCAAAACATTACTGTCAGTGTCACTACTGAAAATGTGCCGTCACATGGGATGTTTTGTCTAAAATAAAGTATATTGAATTATCAACTAAGATTTTATCACAGTGTTTGGTTCAATGTATATTCAAACTAATGAATTCTTAACTTTAAAATCAAATCAGTATGATTAAATCAATGCCTTTTACAAAGAAAGATTGTATTCAAAATGCATACATTTTATTGTTAAAATTGTAATTGTTATTGATTTACCTGTGAATTTTTTTTTAAAATAGCAAAAAATATATTTATAAGGTAGATGTTAACACAATATTAATAAGGTCAATATAAGCTGCCTTATTTAATTATTTCAGTATTACAATTTGGGAAGAGGAAAAATATTCCAAAACTTTCTGAAATTGCAATATTATGATAATTAACTGCACAGTTACAAGAAATGTGAACCTTGTATATAATACAATTTGCATACATTTAAAATTAGTGGAAAATATTTTTCCACTAATTCTTTTTTTACATTTATTTATAATTAAATATCATAATTACATTTAATTATAATAATAATAAAAAAATTAAAAAAATGGGCATATATAGGCTATAGTTTTATGTTATTTTTATTCTCTCTTTATAACCCTTATGAATAGTTGATGCCAACGTAATATTTAATTGATTTTCCTGAAGATCATTCTACACAGCATATTGGACAAAAATCTTGGTCGTGCAGTGTGAGTCATCAATATTTTTGGTCTGTTCTGGGAAAGCTACATGTGCTAAAAGTGAGTGCTAAAACTATATCATATATGATTTTATTTACGTGTATTTATTTTAAATTTGGTTTTTATTGATCACTTAAACATATTGGTTTTCTAGTAGACTGTTTAATTATCAAACGGTAAAAAGAACCTAGTAGGTAGGTACCCTGACATGACAGGGGTGTAGTGCATGCATGAGAACTTCGGGCTGTTTTGTGAAGAACCCTCCCCGCGCGCCCGTCAGCTGCTCTACTCTCGCGCATTCGGCGCGCGCTGAAGATGGCGGAGCAGCGCGAGCGAGCGGCGCAGGATGCGCTCACGAGACATCAAAGTTCTTTCTGTGGCGTCCAGTTGATTCGGATTCTCGCGACCGCTCTCAAAGCTGGCATTTAAAACGGTAAGGGGGTGCGTGCTGAGTGCTGTGTTACATGCGTGTTCCAAGGGGCTGTTTGCTTTTTCTGGAAACGCACGCACGCACGCACGCACGCACGCACGCACGCACGCACGCACGCACACACACACACACACACACACACACACACACACACACACACACACACACACACACACACACACACACACACACACACACACACACACACTGGTTTGGCGTTGACTTCACTTGCAATGTGGCAGTCCGCTAGATGCAGGAACATCTTGCCTTCAGCCTTGAGCTATGCATGAGGACTTGAGTGTTGCGTGACATGTTCGATGAAAGTGGTATGTACTAGTGGATTGCTTGTAGATTGAAGACAAATCAGTGCTATTGTTTGCAAAGTTGGAATGTTTAAAGTTTGCTTGAGACCATCACATTCTCTACAGTCAGTCAGTAGCCTACAAGGTGGAAGAGACCTGTCAAAATGTTTGTGTCTCTAGAACGGGGTTTGTAGTTTATTTTTAGTTTGTGTTAATAAGCTTTTATATCTTAGTAATGGAAATCAAGGTTCTGTTGCACAGTTATTTGCTGAAACCTGAAATGGTGATGTTTGTTTATTTATTTATCTGTAGCAGAGATTGACCGATAGGCTATTGCTTTTTTTTTTTATGACAGAAAACAATTATTTTGAATTGTCTGATAAATTACATTGACTTTTAAATTACATTGATAAATTACATACCGACTTTTATTGTTGACAATAATGTTGATTAGACATCAAAAATAGATATTAAAAATGGATTAAAAGAATGTTTGATAAAGAATTTTTGTTTTGTTTTGCATTCATTTAGCAAATTAAGATATGCTTTTCTTACTTGAGAATAATTGGCTGTTATTTAAGTCATTGTGTAATTTTCCAAAAATCATAAATTAAGTTAAGTAGGCTACTATAGATACTCAACAAATGGTGGCATTTATCAGTATTCCGATAAAAATGACTGATAACTGATTAAATTAAAAATCGTGAGTATCGGTTCCAAAATATTGTTTAAACCAATCAGTCTACCTAAATTATAAATGATATTTTGTAACCGATACTCATGATTTTTAATTTAATCAGTTATCTGTCTTTTTTATAGGAATACTGATAAATGCCACCATTTGTTGATATTTTGTCAAAGTTATCTCCATGTAATTCAACGCATAAACAAACCTGTTGATGATGTATCTTTGTGCTAAAACATACAACCTGGAATTGTTTGCTGTGGGCATTTGGGGTGTTGTCAGCGTGCAGTCTGTGATATTCTACCAAGGTGTGTGGGAAGTTTCTCTTGATGTGTTTATTTTGTCTGCGTTTTGCACATAAAAAAATGTTTTACAGGGAATAGGCAAGTTGATCATATTTGTTGTCATTTTAACATAAGAATATAAATGACATATTTCAAAGCACAAGGGCCTGCTTGCTTTTGAGATGCTTGTTAAGTTTCTACGTTGTGAGGGAATAACTGGACTATGATTATGAAAGCGTCTGTTTTCTTGCCTGTGAATACTTACGGCAAGATAGTTTCACTGGCTGTTTATCCAAAATCCGAACAAATCAATTTCTGTGATTTTATACCATAGATTCTGAGACTATTAAAAATTAAGCCTGATTTAATGTGCCACTGATAAGATGTTTGCGGTTTAAAGTAAAACGAAACTGGAGTGGAAAGACACAAAAGACTATTGAAGTTTTGAAAGAAATGACTACTGTTGCTGCTGGTGCAGTGATGGCACATTTGAAATGAAATTATGAAAATCGTTTTTAGACGTTTTAGCTTCGACTCAGTAATTACATTCGGCAGCTATTGAAGTAGGAGAAGAGAGAAATAAAAGAGCTTCCGCCTCCTTTGAAATGAACCTATTAATGCCTCTCATTTGACTGAGGAACCCAATGAGTGCTGGTCAGAGAGCTGAAGATGAATACTACTCATTGAGTGCCTCATTGATGTCCTTGATGAGTCAGATATAATTAAACATTGTTGCTTGTGGGCTTTATTCTCCAGACTGTAATTTGCTTCACGAAGAGCTTAATCAGTGCTCAATAAAAGTGGAGCCAAACCTGTTTATGTGCTTACTGTGTAAATAGACCTACCTTGTCTGCAGACGACAGCCACCTCTTTCAATCTGTCATACCCTGGATGCACAGTAATTATATGCAGTAATGCACACACTCTTATAAATTAATTTCTTATTTTTTGTAATACACTGCCATGCACACAATTTATATGAATGTTAATCATCAGCTACTTGTGTCCATTTGACATCAAGTGCAATGTACAGATTTTTATTCAGTCACAATAGGTAAGTCAACAAAGCTGTTTGTTTTATTGTTAATGGAGCAAAACCTGCTTTAGTAAATGAAAGCTAATCCCTAGTGCAAACCAAGGCCTAGGGTTGTAGTCATTCATTGTTTGATTTGGCTCTTGACTTTTAGGACACATTGATTTGTGGCTGATAAAACAGTGTCAGTTCTGTTTTTGTGATGTAACTTTAAAAACTGGCCAGTGTTGCTTAGAGCAGGACTAAATGCTATATTTAATGGAACTGAACAAAGTGAGGTGTGTTTGCATGTATTTAATTAATTCAAATGCAATAGTGTAGTATCCACAGTGCGCCCATTGGCATAATAGTTTATGCAATGCTTTTTTTATTGCTGTTTTGGAGTTTGTTTTGTTAGTGGGTTGGTGGGGTGGTGTTCTTTTTGTGGTGTGGAATGCTCCAATGCCTGGTTTCAGGCCTAACCAATATCTATATAGTGTTCCTTCTTCAGTTCCCAAAGACTGAGTTGCTCAATGTGTCCCTGAATTCTCTGAGCATTGATTTAATTTTGCATACATTTTGTTGGATTCTGTCTCCCTGTTCTTAAAGGCAGTTGAAGTTGAAGTTGTAAAACAGTGTTGCATGTATCCTTAACAGATAACAGATCTCACAATGCACATACTGATTATAAACATACTTGTATGAAATAGTTTGGTTGAATTAAAAATGGACTATTTTACCAAATGCATTTTATGGTATCATGCTGTTAGCTTAGCAACATGGTAATGTCTAAAGGTGCATTCACACCATGTTGAAATTACCGTATTATAAGGTTTCGACTTGTAAAAAGCATTCACGTCATAGAACTCGAAAACCGGACTTGTACCTCCTGACTGCTGCAGCTTCATTTTGCCATTGATAATGTTGCCATAAAAACGCATAAATCCAAGTCTGAAGAATGTCACTAATTACAACATGGCGTGAACACGGTATAACTCCTGGGTGTTTAGCTGCTTTTGTTGACATGAAGCAGCTAAACACACGAGTTAGACATTAGCATTTTGCTAAGCTTACAACATGATACCATAAAATGCCTACAAATATTGGATAAAATAGTCAATTTAATTAATCTGAGCTAGGCAAGACAAGGCAAGTTTATTTATATAGCACATTTCATACACAATGGCAATTCAAAGTGCTTTATAGAAAGTAAATAAAATAATCACAAAATAAAAACAAGAAAAATTAAAACAGTTATAAAAGAAATTAAAAGAGATATATGATACAGTTATAAAATGAATTAGAATAGTAAAAAGATGATACATAGATTCTTCTCATCTGGCAAAACCGGTGTATCATATTTTTCACAACTCCCAGTTTTACTCTTGAGATTTTCCCATGGTGATTAAACTGTCTGATTAAACCATGGCGGAAACACTGATTCATAATATAATATAATATAATATATCTATATATAGTGATCAGTGGTCCATGATGAATGGTGTAAAGTTAATCACTCAAATTTCACAGATTGCTTTGTCACAAATTGTAACAAAGACCAGTTGTAATATAGTACCATTTATAAATGAGATTAGATGTAGTTATTTGGGTTATTGGTCACAGAGCTCTTGCTTCAGTGTTGTGTTCGACTCAAACACGTGATGGCCTAATAGTGAATGCCTGTCTCAGTGGTATGAGCTTCACATGCTCTTGAAGGCAGCATCTGATGCACAGTTCCATTTCAGTCAGGATGCTGCCTTAGAAGTCAGCTTCCTTTACAACAGCCTGTGTCTATCTTAGGGCCAGTTATCAGTAAGACTTTTAAAATATGAATAAATACCCTGATAGTTTGAGTGTCAGCATGATGTGTTTAGTATAATGACAAACAATGGGGAAAATCATCCAAAAGGTCTAGACTAGTCTGTATTTTAGTTGCCTGTTGTTTTTAGTGGGGTACATATTGAATTGGGATCTCTTGGTATTGCTTTCTTCGCTTAAAGTTAATGTTGTAAAGTTAGAGCTATCATTTTTGTGGCCTGTAAATGGCTGAGGGTACTTGTAAATCCTTTTGTTTTCTTATCTGACCTGCAAACCCCTCATGATGGAGCCGTCATGAGCATCTAAGGTGAAAATGTCAGTTCAGTTTTGAGGATCAAGATGCTAACAATAGAAGGCATGCAGAGGGAGCATCTTAAAGTCTCCTAGACAAGTACGTCCTGTCCCCAGGCAATAGTCCCCAAGCCTTGTTAGCCGACAGTTCCAGCTCTCTCCCCGAGAAGGAAGTTAAGAATGGATGCTTGCAATGTTGAAAAACCCAGTTGGGGGGGATGGTGGCGGGCTGCTCCACGGGGAGCCAAGAGCTGTCTGGTCAGGGATCAAATTCTCGCACTGTTGGCTTGCTCGCATCCATAATTCATGTGCTTTTATACTTGCAGAGTAAAATGGAAAATGTGCTGTGCTTTTTCCTCCAACTCTCTCCTGCTCTCTTGCTCTTGTATTTGCTTTTGTCCTTTCATTTCATCCAACTATTCTCTCTGAGATGAAAGAGTCTGCTTGAAAGCAGGCATTATTTGCTAGGAAATCCATAGATTTTTAGGTTTGTTGGATTTTCATATTTTTATGCCCGTACTCATTCCTGTGGCTCTCTGCTGACTTATTTTCCTTCACATTGCATACTAACATGCTTTCATATTGGTTAGGGATTTGCAAAACTATGTATTTTCAAAATAGGCTAGCCTGTGAGTTGCACGAGTGACCAGTTGACTAATCACCTGACCCTGATTGCACAGGTAATTTCTTACGTTTTTGCATTAAAACACAACTAGACTTGGACTGTTTTTAACTTTGCATGGTGTTTAAAAACGCAATGTTTGTGGTGGGATGTTAAAAAAAGCGAGCACAAGTAGCTCCATTTACCCCAAGTACCTTGGAGTTTAGGTGTGTTCACTTTACGCCATGTTGTAATTACCATAATTACTCAAGTCCGATTTGTAAGTGTTCACATCCTCATAGAACTCATAACTACAACTTTTAGAGCTTTGTACTCAAAATTGCATGGCTTCAGCATTAAAATGTAATTATTTCATAATATTTCTGTTTAATAATTCATATACTTGAGATTGTTAATGCCTTAATAATGCAAGAATAATCTGAAAGTCTGCGGACGTGAACAGATCCAAGTGGAATGCTGGGTTGTCATCTAGTAATCACATGGCGTGAATTAATCATTTGGCATTAGTTGTTGCTAACAATCGGATAATTTGAACAGTAAAATACACACAAAAATTGGTAAAAGTGGTACATTTTTATTAGCTGAAACTATTTTGCATCTATTTCGTATTAGGATGCAATGGCCATGTGTTAAAAAATGTAAAAAATCAACCTCACTAATTAATAATTTGACCATTGATTTTTATTTTATTTTTATTTTTTACCCCCGATAGGACACATCACAGAGACATCTATTTGATGTCTGCATTTACATCTGCAAGGTGTAATTTTTTATGGAGTGTTTGCTCAACAATATGTCTCTATAGCCCCTTTCACACAGAGATTCCGGATAATGTCGTTTGATTTTGGTTCATTCACACTGCCAGTGATTTTCCGGAATCTGAGTGCGTTCACACACATCCCGTAAAGACACGTGACGTCAAATCACAACTTTTTTTCCGATTATGACTTCTTTTCAACGTGTTAATTCGATAAGGAATATGCTGGAAAAAATTTGGCCATCGGATGCTAAAAGCTGCAGTCCATTGCGATGGCACGTGCGTCATCACTACGACACACTGGTCAGCATTGGTCCTGGCTTTTCTTCACACAGGGCGTGTTCTGGGACTAATACTGGCAATGTTACTAGGTTCCCATCACGGCATCGATCCCGTCATCAATCCCGGGATGTGTTTGCGTTCACACAGAAGGCTCTCTAGCAATTTTACAGCAATTTCCTGGGATCAACGCGCTGTGTGAAAGGGGTTTATGTTTCCTGTTAGATGTTAAATAGACATTTAGAAAATGTCTTTAAGATGTTTATGATGTAGAATGCATGTAAAACTGAAAACTGAAAACTTCCAGATGAAGCGTACTTTAGCAGACATCTTAGAGACGTACCTGTGCTATCTGGGACATACATCTGTAATACAATTATAGTTTTACACACAGATGAAAGCCAGGGCCTTATTTGCATCACATCTTTTTTTGAAGGGACTTTATGGTATAAAGATGTTTACGCTCCCACAAAATGAGACATTATGTGTCCTAGAAACCACCTTGTCAGATGCAGAGTCTGCATTGAGCACAGCAGGGAATGTATTTTCCTCTCCAAAATCTGTTAACTCAGATAAATCCATTTTCATTCTGTTCAATGGTTTTAAGTTGGCAGAGAAATCGTTTTTTTTCTTCTGCTTTTTATCAAATCGATTACCCATTCAGGCTTGTTTGACCAGCTGAAAAAGCTAACATGGCCATCTGCTGATATTGTCATAATAATGTTCACACACACCGGATGTTAGAACTGGATGTGCGAGACTAGTCGATGCTGCTGCTAATCGACTTGGAAATACTAGTCATTTACATATATGCACATTTAATGTTTTGCTTTATATATTTTTTTTTTTTACAAAGGCTATGTTTAAATTACAATCATGTTAATGTTTCATTTTAAAATTAATATATTATTTTGAAAAGCATATATCTGGAGCAGAAAACAAAATAATTTCATATTACCTCAGATTTTGCATGCTTTGGTTTTCTCTGTGGCTCTCGCAGCGGGTTCAGAGAAATGTTCACATTTGGAAGATAAGCAAGTGAGGGAGTATTTTGAAAGCCTACACAAATCTTTTCCCTTCCTTCATGTCAAACTAGTATATAACAATATAGCTTGCTTATGCGACTAGTCAGTGGTTTAAGTGGACTACTAGTCAAATTTTGGTTTCAATCGTTCATGAAATGAGTCGTTGTACATCCCTAGTCACACGTAAACCCCAGCAGAGCTTCATGAGATCAGACTGTATTGGGATTGCTAATGGAGACCATATTTTATTTACTACAAATGTTTTCCTCATAGACTTGCAGTTTATCGAAATCAGAATAATCATCTCCTTATTTGCCTGGTTAACTTATCAGTAAGATCTACTGTAGAACAGAATTCACTTTTCCTCTAACCCCGCTGAGTGGATTGATCTGACATCCCAGGTTACCTGTGAACATTCGACTTCCAATGCTCTCCAATTGTTTCTGTTTACAGTTAGTACACTCTTAAACAGTGTTGGGGAAGCTAATTTGAAACAAGCTCCAAATTTCTCAATTTAAAGTACAGTCAAGATACCATCATGTAACATTAAATAGTTAGTTATACTTAATAGTTAGGTAAATAGTCAGGTAAAAAATAGTTAGTTATACTACAAGCTGCTAAAAAAACCAACCCGATCTCATCAGAAAATGTAGCTAGTTTGTGAGGTGGCAAATTTGTTACAATGTGATTTGTATAAAATGTTACAATTTTTACAAGTATGAAGATCCACCCCTAAACCTAACCTCCAGTGGGGCGTAAGCAGATCATCCAAATTGTGTGAATGAGAAAATACGAATTCATTCAAATAATCCACCAATTTGCCAAAACTGAAATCTAGTTATGTTACTAGTTATGTGCTGATCAAAACATAGCTAACAATTGTGCATTGAAGCTTTTTAGATGGCAATATATTTTTAAATATTTAACAATTGGATGATAAAATTTAGTTCTGCAATTAGAGCAGTCTTATCTTGCACAGAGACAATGAGTTTCTCAAATAAGGTAATTGCATTTAATAATTGGCTTCAATTTGAACTGATAAATTTACGCTACTGTAAATATATCTATCTAGTAAACATAGAAAGCAACTAACTAATTGTAACAGAAACAATTTTATCTAATTGTATCCAGTTAGATAATCGCCAGACCACGTCACTGCTCATTTGCATACATATGAATACTGCTTATCTTTGTTTTATGGCCTATGGTCAATTCGCCAACTCTCATTGAACTGAATGACTTCCAATGATGCATATATACGCAAAACCCCTCGACATGGACGTATTCAGATGCATTATTTCATTAACATTGGGTATGTCATCTTTTGTTTAAAGTGCCAATTATGATGACCCATTTAGATCTGTTTTTCATTAACCGAAGGGCCTTTCTGCATTCTGCATATGACACTCCGCCATCTACACAACCATTTGTTTATTTGTTTGGTGAGTCTGTGTGAATCTTCATTCCCTTAAAATTGCTGGAATTTAAATGACTGAGGTTTTCTTCATGCCGGATTGCTTTCAGTCTTGCGTCATTTCCTTGTTATGTTCTTTGGACTGAAGGCACTTCAAAGACTGTCATCTTCATTCCATAAATGGAAATCCCTCATTGTGGTTTTTCATGTTTCTCAGCCATCATTTATCTCACTCTGTTTTCTGTCAGAGAAATCTGTATAATTTAAGGATTAATCCATGATATATTGCAAAGGATGAAGCATTTGTTGTTGATTTCTGTTTTTCCACAGTTAATCCAAATCGTTTTTTTTAAACGAAGATAGATGCACCCAGCCTCATGGTCTACGTCAGTGCTGGTCACGTAATTCATTTATTTTTCATTAGCCAGCACCCGAATCATAATTAGCTCAGTATTTCTGCATCAAGAGAGCTTGATCTTTGATGTCGTTTCTACGTCATTGGACAGACAGATAACTTTTTAGGGAATTATTTTTTTTAATAAATTTTATGATAGCACCATCTCCCATTTTTCTGATGTAACCAGAAGTTAAACATGTTCTTGAAATAATACACCAAGAATTTTAGTTCTGGAGCTCCAAAAGACATAATAGGGTCAGCCAGTTCTCCCAGGGCGGCAAATCCTGTTTAACTGTGCCAGCTGCACTCCTGCATGTCTTCATCTTAAAGGGACAGTTAACCCAAAAATAAATATTTTGCAATCATTTACTCATCCTCATGTCATTCTAGACCAGTATGTCTTTCTTTCTTCTGTGGGACACTTTTTTGAAGAAATGTCTCAGTGTTTCTGGAGCAATATATTCATAGAATTCACAGAAGGTTAGTAAATGACATAATTTTCATTTTGGGTGAGCTGTTCCTTTAATTATTAGGGCCTGCCACTTAATAACTTTCGAAATTGTCGTTTTCACAGTACTCTAATGGATCTCTTTCATGCAAACAGATGATATTTTGTTTTGCCTTGAACTTGAACACGTGCCTAGGGGCTGACCTCTGCACAGAGAGCAAACACTGATTATTGTGCTCCACAATGCCGCTTTGACTTGTTTTGAAGCAGTACTAGCCATTAATTATAAAGATGGAGTGTGTGAGGTGCATACATTTGCATAAATTTGCATCTTTAATACCATGGCAAAAAAAAATTGTACATGTAATTTGATGGATTGTTAGGCGTGCACACAGACCTAGGTTAAAGTGAAGCTCATTCTAAAATGGCACAAAATATTTATATTCTTTGCAAGCAAATGATTTGGTGGCTCACAGGCACCCATGAAGAATTTTTTTTTCTGGTTATCTGGTGAAAAAATAGGAAAAAAAACACACAAAAAAAGGCTGCATTTTCTCATTCAGCAGCGTTTGGCTGTGTAATAGGATACTCCACGTTTCTTTAGTCTTTCTGAATCCACAATGAGATTCTCTCTCTCGTGCTGCCTTTTGAGTAGCGCCATTAGCCGAGGGCTTTGTCACTGCAGGATTGTGGGAAATGATATGCTTTGAATTCGAAGCAGGTGCTTTAGATTTTATTAAAAGGTCGGAGGAGGATAAATGCATTGTGGTCAACAGTTAGGTTAAAGGTTGTGGCCGTCAAGTAACAGTTGAAATCTGTTCTCTGGTCACAATGGTTCCCCTATCATAATGGTTAAATGTGGAGGTTTGCAGCTGCGGGGCGTCCCACAGGGCCTCTAAATCCCCCTGCCTGTACTTAGAATGAGCCGAGCATCTCTCAGAATACCCGTAATGCTCTGCCTGTCTCCTGGGGCGCAATCAACTGAAACTGGCTTGTAATCTCATAAAGAGAGTGAGAGAGAGTACTTCAAAACCCAGCGTCATATTATGAAAATCTTCACCTGTGGTTTTTGGCATGGAGTCTCGCAGCCACGCTGTGCACGAGTCATAACAGCGGATTCACCTTGTCATTCAGAGCTTTCAGCACTGTGAGAACATAGACTTCACTAGATAAATTATGCATGAGTTATAAACATCCTCTGAGAGACAAGCTGTACTTTCGAAAGAGATGTCTTGATTGCATACTTCTAAACATTAACGATGTTGTCTAGGTCCTGCGGAGCTCTGCTCTGACTTTGCCGCATCTGCTCCGGTTTGCCGTCTTTAGCCGTGTCCTCCTCTGCCCCGCAGTAGTAATAACTCTTCCGCAAGCTGTAGTTGCTGTCAGTGACAGGATGGAAAGCTTGCCAGATTCAACCTCAGGCCTAGGTTATGGGAGGTCGTCCAAGAGCTGGTTTTCTATGGCATCTTTCCATAGGGGTTCACAAAGAAACTGATTAAAGGTGCTCCTGCTCTGTAAGAAACATGCGACAGGTCTTGAGCTTAGGCCCGACAGCTGTTGTCAGCTGGTTTAATTAATTTCTTCAAGGCGCAGTGGATAACTTTCTATGTTCTCTTTACTTTCAGTTTTTTTTATGAGTATTTGAAAGTGATCTTCTTTAAACCAAGGACCTCAGAAAGACAGAGCAGGGCCCCTGTTATGTAATATATAATATATACACTTGTTATAAAATTGCATGCATGTTATTATATTCATGTATTTACATACTTTATGATTTTGAAATGACTTTTTTTTTTAAATCATTAATGATCATTTTAATGGCTTGCAGAGTCATATTTACTTGCACATTAAATTTAAATTTTGCAAAATACATTTTAATTTGGGTTGGTCAATTAAATATTTAGCTGAACTTTAGCTTTTTAACTTCAACATTGGTTAAAGTTAATTACATTTTGTATAATATGAAACGGCTGCATTTACTTGATCAAAAATATAATCAAACTAAAACCAATTTAAAATAATGGTTTTCTATTGATTATATTTTAAAATGTAGTTTATTCCATTTTCAGCAGTCATTCAGTCTTCACTGTCACATGATCCTTCAGAAATCATTCTAATAAACATATTTTATTATTATCAATGTTTAAAACAATTATGCTGGTTTCTTTGATGTAGAGAAAGACAACAGAGAGTGAACTGTAGTGTAAATGGATAATGTAATGTTCTAAAATAAATATTTAAAATGAATGTTCAATCTCGAATGTTCAATCTCTCTCTTCCAACCAGCTGTCATTTAGGCCCTGTTTACACCTGGTGTTTTAATCCGTCTCTTTTGTCCACTTTTAAACCACTTCTGATTTCGTCGACGGAAGGGTCTATGGGCGGGTAAATGTATGGGCCTTTCAGATCTTTCGATCTAATGGACGAATTAAGCTCATGCAATTTACATATGAATGCAAAAGGAGACAACAGAAAATCATACAGAGCATTAGCTTTCACTTCTGCTCTGACAGCCGCAAGACCACGCCGAACACTGTGAGTGTGTGAGAGAACATCGTGCTTGGTATGTTTTCGATCTTTAAACCAAACTTGGGTTTTCCGCCGACAAAGTTTAAATCCCATCTGGCTAGTGCGCTTCCCATAATATTTACGCGTTAGGTCATGTGGAGCGCAGGTGGAGCGCAGGCGGTCTTTAGTGGCTGTTTGAACACATTCAACCAACATGAGTGTAGACTACGAAAGCAATCTGGTCGAATGCTTTTTTTGCCTACCTCTAGAAGTGGTTGAAAATGGACAAGCTCAACTTTTTTTAGACTGTTTACACCTGTATTTAGCGTTGTCCACTTGTGATCCGATCGACCAAAACTATCTTAATACCAGGTGTAAACGGGCCATAGAGACCCCTTTTCATGATCCAATCAGTTTCTGACGATTTCAGTCAAGTTCCTCCCTATGTTTTTTGATTGAATATCTAGGAATTCTTCTTCCTCTCCAGATGTATAATAAGTTGCAAATTCTTGTTGACTCCTGTTGAAAATGTTGCTAGCATTATTGTGAATGTGACATTGCATTATAAGCAGTATCATTACCAATACTGGCCAGTCTCGGAATAAAACAGCCGATTTCACCGTCACTTATCTTTTAGATAGATAGATAGAGATGTTTTGAAATTCACTAAACGCTGTTCATTGAATACTCCCTGGATTTAATTAACTTCATTCCATTGTTTGAGACTTGGAGATTGAATCAGCAAAGCCATGGTTAACCATCAACTTGGCCCTTAGTATTGTGTGTCCTTTCACATGCTAACAAATTTAACACAAGCACCCAACACTGGTTAATCTATTCAGCCCTCTCTTGCTTTGCTCTCTTGCTCTGAGCATGGATCCTTTTTCCTTCATGAATCAGAATGCTAAACACTTTACCCTGGAGTTCAGCAGAGGTGTCTCGTATAGGATTTCCGCCAGGCTGCTTGACCCCATTACGTTTCGTTTCTGGTGCCTAAGCTCACAAGGGAACACTAGCCACATTGATGCATACAGCGCGCATTGACTTATTGTTCACGGAGACTCCAGAGATTAACCTCTTAGTCCAACACGCCCGAGGAGGGGGTCTTATCTGAACCGTGAGAAAACTGGAAGCCATTGTTGGCTGCTATGTCTGCGTTTTCTTGCCTTTTTTATTTTGCAGCTTTTACATCTTTATTTATTTGCGCAAGGCTCCGCAATTCTTCTGTAGGACTATAAAAAAACCCAGTGGGCAAGACTGCAATGTGTATTTAATTTATTGAATGTGAAATTTCTCCAGACCCTGCAGTGAATTATTAAATTATAGCAGTTTGATGTCTGGAGATCTCCTGATATGTTATGTGGGTTATATGTCTGGATGTTTAGTGAACTTGATGGCTAAATACTAAATTTTTGATGGTTCAGCCAATTAAAAAATCCCTGAATGCTTGCTATCTGTACCTGTTCCCCGAAATCGAATGATGTTGTTAATGTGTTGCTCGTTGTCCTTTTTTTTATGTGTAACTTATCTCAAAGATCTGAGAAGGTGTAGGTAACTATATCTTGTTAGTCCTGGACTGTGTTTTTACTGCATATTGCACCATTTATCAAGATGAAAAGCCTGTAGTTGTTGATCAGATGAAGGAGGTGGAAATCTGCTTCCTGGTCTTAAGGTATCCATTGGCTTTCTTCAAATGTAAACCTGTCTGGATAGGAAAGGGCATAAAATGTCTTATTAGAACACATTACGGTCATCTGTTGCTCACAGGTCTGGTTCTTAACACAAGATAATTATTTTCGGTGTATTGGCCTTGGATATAAGTGGTTTCCAAATGACAGGCCTGCCTTAAGTTCCAGGTTTGCACTTCTCATGTTGCTTAGCTGTATCGATACTAATACAGTTAGCTTCTATTCTGAGAAATGTCCGTTTATCCCTGTCAGTGAGATATAATTTGCCGTAACTGTGTGTATTTAGCAATTTCAATTATTTTTGTTATGGGTGGTTGACAGTTAGTTAAGCATGAAAAAATAAATGCAAATATCTTTGTGAACAAGACATTAAAAACCATATAGTTTATAAATCATATCTTTTTAAAGAGAGTATAGTGCATTGTTTTATTTTTTCAGTATCACACTTTCTGTGGTAAATATGATGTGGCAAACAGATCATAGATAATATATAAATACAAGAAATGTTGCATTCTCATTTCCAATCATTATTCAACCATCAATCAACCATCAATCATTATTCATATGAAGTCAAGGTTCTAAGCATACTAATTATCACCATTCCTATATGTTCTTTTGTTTTTGTTCATTTGATGAGCCAAACTATAATTAAATTAATTTGACAGAAGATGACTCAATTTCCAACTCCTCACGTTCCCTTTTTTTTAGGTTATCACTTTCTAATTTCCGAATGTTAAACCAAATGATTTGCATATTTTGCATATACAAATAGCACACATCAGTTTACAGTATTTTGAGACTTTATTCTGTCACAGTAATTTTATTCCTTTACTTTCCATAAGAATACCCCCCTCCCCCCATACTTTTTAGTTCTTTCTGTATTTGTCATTTGTAGAATATCACTGCAGAATAAAAGAGAAAAAAAAATTCTTACTGACCGCAAGCTTTTCAATGGTAATGTGTATGTATGTATACCATGTGCATATACTTTATACTGTCTATACTTTTAGTCTTATAGTTGTTACTATTCTCATCAGTCGCCATGTCTTTCGTTGTCATTGCACGTTTCCTACTTTCTGCATGGCTGGAAACTTGACTTGGAGATGAAGTTCAATGCTGCCAGCTGCCAAACCCTTAAATGCCCTGCAGTCCAGACAGCTGCCTCTAACCCACTTACTTCACTGATGTCCTCAAAACCTCTTAAACTCAGAGACTCCTCAACGTTCATATCGGTCTCTGTAATATCACATCAGACTGACAGAACCATCAACCTGAACATCAAACACAGTGGAGGGGAGAGTATTATTCAGTTTGATGAATGCATTTGATGACAACCTACCAGTCCTTTTGAATTGAAGAATCTCTCTTTCCTGGAGAATATTATAAGCAGAACTGGAATTTTAAATGTACCCTCAGCATTTAGCTGTGCCATTTTAAGAAATGAACATCTTAAAGATTTCATGTTCTCCATTCCAGACATCGAAAACATGTTTTCTAGACACTATGCAGAGAAAAATGGCATGTCAGAGTGGCTATTATTCCATTTCTCCACCTCCTTCCTACATGGTTCACAATGAAACCTGAAAGTTCACATCCTCCCTGTATTTCTGTATATTAAAATGAAGTGTCATGCAACACCATCTCCGACTAGATAGCTGCGGGGTTGTTTTGTCATAGTTTGCCATGATAGATGCTGAAAACCGGGCTTTAGGCCATCAGGGAGACAGGGAACTTGTCAATAAAAGCTCTTCCCTGCTGTGAAACCCTGTCAGTATTTTGACACTGTTGCAATATTCAGCTTCTTGCAATGCAACATTCTCACTTCTGTCATCGACCATAGATTTGTTTTGCAAGTTGTCCCACATAAATAACACACTATTTGGCAATTGAGTTCTAATTCGTTTTTTTTTATTCGCACAAAGAATGTTTGAATATTAGTTGTAAACTTGGTCTAGACTTGTGGGTGTGTGTGGTGTAGGGAGAAGTTATGAAGTTATTACATCATTGCACAATGCTTTATTGCAAAGCGTCCCACTCCTGTTTTTTCTATTATTTCAAAGTGTTGTCGTTTTGACAGAAACTTCCAGAAAGAGGTAAAATAAGCCTGGCTTTTGCAGGAACATGGTGTGTGGGAGTCGGCCTGCCATCATTAGGATTTAGTTTGCTTTGTGGTTTCCTTCAATACAGTGTGTGTGAAACACTTTGATTTTTGTGAAATGGCTCCCGTTCATTCTGTAATTCTTGTTTTATCTCTCCTAAAATCATTCTTGGAAAATTAGAAAAGATCGAATATTGGAAAATCGAAAGAATATTTCACCCAACAATTGAAGTTCTATTATGACACTCCATCCATCCTGATGTTATTCCAAACCTGCATGACTTTCTCTCTTCTCCTGAACACAAAAGAAGTTATTTTTGTCCATACAATGAAAGTCAATGGGGTCCAAACAACATTGGAGCCCAATGATGTTCAATGTATGGGCAACAGTGGTGTTATTGTTAACTAAAGGTGAAATTAAAACTAAATCTTTTAAAAAGTTTTCAGTGGCTGAAATAAAATATTGAATATATGACATCAGAAGGAAAACTTCTGGCAGCTAACTGAAATTAAAAATAAATGTAAGTTGAAGTACTAAAACTAACCTGAAATAAATAACCATAATAAAATCCCCAAAACTTTAAATAATACTAAAATAACACTGATGGGCCAAAAAACAGAGACACTGAGACGTACTGTATTTCAAAATATATTTTGTTTCCCACAGAAGAGAGTCAAACAGGTTTGTAACCACATGAAGGTGAGTTAACTATGACAATATTTATTTTTGGGTGAACTATCCCTTTAAAGGTGGCCTGTGTCATTTCGGCCAAAAAATCAATTCATACTCCACATTCCATACCAGATGGGGGCAGTGTCTCCAGAAAGTAAGTTGGTCTACTCTAGAGTAACAAACGAGAAACGGCATAGTCATAATGCTCCGCCTACAGAGCTCCTGTGATTCCCTCCATCCAATTTGCATTTAATAAATTATTTAAAAAATAATAATAATAATAATTTACGTGCAGTATTTATATATTTATTGATGTGTATTTAAGTGTAATGTTTGACTGAATAAAAAAAAAAACACCCGGAAGTTTGACTGAATGTTTACAAAAAAGGGGTTTCCCGCTGAGCCGCTTTGACCGCAGCATCTCGGTAAAGTTATAGCGACGCGTTTTGTTTTGCCTATTCAGAAACGAATGGTTCCACTCCCAAAAACGTCCACTCCCCAGCTGGATTAAGAACGTGAGTAGGCCAGTTGTTTTTATTACTCTTCCTAAGTTGCACCAGCCGTGGTGTAAATTATGCATTTGACACTGATATGCTATATGTGTGAGTGTGTCGTAGTTGATTATGCATGGTATTTGTGACTATTAGGCTGTTATTAAAGGAAGTTGGCTTATGGCATGCTGTGTTCACGGAACAATGCAGACCAAGGCTATAACTGTAACATGATATCTTCAGTAGCCGAAATATGATTGTGCAATCGGCTAATTGTAGTTAGGATATTGAAATGTCCCGGTTTTCGAAAGGCTATGTGAATATGTCCCGGTTTTCGAAAGTCTATGTGAATATGTATTTTCAAACAGCGCGCACGGCAGAGAGGTAGAGAGCACGAGACCTTGCGTGCGTGTGCTAGTGTGTCTCATGAAGCGCATGTAAGCACGAATGATTGACATCAGGTTGAAGTACTCCCACAAGCCGTGCGAGTTATTCGTGTATTGCAGTTTGGTTGGTGGTTATGTTGCCCGCATACCGCCTCCCATGGCCGAAACTGGGATTATGACACCTGCCGGGCTGGGGCTAGTAATTTAGCATGCTAATTCAGGTTTATATCTCGGCAGCACTATAACTTGTCATTTTTTTTAATGACATCATCGCACTTATTTCTTCTCATTCTTTTGATGCGTGTAGCTCATTTTTTGGATATGTTTACCTCAATTTTTACATATGGCACCTTTAAGCTCATGCATGATTTAGCACATAAAACCATTACTGTCACCGCTTTATTTCAAGTCTACAATGGCTCTGTAGCTGTTGACTCTGTCGTGTCAATATGAAATTCAGTGTCTGGCTTTCTCTGTCCATCTTCCTCTAGTGTCTCTTCTTCATCCAGCTGTTGAGTTATTTGGTTTTCCCTCCAGCCTATGAAGGAAAGTAATGAGACTGCGGTTGGTGCGCCGGGACCCTCCGGCTGCAATCCACTGGGGAAAAACTTAATTTTTCAGTGCTGTTCCATCTCATTCCTCAGCTCACCGATTCCATCACGAAACCAATTCACACTGTTTCCCGTCCCCTCCCCTTCCTCAGTACTCTCCCCTCTTTGCCTGAAATGTGTTTTCACATTTCATGTCAACTTCTTTACTTTGTCGCTTCCGTTACCAATTAGAGCTGGGCTTTAATTAGAAGTACACAGTGTTTGATTGCTCGAACATGCATGGAATCGTTCAAAGTGCTATAATAATGATGCTCCGTTGCTGCTTGCCAACACCTACAACAGATGTTATCACCCCCTGTTCCGGAGGCGGGCTTTTTTTCCCAAGCGCAAACTTAAAAGAAAAACTAGACGAGCACCTCTTAACTCGGCAGAACACCTGAGGGTCTTCCTCCGCCTAGCCTGTCTGCACTGGGGCATTGACAGCGAAACGTCCTTCCTCAGGAACTGAATGGGATTACATGCCTGCTAGTGTCGACAGGACTCACATCAGTGGTAAACTGTTTCCTAATGAGACGCTAATTACAGCCTGATAAGGTCAAAGCCGCAAGGTCTCGTCGTAATTAGCAAAACTCAGAGTAGTTGAAGATAAATGAGAATATTAATATGGGCATTGAGGGGTATTATTTGCTCAAGGTGAGCTCAGCCTTTGACAGGACCAGCATACGAAATTGCGCTCGTAAAAATGATCTGGTTGCATTCCACACAATAGCTGTTGACAAGCTGACAAATTAGATCTTTAAATTGTAGGTCTCTCTTGAATAAACAATTTTTTAGAGCCGTAAATCATTGTAATGCCTGCACAATTGTTTTACCCACTTAGCAGTGTGTCTTGAATTAAAGAGATAGTTCACCCAAAAGATTTTGTCATAATTTCCTTAGCCTCAAGTTGTTCCAAACCTTATGAGTTTCTTCTGTTGAACCCAAAATATATTTTGAAGAATGTTAGGAACCAGACAGTTGATGGACCCCACTGACTTCCATAGTCGGAAAAAAAATACTATGGAAGTCACTGGTTGCTGTCAACTGTCTGGTTACCGACATTCTTCAAAATATCTTCTATTGTGTTCAACAAAAGAAAGAAACTGTAATGACACAATTTTAATTTTGGGGTGAACTACCCCTTTAACATTGTGTCTGAAAGACACTGTAAACTACTTTGTTCATTTTAATGAGCAAATATGAAATGTCCAGGATGACCAGCATACTTTGTCTTTTTGCCATTCCTGAATTAAAAAGTGTTTTGTTGGAATAAAAAAAAGATTTATGAATTGAAGATATATATAGGTTACCCAAATGTTTATTTTATTTTTCCCAACATTTGTCATTTACCCTAATGTCATTACAAACCTGTAAGACATTTTGAAAAAGTCAGTTATTTTGACCATTCAATGGTTTGGACTGCATGTATTTTCATTGTATGGACAAAAACTGTTAAAACAGTTTAATTGTATGAATACAGTTGAAATATATGAATACAGTCTTGCATAAAATGTCTGCTTTTGTGTTCCGTAAAAGAAAGTAGCCAGCCTAAATAATGACAGAATTTTCATTTTTCCATAAGCAATTATTGTAAATTACTTGGCATATATTTCTCAAACATTGAAGTTTGATGTAACATGATGTGGTTTGTTTTGAGAAAGGTTTGGAGATTTCACATATCACAATGCAGGTCCTGGATATCATAAATGACATACCATCTTCAAAACCAGACAAGGAAACATCTCATTTCCTTTGGCCTGCATACTGCAGCACTGTTGGAAAATCACATACAAGTGCTGCTGAGCATCTTTTCCTTTTTTTCCCTCCTCCCCCCTTTCCCTCCATTCTTTTCTTTTCCCCTTGGCTTAATGCTTTAAAAAGTGAGAGACTGTGGCACCGCTTTGACAGGTCGACAAGTGAAATACCTTCATTGGAGGAGATAAAAGCAGTCTGGTGTCCAGCGCTTATGGAGGGAGGCGCAGATGAGCTTGTTTCTGAGCACTTCAGCTTACAGTCATGATGTGGGAGAAAAAAGAGACACATCGAGCTTCTTGTGTTGAGTTTCAGGCCAAGCCTGCAAGGGTACCGTCTTTGGCAGCGCTTCATTTTCGCACCATTGCATCCAAGGTTATGCGTGAGCGAGTTTGTGGGAGAGATTCCACCAATGTGAAAATCAAATGGGAATCCAGACCTCTCTAGTCTTCCTCCCGAGTCCTGACAGCGCTCTGCAGGGCAGTCTCGACTCATACATCAAAAGCTAGAAATGCACAACGCATGCGAGAAAATTACACAAGGACGAAATGTTTACTCAGACGTGGAACGGAATAGAGATGAAATGATGCCAAATGACTCCATGTACCTGTTTCGGGAGCTGTTTGCAGCCTGTTCTGTTTAGGGCTTTATGGATCTCACTGGGATCTGGAAGAAAGACCTTCAGTGGAGTGAATAGTCTAATGGCCTGTGAAGGACAGTGGTCTGAAATGGGGAGGCAAGAAAGTGTGACCCTGGTGGGACAGCACATTTATCAAAAGCCCTAAACCTTGAATCTAAACGTAGTGTGCTCTGAAGAGCGCTGGTGCCTGAGGCCTATCACAACATCAGCCATAACTGTCTAGAAAAGATGAATAGAGAAAATCAGCCTGTTGTAGGGTCTGTGGAATAGGAAATATCTTCAATAATATATTGATCCGATGTCAGATTTTTTTTTACGTTGTAATCTGTTAATTTGTAATGAAATGTTTTGTGCTGTGTTTTCTAAATTATAAATGCATAAAATGTGATATTTTTAGGAGGATATTTTGAGAGACTTGTGTTCATATGCTCATACGTTTTTAAGTAAATGGATGTCTTCTTAATATGTCCACATTTTAAGATATGTCAAAAAAAAAAGAAAAAAAAAGTTCCTAAGATGCCATTTGAAATTAAAAAAGTGTAACTTTTAAAAACAAATTCTGTAAGTCTTTGAATTTGGTTAAATTATTTGAAGATTAGTTATATACAAAAGGCAATGCATTTAAATATTTTTATGGTTAACCTATCTCTTGGAGGGATGCTTTAATTTTTGGAAAATGAATTTGATTCTGGGATTTCTAACTTTGCAGTGTAGTACAGACTCTGTTGCTGATATATGTTGCTATATAAAGTGCTTTAGGATTGATGGGATCCTCGTTTTCAATGCATTCACAAACCTTGTATGCGTAGAGAATATAAACCCCTTATCCATGCAAAATTCAAAAGCATGCTTGGCTCTAGATCTAAGATAATAATTGCACATTCAATTATTTAAAGGTCTCTGGAAATGTATTTGTGTCTCTGGGAAGACAGAACCACTCATTGAAAGAATATGTCTCATCAGTAAGCATCAAAATCTACAGCAAGTCAATAATTAAATTGATTTTATGTGCGTTAGATTTATCGCCTAAGGTTGTGGTATGCCACTTAATTTACACCTGATCTGTAGTTGGGTGAAGCCATGCACTTATTAAGAATCAGGTTTGGTGTCAAGGATGAGACCCGCTGACTGAACAGCTGCCATATGGAGGCACCATTTTGAAGTCACTTTAGCCTTGGAGCTCTATCAAGCCATCTTGTGTGTGTGCCAATTTTAGCAGTCGTCATGGCATAATAGAACATAATATGGATCTTTTAATCATATTTTCTCTCACAGCTTCAGTCTGAGTTTTAATGTGTTTTAGTTTAATGTTCCTTGAGAAATAGCGCTAACTTAGTTAAGGAATAAGCAGACCCAAATACAAGCTAGTGAGCCACCTGAAAGTCCTGAACATTTTCAGCAAAAATTCCATCACATTTTAACCTTTGCATTGTGTGTTCCGTGGTGGAAATTATATCATGAACATTCTTTGGAAGAAAATAGCAACGTTTGATTTGGTAATGCGAATTTCATACCATTTTTGCATCTGCACAATTAAATGTGTTTACATTAGGAAATTACAATATTAAATTACAGCATTAGGAAATTACAATATTTTTTATTGAATTTATTTTCTTATTAATAATTAATAATATTAAACCAATAAATATTATAAGCTAATAATTATTAATAATACAATTTTTTTTCACACATGGCCTCATATTTCATCTCAAACATGTGAATCACTAACACTTCTTGGTAAACAAGTACAATAACTTTATTAGGGACCAAATTGTTTGGTTATAATACAACCTGGTTGTAATACAAACCTGGTGTGGTTTAAATGAGGCGACTACAGAGGCGACTATAAATTAGACCTACATTAGGTTTATTTAACAACATACATTGAATAATCAAATGTAAAAAGAAAACACTGCTTAGTCTTTACTGTATGAATTAAATATACGTAGGTTTTAATAAAAGCTACAAAAGTTATTCAGTCAAGAGCAGTGAGTGATTTTCGCTTTGTCTTAGTTGTTTGATTAACATTAAAGGCCCACTGAAGTGGCGCTAGAGAGCATTTGATTTGATGAGAAGCTGAAGTGCAGAGTCATGTCATCCAAATTGTTGATCCATATTGTCGGAAACTTTTTTTAAAGCACACTAGCTTATAGATAACCTTAAGGCTAACATTCACACTAAAAGCCAAACCATTTTGATTTCATGGGGACTTTAAGCACACAGATGGAAGCAGGTTTATTAGGCTGCTGTCACTTCAAGAGCTGCACAGATCCAATATGTTGTTACTGTACATGCATGCTTTCTCAACTGTTTACTCCACTTAAGCTAAAACTAATTGTGTTTTCATGAAAACTGACCAAGATGGGCATTTTTACATCACTTTGTGTGTATTTGGCCATATAAGCTGCGGAAGAGAACTGAAATCGGGATTGCGCTGTCCGAGAGGCGGCTTTATGGTAAAACAATAAAATCAATACACAAGTGGCATTTGAAAAGTACCATAAATAATGATGGCATGGAAAACAGTGAAGGATCTATTAACCACACAAATACATTAAACCAGCTCAAATCTGTACTTCTCACTCTTACAACAGGCATTTGATACCAAGACATGGTCCATTCTCATGGTACCAACTGCGTGCTTAGTGAAAGGAAAGAGTGCGTGGTTACACACAGATTGGACCAGTGCTCTGCAATAAGGGCCCCATTCATACGCCAGCTTTGCCGTTGTGCCTCTCTGCTCTCATTAAGCGATCTGTCAGTCACGGCACCACTGGAACTCCACACGCTCCTCATATGATATCGCTGGGCGGAACGACACTCGGCATCATGAAGTGGGAAGCAGAATTAATGAATCTTAAACTTCTTTGAATTATAATGTTTAAAGAGGGTGGCCCTCTCTAATAAATCTTATGCTTTTGTGGCGGCAGGTAATTGAACCTCCCCTGGCCCCATTACCTGAGGTCGCATGAATATGAGGGCATGAATATGGATCAAATTGGAGAAATGGTTGTAGCGTGTGCTCTTCTGACTGACAGGCGAGGACGGTGTCTTGAGATGCCGCCCTTGACCTGAATTTGCATTCTCATTTGACAGAGCGCGGCAGATGATGAAGGACGCTTGTGTTTTGAGTGCCACGATTTCTGTTCATAATGAAGTGACTGATATGGGTGGGTGTTTCTTCAACTTCAGCCATTTTACTTCGTCCCATGAGTTGATTTTTATTAAGTTACTTTTTTTTCATTGTCATTTGTCAAGGTCACATTAAAACTGAAAACTTTCTTGCAAACTTTGCATCATGCCTTTATTGGTGATTTTTGCTACTTTTCAAATACCTTTATGTATAAATATTAGGATTAACTTTTCTTGTAGATCTAGACTTTCAGTTGTAAACTGTTCAGTTTCACACATAATGTAATGATTTTGATACAATAAATATTGAAATGGTATTTGAATGTCAAATTAAAAATTTTGGACTGGCTGCATTTATTTGATAAAAAATACAGTAAAAACAGCGATATTGTGAAATATTATTATAATACAACTGGATTAATATATTTTAACATGCAATTTATTCCTGTGCTCAAGCAGTGATTCTTATCAGTTGAAAACCGTTTGCTTCTTATTATCTTTGTGCAAACCATGATTTTTCAGGACTCCTTGATGAATAGAAGGTTCAAATAAGCAACATTTATTTGAAATATACTTAGAAAAAAAAGAAACGTTCAGTTTAGCAGTCAGTAAGCAGTCAGTAAGTAGCAGTCAGTATGGTGTTTCCACCAGCTGCTTTAAGTACTACAGTGCATCTCATCTTCATGGACTGAGAAAGATTTGCCAGTTCTTGTTGTGTGATGTTACTCCACTCTTCCACCAAGACACTTGCAAGTTCTCGAACACATCTAGGGAGACAAATGGTCACACGTGGTTTGGCTCTGCAAGGGCGATCAGGTCAGCTGTCCTTCCTGTCTCCCAGTATCGTTGTCTTAGGTGTCTTACATTATGAACATTGCAGTTTATTGCTCTGTTCACATCTGCAGTCTTCATGCCTCCCTGTAGCACGATTATGGCTTGCTAACGTTACTGGTTAGTGTACCATGTACAAGTCTTTACTTTCACTTTTGTCATCACTTTTATCATCCATTTTGAATTAAATGATTCATTTTTTAAAACAGAAATCTTACTAACCCCAAACTTAACGGTTTCAATTCTGGCCCCTTTTCAACCACAACCAACAATTTTGCTACTAATAAGATTTTCAAAAGCTAGTGTGATCATGTTTGAAGAACTATGAGACACATTATATGAGGAAAATAAAGAAAAATCAAGGTAAATACGACTTATTTGATCAAATTATGTTTAAAGTTTATGTTCTAAAAGTTCAAGGACTAAAAATGTCTAAGATACATTTGTAAATGATTAGAGTTGAGGCAGTTAGTTATGAGGACAATGACGTTTTGACGGACTGATCATTTTTCTCTTACCGAGCCCTTAAGGAAAGTATGGAAACTTGTTTCCACCACGGAATAAAACAATTTATAAGATAATTGTGACTTTATATCTCTCAATTCTGACTTGAATTGTGAGATAAACGTACAATTGCGAGTCCAATTCTGACTTCATAACACGTAATCATGTTATGCAAACATATATCATGCAATTCTGACTATAACACTGAATTGTGAGTTTATATCACGCAAATCTGACTTTATAACACACAATTGCGAGTTTATATCTGCAATTTCGTGTTTATATCTCACAATTCTGATTTTAACGCGCAATTGCGTTTATATCATGCAATTCTTAGAAAAAAATGTTTTTTTTTCCTTTTATTAATAAAGCCATAAAAGGACAGTCATCTTCACTTGCACTCATGTATTCTGAGTTTAAGTGGTTTCTTGACTTTTTTTTTAGGTCATCAGCACCTCACAGAAGACGGGGTACCTTGAGATCGACCTTTAAACATTTTTTTTAAAGTAATCTCTCACTTTTCAATAAAGTCTTGTTCAATGTCTTTGAATTCAACTGCTCTGCTGCATTGTGAGAATTCGATTTTTTTTCCTCATTCTTGAGACTAAAAGATTCTCTAGGTCATTCTCAAGGTGAATATCTGTTTATCTGCTGGAGGCACATCTACTCATTTAGAATTGGCTGAGAGCTCTGACTCAAGTGATTAATAATGTGTGCATATAGCAGGCACTTGATGTAATGATGGCACACTATCAAGCGCAATATAAAGCCAAATATTTTCAGTGAATATAAAGCAGAATACTTTAGCAGTCAGTGTAAACCCTAGCAGTTTAAAAGATATCATCTGCATAAAATAATAAATGACAGACAGATTTATAATGGTATGCACAACACAACTAGTTTTCATGAAGAACGTTCCTGTTTCACAGGCGTAGTTTGTGATTTTAATCCTGTCCAAATCTGCCATGTCTGTTTATCTCGCACAACTTCAATAAAAATTCCAGGACAAGTTACCTACTGTTACTCAATTGTAACTCAAACATCGTTTAGAAAACTAGGCCTTTCTGAATAGAGCTTTGAACATTTATATTTAAGGTTTTCGTTCACTTCCAGTTCCAAGCCTAATATTTATTACACACTTCATACCTTGCTGATAATGGAGGCATCTTCTAATTTGTCCTTAGCGGAGATAGAGTCGTCATCTGATAGAAATGTCATTAATTCCCTCATGATTTTTCCCCGCATCAATAGGCTCAGTATTAAGAGCTACTTAGCTTGAGTGTCTGCAAACAGTTCTGCTAACTTATAGAGTGAACAAGCTCACGAATGCTGTCACCCACATGTTGCTCTTGGATAAGGGCCAACCATAGTTAGATAGGCCTAGTGGTCAAATTCAAATGCTTTTCATAAAAACTTGTTTTTTTTTACATGACAAACATTTGAGATAGACAGTTCACCCCAAAAAGTAACTTATGTCATCACTATCTTACCCTCATGACCAACTTTCTTCTGTAGAACACTAAAGCAGAGATTCTGAGAAATTGAATAAAAACCACCATGAATACATTTATAATAAATATCCATATGACTGTTTTATATTCCAAGTCTCCTTTTGTGTTCTAGAAAGATGAACTATACTTTTGTCCAAGAGATTGAAAACCAACTTTTTAGTGTTGTTGTAGATTTGGATAAGGACTGTATAGTCAATAATGTCTAATTGTTACATTATCTACTTGATCAGAGTTCATTTAAAACCACTAATCTTTTTATTGTTATTTATTTATTTAAATGTTTAAATTTTTCTAATTAACATTAAGAAATGACTTGCTTTTTTTCATGAAACGCAAGCAGAACGACTATATTGTACCTGTGTATATACTTAAAGAATAATTTCTAACATCAATGGCTCGTTTTTTCCCCCACCCTGCAGAAACAATGGTAGAGATTTGAACGTCAGCAGGTTAAAAATAGCTCTGTGTAAAAGTGTTTTTCTGTAAGAACATATCCTCCACCACCGGGAGATGCGGCTAATGGAACACATGCTAAAGCCGTCATGTTGGCATATTGGCGCTAATGCACTCGCTGTGTGTTCCGGTCCTCTTTGTTTGAGTGTCCTGCAATCTCTCATGACATTCAGAGATTTAGCTTTTAACAAATCATTACACACCACCTGTGCACATCGGTCGGTCTTCATCCTGCTCCAACTACAGTTTCACTAATATTTAATAGAACAAAACCAGCACATGATGTACTCCTAGTTTTACCTTTTGAATGTTGTCTTTTTGAAGTATATTTAATCAGACTTAAATATTAAAATACTAAGCGTGTATCTGGTTTGTGTGCGTGTGGTTGTTCCTTTGTATTTTGTCTCTGATTGCATGCTGCTGAATGGACCCATTATCTTCATTACACAGTGTGCACTGCAAAATTGTGCTGTCTGCTTTATTATTATTTTTTTTGGTCATATTTGCAGGCATTAGATATTTATACATTATTCAGACAGTACAAAGTTGCACAGAACAATTTGTCTCTGCACACAAAATAATCCCATTATGATAAACACCCATGTGGATTTTCATTTGCTGCATCTTGGACGTTGAAATGGATTTGAGGAGTTTATTTTATGAGGGTCATGCAAAATTAGACACATACTGTATATCTATAGCTAATTAAGACAATAAGCACAGAGGTTGACCTGACCGTCCATGTCCTGCGCACCAGAATAAATCTGTGATGTTTAACATTTCTGCCTTGATGCATTATTTAATCAGACTGCTACAAAAATGCTAAATAACCAAATTTATTTCAGGCATCATTATTGGACACTGTATCTGTAATGCAATAGTGTAGCAATGTTTGGAATGTTTATTGTTGCATTATGGTTTTTTTCATTTTTTTAAGTATGCTGTAGTATATAGTATATACTGCACAGAATACAGTAGGCTAGTATTCCAGCCTTTGACAGTGAATGCGATATGGCTCAGTGGTTTCTGAGAGACGGCTTGTCAAGCTGTTGGCTGTTTTTATAATTGCTTCATAAGACTCACTTCTAGTGCTGTTTAAAGGAATAGTTCACCCGAAAATGAACATTTTGTCATCATTTACTCACCCTCATGTCAGTCCATATTATTTTCTTTCTTCAATGAAGCATAGAAAGTCTCTACTTCTGTTTTACATAAATACTTGATTTTTACTGTCAGGCTGCAAAATGGACAAAAGCTCCACAATTGACATCATGTGTCCTGTGGCCAATCACAACGCATCAATTAAAAAAAAAAGACTTTGGCAAAGGGGAAGATCATTAGTGAACAGTGCCTTCATAAATAATACTGTAGGGGGTCATAATTACACGAGGATGAGTAAAAGAACTATTGCATTAATTTTATGGAACAATCAAGACTGTGTGTTATGAGTCTGTCTGAAGCTCTAGTCTGGCCTGATAATGAGGAATGAATAAGAAGCGATGGGAGAGAGGGAGGTAAAGAAAGTTTAGAAGATGTAGTTTTACTGCATGGCTCATTCAGGCTGACAAGCCAGTACATGTTATTTTTATCTAATCTCTTCCTTTCACTGTGTCTGGCATGTATTCTCTCTCTCTCTCTCTCTCTCTCTCTCTCTCTCTCTCTCTCTCTCTCTCTCTCTCTCTCTGCAGTGCATACAAAAAACATGGGTTTCATTTGCTTTATATCAGAGTTCTAATGTTTAATATAATGTTTGTGTTTGTAGAAATAAGGGAAGAGAAAACCAGACGAGAGAAACATATATAAAAAGTGAAAGAGATTATACATTCTCCACTGAGCGGCTTTCTCCACTGCTATAAACTGTTTATGGTCTGACCTATAGTAATGCATCGCTCTGTTATGGACTTCATAATCAGATCCTGCCCAAACATTTCCCCAGATTCTGTTACCATGAGCCTAGCTGAAGTATGCCTTGCGGGATTATGGATAAAGAAGTAATGGCCAATTGAATTCCTTACATTTCTCAGCATTTCTCAGCACTGAATGTCCCTCAGGTTGCATGCTGTTTTAACACTTAATATACACTGGACTGGAGGTGAAACGGCCACCTGGGAAGCCTCCAGAAGGGCCGTCGCATCTGTCAGTCTTCAGCTCTGACTGTATTTCTGGTGGCAACACAGGGAATATGTAATCTATTCCTCTTGGAGTGCTAGTGGTGATTTGTAATGTTTCTATAATTCATTATTTTCCCTAAAATGCAGAGTATTTTATTTTATTCAGGATGAATTATACATGCATGGTGTTCTCCTGCTGCGTCTCAGGCTTAAAGCTGGATAAGGATAATCTTTCCTCTCTTTTCCTTCCTTAACTCTGTACAATAACTCTTTAGTCAAAAATAAACAATCACTCTGCATTTAAAAGACAAGCTGGTAGTGAATATCAGGTTGTGTCTGTCTTATTGGCTTTGTAGTTTGTCTTTTTGAAGTTTCAGACTTAAATATTAAAATACAGTGTGTGTGTGTGGTTGTTCCTCATTATCTTCATTACACAGTATGTACTGCATGTGCTGTCTGCATATTTGTTAGTCAGATTTGCGGCCATTTGATATTTATACCTTATTCAGACAGTACAAAGTTGCACAGAGCAATTTGTCTCAGCACACAAAAAAATGCTCCCATTATGATGATAAACCACTGTGGATATTCATTTACTGCATCTTGGACAGTGACATTTTTTTTCTGGAAGAATTTTATTCAGGATGCTTGGTGTTCTCCTGCTGCATCTCTGGCGTAATGCTGGCTAAGACTAAATGATGTTTTTCTCTTTCCTTGAGCTTAACTCTGTACAATAGCTTTAGATAAAAATAGAAACACACTGCATTTAAAAGACATGCTGGTAGTGAATACTGTATCAGGTTTTGTGTTATTATTGGTGTAAAGGCAGCAGTTTTAAATCAGGTGTCACTGTTTTTGTTTTTTTAATCTTATTTATAAGAAGTGCTATTGATGCAAATGAAGGGGCTGTCAAGATCGAGGTTTGTCTTCCTCTGAAGCTTCTGGAAAGCCATATGCTCTCCTTCAGTTGACACAGACAACCCCACAGTTTGCAGTTCTCCCCTCTGTCCTGCTAATTAACGGGATAGCTCACCCAAAAATTCTTTCATTTGCTCAACCTCATTTTGTTCCAAACCTGTTAGACATTATTCTGTGAAACACAGAAGAAGGTATTTTGAAAAAGTGTTTTCTTGTCCATAATATGCAAGTCAATGGGACAAAAACAGTTCTTAAAACATACATCAATATATCTTGTTTTGTTTTAAAAGGGAAGGCAATCTTCAAGGGTTACATCTGTTCCATAATATGTTAATCTTTCTGGTGACACAAGTCCTCTAAATCTTCCCTTTTAAAACAAAAGAAGATATTTTGATGTATGTTTTAAGAACTGTTTTTGTTCTCACAATACAAAATTTTCATTCCTTTAGTCCCATTGACTCGCATATTATTGACAAGGAAACACTTTTTCAAAATATCGCTTTTTTTTATGTGTTTGTATTTCAAAAGAGCAAGCACAACAAAGCTTTGTCTGGCGTGTCCATTAGTTTTCTGACATGTGTACTAGAATGCAGTCAACTCGGGTGTGACATCTCTGAACTCTGAAATTCCTCTTCCGGGGTAAATCATTAGACTAACACTCAGCCGTTTGGGGTCAGTATACGATTTTTTCAAACATTTTGAAAGAAGACTTATGCTCAGTGAGGCTGCATTTATTTGATTAAAAGACACCAATATTGTAAAAGACCATTTAAAATATCTGTTTTCTATGTTAATATATTTTAACTAAAAATATTCTGATGGCAAAGCTGAATTTTCAGCAGCCATTATTCCAGTCTTCTGTATCACATGATCCTACAGAAATCATTCTAACATACAGATTTGGTGCTCAAGAAACATTTCTTAATATTATCAATGTTGAAAACAGTTGTGCTGTGTAAATGGTGACACAATACTTTGAACTGCACTCTTCTACTTTTTGTAGCATTTAGCTACATATCTAGAATATCAGTCCTCCTCACTGGCCTTTTTCACACATTCTCAGCTGAATATAAGGCTCTTGTGCCAGTTTGTTTTTTGTTCCATGTTTGCATATTTCAGAGGGCTATTAGATGTTTAGAGCTATTAGTCTAGCATAAAACCATTACCTCAGCTAACATCACTGCCCTGCTTACATACAGCCTGAGGTTAACCTATGTCCGAAGCCCGAGTTCTGTTTACATCATTCTGTGGTCTCTGAGCTAAACTTAGCCTGCACAATCCATTGATTTCACCACCAAAATTCTTCCAAATATTTGTATAACTATGACTGCCGTTTTATAGTTGCTAAGTAAAGTGAAGGCAGAGCGAGAGGTGCACACAGCTATGTATAAAACATCTCTGACTGCCTTTTTTTCAATATCTCCTGGTAGCAAAAGACCTTGACCTGTTTCATGTTTCTTCTGGTGGGTTTTATTAGCCACATGTATATTCCTTTGGTGGGACTGATGTGTTTAGTGGTAGTTGGTTGATTCACACATCACACAAACAGGTCTGTGCTAAATGTCTATTTGAGTTATTATTACTGAGATATCCCAAATTTCAAGGACTTTAGGGACATAAAGGTTGTTTGTGTCTTCTTGAAGTAAGCACCTTGATCTCCTTGAAAAGACCACACATACACAGCCATAGTTACTTGGTTCAATTTGCTGATCAGACTTGTCAAACCGTGGTCATATTTATGTTATTGTATGTTATTGCATATATTTTTATTATATGTATGTAAATTAAATATTTTATACAATATTTTCTCCATTTGTTGGTTGCGGTTGACTCTTACAAGAGATACATTAAACCACTATGTTTGTCTGGGTGAACCATCAGCACTGTGGTAAATGTACACAAAGCTGGCTAGATAAACGTAATTGTGGTGTCTCACCCACGATATCCCTGGATAAGGCAGCAGAGGTTACTGGTACTAATGATTATCAGGTTTCCTGGGCTGAGTGAAGTGGAGAAGAGTGAGAGTGTATTTTGGGCAGAGACTAACCGGTGAACTAGATTTTCAAAAGCCCCAGAAAACTTAAATCTGTCCTGAGAGCATCCGCTTCAAAGACACACCAGTAGACTTTATTAAAGACTAATGTGCATGCACTGGCTCTTAGACATCAACAGACAGGAAGTGATTTTGCTGTTTACCTTCAAGCTGGATTCCCCAGTAGACTTGATCATTTTCAGTTTGTTCTGGATTTGCTGAAATGCTTAAAGAGCTGTTCAGCCTGAAATGAAATTTCTGTCATTGTTTGTTCATCTTAATGTTGTTTAAAACCCATGTGAACCCATGTAATCTACTTTTTCCCATGCAGTTAAACCATAGAGGGGGTGTGAATCTCTAAAAAAGACAGAAAAAACCCATAAAAGTAAATCCATATGATTTGTGCACTATATTCCAAGTCTTCTGAAGATAAACACTAAAAAAGATTAAAAATATGTATGTCCAAATAATAATTGAGCGCTGTGGCAGAGGGCAACACTTATAATTTGGTATATATTTATCTTCATAAGACTTGGAATATAGTGCACAAGTCATTAGTAACTACTTTAATGGTACTTTTTCTCCTTGAAAGCCTGCATGACACATTATGAATTAATTGTGTGGAAGGAAGCAAAAACAATTTTTCATTGTGTGTTCCATGGAAGAAAGACTGTCATAAATTATTGAATAATTTCAAAGTGATGTCATTTTCTTTAAACCCTTAAAGGGGTCATGACACGAGAAATCAAATTTGCCCTGATCTTTTGACATATAAGAAGTCATTGAACCATTAAAACATGCTGCAAGTTTCATAGCTTAAAACGTCCTCCTCATTTTAAACAGCATTTAGTCAGGCTCCAAAACGTCTCGTTTTGATATTGCGGGATCTGTGACATCACTTGGGCAAATACATTTGCATATGACTGCCTGCAGAGCAAGACATCAACTAATAGTTATATATCATCACACCATAGGCCCCTCCCACTGGCATTCAGTTGCTTTAATGGCTGACATTTAGCTCACTGGATGTGAGCGTTGCATTGCGATTCTGACACAATTGAGTTGACAATAGGACAAATTGAAAAGAGTAAAAGAATGTTCACTTTGACATGTCTTGTTTTAATACATTGTTTTAATACATTGTTTACGTCTCTGTACAGACTTCAGAAGGATCCCATCATTGGAAACAAGTAAATGGTTTATTTTAATGTCGTTCCGGATTTTGTTGTAGGATTATGTTTGTTCGGAGCATTTATTTGTTTTTGAATATTTTGCGTTGTCTGTAAATGGTGTTATGATAAATAGTTTTCAAAACACTTACTCGCATAGTGAGTGGGCATTGATGTTTCCTGGGCATTGACGTTAGCCAATCATGACAGTTGCTGTTTACTGACAAGAGCCATCCCTTAAAAACTGATTATTTCAAGCAGAGGGTCAGAATAAAGGTTGAAAATAATTGTTTTCCAGAATATATATATATAAATGTCATGACCCCTCTAAAGATGTACAATTAGTTGGTATTTAATTAATGCTTTTATTAAAGAAACTGCATTGTGAGTGTGTATTGCAAGGGCACTGAAACATGACGGATTATACTCTACGTGTCATAACAGATGGTTGCAGGCTTCTTGCATGTTTTCTGCAGAAGGAAGCTCGCACCTTAGACTAAAGGATAATGGTATGGCAGCTGCACCAGCTCGCTGTAGGTCCTCCTGCTGTGAATATGGAGATGGCAGGCAGTCTTGGGCACCCCTCATTTACACACACACCCCGCTAGATAATCTCATGGGAGAGCCGGGGCCTGTTTGATCCCATCCAACAAGGCACTGCAGGCAGGGGGTATAATCAGCCAGCTCAGCTATCCCTCCATTTCCCACCTCTCCCTCTCTTCCTCCTTTCATCCCTCTTCTTTTGTCAGTGCATAGTGATGGATAGGGCGCTCGTAGCAGAGTTCTAGCGATTTCTGTTTTTTTTATCAAGACTTGGTGCTGGAGATGTATCACAAACCAAACCAGAAGGATTTTACATGGAATGATTCCTTGATAGTCTTGTTATTTCAGGAAGCTAAAATGTCTGCTTTAGTTAAATTAAATGTATGTATTTGTTGGGTGAGAATGTCTTTATTCGAGGTTTCATATTTTAAAGAGCTTATTCAGATATAACACAATATATAACAGTGTTTACAGCTTAATTAAGGTTTGCATAATCTACTCTACACTAACATAGTGATTCTTAAAAATAAATGTATGTTTGTTTTAAAATTAATTAATTTTTTATTATAAAATTAGGATTTTTATTGTGTAACTGTTGTGATTGTTGTTGTAATAAAATAAAAAGGTAAGAGATTAATAAAAATAAAGAAAAAATAAAAATGTTTGCAACCATGTATGCAACCAGATAATTAAGTTTCTTGACTTCCATATGGCCTTTCTCTGAAATATGAAATTTACAGCCACCATTTAAATATTTACTGATGCCTCTTAAACAAAAAACTGGTTATTTCCAAGTCCATTTCCTCTCTATAACAGCCAATAATGCTCTGTCGGTGGGAGAAAGCTGACAGAATGCTTTGAGTCTATCAGCCTGCCATGAATATTTCAGCGTTTCATCCGACTCTAGAATGGCCCGATAGCCTTTCAGGGGAGCCGTTGTCTGCTGCTCGCCATCTAAATGATGAAGCACTGATTACAGTAGATGTTTTTGAGTGAAAGTAGAAGTCAATGAAGTCATTGGGTAAGTTTTTCAAGGAATTGGAATCATTTTGAGCTGAGCTATTCCTGTAGCGACGCTTCAAAACAGACATTCACACTTTGACAGATAACATTCATTGACAGTTACTGTGAAAGTTCTCAGTTAAAATTTCTCTCAAACAGTGTTATTGTTTAAATATTACGAGAGTCTCCCAGTCTGTCATTTAGATCTTTCCTTTGACTTATCTTTTGTAATCTTTGAATAGTGCTTTTGGATATTTGTACCAGGATAGCAGGTAATTTGTTTAGGCAGGTGTGATCTCGCACACGTGCATTTATCTCACAGATTACTGAATCCTAATGAAGAGAACGAAGCTGATACATGAAGCAAAATGTCAGATTTTGCATTAAAGACACTGAATTCATTCGTCCATGATGCTGAAGTGCTGTTCTGTGTTGTCATGGCAACAGACTGAACACTTGTTCCCATGACTTCAATAATGTGTTAGTCACCTAGCACTCATCCCCCATGACTGTACAATACAGATTGACTCCAATTGGTTAGAATTTAAGAAATCAATCATTTCAATTTTCAAGAAGTATTCAAGCATTTGTCATTTGGGTGGTGTAATATTGTCAACAATGTAATATTAGATGGTATCTGATGTAATTTGTAACATTTAATTTTAAGGCACGCTAATAGATCTGGTCAAATTATCTTAAGCCTTCCTGTAGCTCAAACAGAGCATAATGCTAGCTTGGGACGTGCCCGAAACTGAAAACGATGTTCGGAAAGGAAATTACACATTCTATGGAGCCTCTAAAAGAGACATGGAAAAAAAAATATGAGATGGGGGAATTTTTTTTATATTTCAATGCTTTTGCATTCTCTCACAATTATATAGTTGGATAATTATATTGTATATAATTTGCAGGCATCAGGCAGGAATGCATGCACTCTTTTCACTTTCATTTTTTTAATTGGCGATGCATACTCTGTGTATAGGGAGTGACCACACATTTTACTAGATAAGAGCCTGGTTTCACAGACAGGGCTTAGATTAAGCCAGGATTAGGCCTTTTAATTGAACATTTAAGTAGCTTTTATAAACATGCCTTAGACCAAAGCATTACTGGTGTGCATCTTGAGACAAAACTATAGCAGTGACATATAAGATATGTCAGAGCAAGTTGCTTTGTTAAAACAGGTCAAATATGTATTTTAGTCTGGGACTAGCTAGGGGACTATTGAATATTTGTCATTGATGCCCAGGATCTATTGCGAACCAAATCCTCCGACGTTGTCCTGTCAATCATCTTTCCTTACTATCTTTACTTCACTTCACTTCACTTCACAAAATATTTGCCCACATCCTTGAAATATAAGAAGTAATAATAAGATTTTCAGAAACACTTTGTTTCGATGGTCCAGTTTCATTCTACTATCATTCTTCTAACTAACCTTGTAATAACGTCAACTAACTCTCATTAGTGTATTAGTACACTGTAGTAGACTGTTTGGTTAGGGTTAGGTGTTAGGGTTTGGGTTAGTAGAATAAGTTGAAATGCAGTTGCAAAGTTACTTCTTGTAGAATGTCTTTCGGAGCAGCATCAAAATATTAAGAAGACAGTCTTACTAATACTCTAAAGAGAGTTAGTTGACATGTAGTTGCAAAGTTATTTATAGTCAGTAGAATATCTGTTAGGGAGCATCAAAATAAAGTGTTATCAGATATTAAGCGTACAATCTAGTAATACTCTAATGCGAGTTAGTTTACATGTAGTTGCAAAGTTACTTAAAGTTAATAGAATGTCTAAAGTGGACCATCTAAATCGTATTACCAGAATCTTTAATGCCTACTGTCACATTATGATATTATCCATAATGGTAAAGCATTCTCTCTTGGAAAGCCTCTCCTGTAGATGTGGACCAAATGCAGAGGGAGAGATCTGCCATACGTTCATGCCGTGTTTGGATAGGAACTGGACAGGAGTGGGAGGACAGATTAATGTGGCCTTTTACACAGTGCTCTGTGTGCTTGTGATAATAAACACCCTCGGAGCACTGGTGATTGTCAGAAAGGAGGACAGAGGTTGGGCGTATTTTGTTGTTTTCTTCCAGTTTGTAAATGGTCTTCACTAGATTTCATTTAGAAAGGCAGAGTATTGTTAATACGATCATTTTGTGGGTGGATGTTACATGCAAATTTAGTTACAAAACAAGACCATCCACATTCATTACTGCTGTAGCTGACAGCAGTTTAACGCATCCTTGCTGAATAAAAGTATTATTTAAAAAAAGTTTTAATGGCCCTAATCTTTTGAATGTTTGTGTATATAAATATGCTTTTACATTGTGTTGCTATTTTATCAGTGTTATATTTCATTTTGGCAAACTCTCAGAGAGAAACAGTCTAGATTTTTCTAGTTTTTATAGATAAAAAGCACCCCTGTCCACCTTCTTTGCAGGAAGCTGTTGAGATTGTCCTGACCTCTGTGCCGTCTGCTTGCAGATTCAAGATGACAGCAGTGGGATGCGTCTGCTTTTTGTTCGGTCACATCTCACTGCTGCTTCTGGAAGATACCTGTGTCTTTTTGTCATCCACGCTCTGATGTGGGTAAACAGAGGTGTTGAGGATGACAGTTGTCTGAGGAGTTGTGTGAAAATGAAAGTGCTCACATGGTCTCCAAGGGAGTGCATGTGTATGTGCAAACAGGCTCTGAATCAGACTATTACAGGACTTGCAAACAACACTAAGGAAATTCCTTGTACTTCTTTTTATGAATATTTTTTCTTTCCAATGTTTTCATTTTTACTTTTTTTTTATATAATATTTTTTTTGTCCAATTAAGAAGTTATCTTTTGTTATCAAAGAAAATTATGCCTTTGATTTACATTGATAGAATGTTTACCATTCAAACGTAATTGACAGCAATTGTCATAACATTTGCATACTGTTTTGAAATCATAAAAGCCACATTGATTCTCATGCACATTCATAAGAAAACAAGAATCTTGCAGAGAGCCTTAACAATTCTCTTAAAACTTAACCTTACCTAAAACTTTTGTTTTAACTTTTGTTTCAGAAAAAGCAATATGACTAAGACGCCAGAGTTACAATATGTCCTGTAGACTGCATTAATATAAATTCAGCTGATGAGTTGTCAGGTTGGACTGAACTCACTCAATGAGATTCTAGAGCTAGAACTGTTTTATAATGTTCATTATTTATACACTCATATGAACTGCACCATTTGCTCCGTGGTTCCATCAATCTCAGTTATGACCCTTTTGTGCCCTGTGGTCAGAGATTTTCCTCTGTATCTGAGGAGAAGGAATTAAATGGTAGTTTAAGTTGATTAGAGCAGATCTTGGGTTTGATCATTGCCTACGACATGGGACGAGTGGTTTTCTGTGAGTGGAAAAACACCTTTGGTAGATATCATATCCTTCTCTGGCCCTGTCTGTGTCCAGGCATTTTAATTGACAGCATCTGGCTGTAGTCCCATTCCACCACTGCAGGAGTCTTCAGCCCAACCTCATGCTGTCACATATAAAATTCCTGCAACTTCCAGTGGACGTCAAGGCAAGATGTCATAAATGTGATTAGAATGGACAGACTTTGCAGGGAGTTGCTAGATTTCCCTGTAGGGTTGGTTGTTGAAAAATACCCGTAAGTCTGATATATTCTTTGGTGAATTTGTGTCATTTTGGAATCAATTTTGTATATTCTAGCCTGTCAAATTACGAATGAGTTTTACCATTGGGTAAACAACACTATATAGTGGAGTTGCTTTTTTCGATAACTTATTTTATATGAAGACATATTTTCCTTGCAATATTGTTGCTGTTTTATCATGAATAATACGATTTTGGGGCTTTTCACACTGAACTACCATATTTCTAAACCCTGAGGAAAGGCCACTAGTGGTGGCAAATGCTGTAACTGGAATTTGTTTTTGCTTTTGTACATTTCCAGTGACTGCCACAAGCAGTTTTTAAAATCATTCTGTCTTTTGCAAACTGTATTTCTCCAATCAGTATTATTGGCCTCATAAATATGCACATAAGAATGTTAAACTGGGGTTTACAAATGCACAGTGTAAAATATTGAAACCTGAATATCTAGGATTAATTACTAACCAAGGGGGAAATAAGAAGAGTGTGAAACAAGATAACACAGGATTATGTATGCATTATATTTTTAGCATTTTATTTACAGGCAGAGACGAAAATGTGGAGTAGAGAGAGGGAGTGGAATCAGGAAGTGACGTGACCCGTGAGTTTGAACCTGTGAGACTGAGCCAACATATCTTACAATATACACTATCACTCAAAAGTTTAAGAACAGTAAAACTATTTTTTATTACACTTTATTTTCAATAGTCCACTTTAGACATTCTACTAATTTTAAGTAGTTTTGCAACTTCATGTCAACTAACTCCCATTAATGTCTAACTTCATGTCATAGCTCTCATTAGTAGTAAAACCTGTTTAGGTTTTTCCGGTTAGGGTTAGCAGGTAGTCTAATGACTGGTAGTTGACATGTAGAGTAGTTGCAAAGTTATTTATAGTTAGTGGAATGTCTAAAGTGGACTTTCGAAATAAAGTGTTACCAATTTTTTTTTAATGTTTTTGAAAGTCTTTTATGCTCACCAAGGCAGTTGTGCTGCTTAATATTTTTGTGGAAACTGAAATTCCAATTGGAAAATAAATCTTTTGTAAAATTATAAATGTCTTTACTGTCAATTTATCGCAAGTATTAAGTTCTTTCAAAAAACAAAATTCCACTGACCCAAAACCTTTGAATGGTATTGTATAACCTTTGGTATCACCTTCACCACATCTATGACAGGGTAAACGGTTTCAAGTGTGAAAAGCCCATTTTAGTCAATTACTGTCTTGAATGACATGCATTTCCCAGATGTGTAACTCATGATAGGCCATCTGACCCATAGAAACAGCACCAGTACCAGTCTGGCTTGAGCAATTCACTTGTAGCATGGTAGAAAAAGCAGCGATTTGGTCTTTCCTCAGTCGCTTTGTCTTTTAAAGGAAATCAATTTCCCTCAACAGAAGCCTTGATATCTCGAACGACAGAGAAAATCACCCCAATGCTGCATGATCTTCCTATATACTCCAGCCTTTTTGGGGGTAAAAAAATTACTTTCTGAAACTCTGTGTCGGTATGTTTTCATGTGCCCATGGCGCATTGATTGAAATTCTCAGTACAAGGATTAAAATGGATGCCATTAAAAGCCTTTGTAGGAGATTGATGTCTTTCTGTTTTTGTTGGTGTGCTTTTTGCTGTCTTTTGCACTTTTATTTTAAGTGCATTCAAAGGGACGAGGATATAGTGCTTGCCGCCCCCAAAGGTTTAATCACAGATAACATTTGAATTTGAAAGGCTGGTGAGAGGATATCATTCTCTCTTCTCAGAAGTTCAGCTCTTAGCTTTGGGCTCTTAGAGGTGGTTCATGGATTTAGTCGAAAGAGTGGCTCTTTGAGAGGATTTTTATGCCTTTGTGCTCAAGGCTGCTCACATTGCCACTAACACTTGACATTTTGAATGTTAACCAGTTCCAGTGAAAATAAATTATTATCATCTTGTCCAAGCGTGTGTGCGGAGATTTACGCAATGTCGCATACGCTAATGTTGGCTTATATTCTCATGTTAGTGTTGATGTATTTGTTCTTTGTGGCAGCAAATTATTTTGAGGCTTGTTGAATAGTTGTCTCCTAATGATGTGACGTTGTCATAATTACAGCTGAAGTAATATGTGAATTATATAGACTTGAATATGTATATATGATGACTAAACCGGTTTCCTTGGTTACCACCTCAATTAAACACAATGTTTGTTTGCAAGTGTCTATTTAATGCGAAGTAAAAAAAATGACTAATCTTGTAAAACTAACTTGACTAACTTGTGGCAACTGGAACGTTTGAAAACCGTGTTGACATAGCATTCTTATATTTAAAAAGAATAAGTAGATTCTCTCCAACCTTCTGTTTTGACTTCCTTTTTTGGGGAATTGCATTGAAGGCTTAATTAAGGGGATCAAACATTAATCCTTCTCATAATTTGTACCCTTCTTGGAAGAGATTTACCAGTAGCTGTAAATCTTTGATTTACAATGCAAATTTACTAGCGGCCCATCTGTGCTTTATCTTTTCTAATATGTCTGTTGCCATAGAGGATTTATGAACTGTGTACTTTAATTTCCTTTTTTTCTCCTTTCATCAAGTTTGTCCAGCTTCTTTTGTCTTTCGCAGTATTCATGGCATTTGACCATAGAAAATTAGTATTTCCTCTAGTTCTGAGACATTCATTAAGCGAAAGGCTCTTGCTCTGACATCATTCAAGCCAAAAAATATTATAATGTCGCTCTCTGTTGAGAATCCTTTTTTTAGTTCTGTAAATCAAATTCCGTTTCTTTGTTTAACTCAAATTTTACTTAACCTTCATTTTGGACAATTATGAAAAATGCCATGCATTGCATGACTGAGTTTAATATTTTAATATTTGATTAACACACATACTGGTAACCAGCATGGGACTTTTTCAAGCAGTTCGCCATGATATGTTATCTATTTTAAGGCATACATACAGATCTGCTTATCTTGTTCTTCTTGTGTGATTTTATCTTTCCCCCTGGTTATCTGTCTTCACTCTAGCTCTGTTAGAGAACCTTGAGCTGTCTCCATACCTAGCGCCTATACAGTACATATGCAGCATCTTAACTATGATGAAACCTGACATAATTGGCTGATTTAAAACACCCTGCATAGCAACTCTCTTAAGTCACTCATAGCTCAAATAACGCTACTCTAGTAAAGAGTATACAAGATTAATCTAAACCTTACTGTTCATTTCCAGAGTTTGATATTAACATTTGAATATACTTCTGGCATGACACACAGTCAGGCAGCTATTGTCCATGTAGGTAACGGGCATATTCTGCTTGTGCTGTCTCTAGTGATTCTGAAAGCAGAAAAATTTATAATGCACACATATTGGGTGAAATAGACCAGTTTGATATTGTTAAAGGGGTCACGAACAGTATTTTTTTGTTACAATGCTTCCTAAAAGGTGCAATTAAAACGTTAGTATGATTTTTACATCAAAAGTGGTCATAATGTAGAAATAAAAGGCCATAATTTAGTCTTCTGATTTGAACGCTCTGTGAGACTTCAATGTGAACGCCCACTGCTATGTTTGGCTAACATCATTGCATATGAAATAAGTATTACATGTGGAACTCTCTCGAAATCTTTTACTACATTTTTACTGTTATTGCTGTCAAGATTAACTAATTGTGAAAAGTGATTATTATTGCATTATATTTAGATCTACTCCCATCACATGATAGGTTGCAGTAATGAGCATTGTATCCGATGAGAGACATGTCTGTTGAGCGTATGAATGCAGTGATCTCGTCATTGCAATTCGATTTCTGCACTCTCATGAGTGCTTCTTTTAAGAACAGTGCAAATACAATGACAGTGCCATTGATTATAACGTGAGTTTTGGCGAGAATTCAGAACTCATTCACTGATAAACTTGTGCTATGTGATTGCTCCAGCGATTATAAAGGGAGGGTTCTTTAATTGCTTTGTTTATGATTTAATCACAATTTAAATAACAGATTTTTTTTCATGCTATTAAGAGAAACGATGTGAAGTTGTCCATTTAGTCACTGGCTTGATTTACTGACCCATAAACAGCAGTAAACGATTTTGAAACAAAGAACGTCTGACTATACTTTGATCATTACATATCAGAAATCATTGAATCACAGATTAGGCATAAAAATTAACATGGTTACTTACATGTTGTAGCATTACTGTCGGCTCCATATCTTGCAGTAAAAGCAAAGCCTGTGCCAAAATTTATTTTAATTAAAATTGATTTACCAAAGACTCCATAGTGAAATGAACAAATAATGCTCTACTGAGACATCTTAAAAATATATAAGCACTTCCCTACCATTAGAATCCTTTGGAAGGTCATATTATTTTTAGTCCAGTGATCCTGTATCATTGTTCTCATCTCAATAAAGTGCCAGTGGCTGGGGCCAAAGATGTGATGATGTAGATCTGATTCTGCAGAGGCAGTCTTTCGTCACGCTATTACACCACAATGTGACAAAATCCAAAAGGAATCATTTTTGGAACTTGGATTCAATAAAAGCTTTGGACTAATGAGGAAGTTTTGAGTTCTGAAACTGACCACTTGTATGTCAAAAGGTCAAGGAAAATTAATTTCTCAATTCACGACCCCTTTATACTATATTGTTTGCAATGCTTTGCAGTATTGAATGAATAAAGTTTGTTTCACAATTGCAATGCCTTCTGGTATTGTTTTATTTCTGAAGGATTTATACAATCAGCCTTTTTGCCAGAAGAATGTTTCTTAGAAAGTATCTTAATTTTGCTGCCTGTAAGTGTTATTGTTCACTAAAACTATCAAAAAAACATTTTTGTAATTAAAATTTTTAATTGAAATAAAGCTAAAATAAAATATAAATATTAGATGAAACGATTTAAACTAAACTAAAATTAGAAGAAATGTTGCCTTGGCAACTAACTGAAAAAAGTTTAAGTAGGCTACTAAAATTAGTAACTGGAAACTAAAATAAAAATTATTTAAAAAACAATAATAACAATAAAACATTATTTTGTACAATAATAAATAACAAAAATACTCAAATTAAAATGAAATGGGAAGAATAAAAGCTAATTCAAAATGTTAACAAAAACTATAATTGTAAAATAAATAATACCAATATAAAACGGCTACCTACTTTAAAATGTCTTGTTAGGCAGCTCACTAAGTTTTGGATCATGGCTTGGCTCTCTTTCACACTCTCCTCTTCTATCTTCTCTCTCACTTTCCCTTAATCATTAAACCTGATTATACTGGGTCATGACTTGAATTGATTGACTGCTGATTTCTAACAGCTCCCCCTGGCTGTGAGGTGGACACGTCGTGCTATAAATCAGAAAACTCAAGCCATTCTAGCTAATAGAATATCCCAACCCAGACAATAAAAAGATTACTGTTCTTCATCTGTCCGCTCCTGAGAGCCCAAACTGAACCTTGGAGAAATCCAGCTCTTAATACAATATCCCAGAAATGGAGGGCGCAGGAGTGATTGATCAATCACCATGGAGATTTTGTAAAGGAGGAAGGGAAGCTAAAAGCAAGAAGATTGGAATTGATTTTTAGTTCTTAATGCTGCGCTGAGCTTGATTTATATTCCTCTGATGGAATGATTACCTGCATCGCTTGTCTTTTGTTTGTCTGCATTAATATGTTTATGAGGGACTGTTGAGAGGAGGGGAGAGATACTGTCAGTTGCTCCGTCTGTGAATGGGGGCTGACAGCTCTAATAGCTGTTTGTGTTTTTGTGTCTGTCTGAGGGAGTGCTCTCTAAAATGGATCTGACAGCCTGTAAGACTGTGGTCATCTTTTATTTGACTGACAGCTGCATCAGGGTCGGGAGGTAGAGATGGGCAGGTGAATCATGGTAGGCCTTGACTCCTGTGTAGGTTCCACTGAAATATCCATGACCTTGTGGCTATGTATCCACCGCAGGCTTGTTCTAACATAGACCTGGGGAAGATGGCCGCCATCATGCCTGAGCTGGTATTGATTTGGATGCAATGTCTCTCACAAGTATGAAACTGTGTTCCATTACCTGCACAGTAAGACAGGATGAGACGTATTCGGGAATCTGGCCATGTGGAAACTGAAGTCTTCCTGAGCATGATGTGCCATGTGATTGCATCCATTAGAGATGTCAAAATGCACTTATTTTGGTCAATACTAAAGTAAAAAACATTTAAGGATACCAGGTTTTCTACAGTATCTTGAAAAGTGACTCATTGTGTCACTCGACTACTGTCACAGCAGTCAAGTCAGTCTGGTTTTATGTGCTGTTAAACCAGCTGTGATGAAAAATATTGGTGTGTACAGTAATTATATAGTATACTGTATATATACACTACCATACAAGAGTGTGTAGTCTGTAAGATTTTTTTTAAATTGTTTTAAAATAAATCTCATATGGTCGCCAAGGCTCAATTTACTACAAAAAAATTATTTTGTTAAAAAATGGAGTAAAAACAGTATATTGTGAAAATAAAATTAAAATAAGTTTTAATATATTTTAAAAATCACTTTATTCCTGTAATGGCAAAGCTGAATTTAGCATCACCTTCATTACAGAAATCAGCTTCATATTATCATCAACACTGCCCCCCCCCCCCCCATCTATTTACTATTACTCTATTACTGAGCCTAACATTTTAACGGTTGTGTATATATAATTTTTTGTACTTTATATTGTTTGCATATTTATTTTTTATAATTCAAGAGATTTCTAGTGAGTGTCCAGAGTTCTTATAAATTATTTTAGACCAGGACCAGACTGTTTATAACCCATAAGTAATACCATAATTTCATTAGCTTTAATTTACAGTATTCAACATCATAATTGTTTTGGTAACACTTTATTTTGATGGTCCCTTTTGAACATTCTGGTGACTATAAGTAACTTTGCAACTACATATCAGCTAACTCTCATTAGTGTATTAGTGTACTGTCTGCTTAATATCTGATAACTCTTTATTGTGATGGTCCTCCAACAGACAGTCTACTGACTATAAGTAACTATGCAACTACATGTCAACTTATTCTAACCCTACCAGTCTACTAATACTCTACTAACACTCTAATGAGAGTTAGTAGACATGTAGGTACAACGTTACTTATAGTCAACAGAATGTGTTAAAGGGACCATCCAAATGAAGTGAAACCATTGTTTTTGCTGTGGTATTAAAATTGGTATTTTGAATCATTCAAATTTCACAACTAATGTCATTGAGACATCCCTATTTCCTTGCAATAGACCTAAAATGCCCATTTCAGTCAGACGAGTATATCGCCATTGTTATGTTATGCAAGTTAAGTTGTTATGCTTGTGTTTTTTAGTTGTCTGAGTTTTGGTTTTACTTCAGTGTCCTCAAAAGCCTGGTAAATGACTTCAGGACAAGCAAACTACATTCCAGTTTTATGTTAAAAGTGGTACAACTACAAATACATCATGTATAAACCAGCTTTGAACTATTACAAGCCATTTTCTTGTACAGACATGCTGACACATGTCCTTTCCTAAAAAACCCAAACATGGACACTCTATCCCTCCTCCTACTTCCACTCTTTCACCATCACTTATTTTCACCTTCTCTCAGCTCTCTGCAGCTCATCATTTCAAAAAGAAGCCATTCATAAGGGTGTGTGTGTGTGTCTGTATTGGCAGTATTAGGTTGGGCCCAGATGAAAACACACTCTTGACAGGGAATTGAATATCAGTTCTTTAAAGTTTTTTTTTTTTTTCATGGCGGTCAGATTACTGTGTGTGAAGAAAATCTTTAGGATGACACCTGCAAAAGCCAGGTTAATATCAACATCAAACAGCAACCTATTTTACTACAGAAATATAGCTTATTTCAGGGTGAAATTAAAACAAGAAAAAATATTTGAAACTGATATTCAGCAAGAAAAAAGTGGTTTGAATTTCATGATATTTATCCTCGTCTCTCCCTTTCATATACACTGTTACACTCTCATTCCTTCTGTTGGGCATATTTATCTTATCTGTAACGTGCTACTCTTTCCCATAAACACTTTATAGTTGTCCAACAGGGGTGTCTTACTTAAATTACCTGATTACACTTTCTCACTTTCATATTAACACCTTATCTCTCGCTAAATCTTTTCCTTTCTCACACTTTTGGAAGACTTATGATGAATAACCTGACTAATGGAGACCTATTTAACTCTAATCTTCCAATTTTAAATATTTATTAATGGTTAATGAGAACAGTTATCTTGGCTTTTTAGAAGATAGAGAGATGGAAGATTAAACTTTATCCTTATTCTGTAACATTTGCCATCTGCTCTTTTTTCCATTCTGTCTCCTTTTTTTTCCCCCTTCAAATGAATTATACTACTATGTATCCCACTTATTCAACAGCCATATTTTTATTTAGGCTCCATGATGTGTAGAGCCTGCAGGGCCTTTATAAAATGGCTTTTTCGGCGAGTGTGTTGACTATTTTGTTCCTCCAAATCATGTATGTATTCGGACCTGTGATTTAATGGTTAGCACATTAAACAGTGCATTGAGCTTATATGTACAACAAGAGTTTCAATCTTCCTTTTTATTTTTTGTTCTCTCACTATGTTGTGAATTAAAAACCTTTATAGTTGTAATAGTGTAACTACATTAATATTACAAAAATATATTCTAGGACACAATATAACAATACTTTTTATAAAATTTTATATATATATATATATATATATATATATATATATATATATATATAATTTTTTTTTTTTAAGACAATATAATAATCATGGAGGCATAGCACTGAATATGAATAAATGATAAATATGAATAAACGGAACAAAATCGCAATATATTCACTATATATATGGATGGCTTTTGCAAAAGTGAATTTGCTTAATTTTATCATGTAAGTGTATGTAGTATAAAAAATCCACAATACACCGTCTCTTGTACCTTATTTCTAGAATGCCTCAAGCTTTTATGAATGGCTTTTCTTCATCAGTTAAATGACTTGTCTCATTAATACTCAGGCACAATTGTGTGAATCACAGCTCACAGGGCTCCTGCTGAATTCATTATCCTTATATTACCTGTGGATCAAATATCAGCCAGAGGGCATGTGACACTTTGTCTTTATATAAAGCCAGTAAGACATTCCACAGAGCTGTGGGCTTCCAGCAGTCATAAGGAACACTGTCCCATAGAGCTGTTCTTATGTTGGCCAGACACACTGGCAGAACAGAAACCCTATACTGCCTGGCCAGGATAATGATTTCCTAGTGGAAGGAAAGGAACCATAAGTCAACACTGAAGTCAAACGGAATATGTGTGCTGAATCACTCGAAGTGTTTCTGAGTGCCGTGGGAAGAGAGCGTGTTAAGAACTCTTGAAGAATGTCATCTGCTCATGCGTGTCGTGACGCTGGCGGCCCTCAGGCACCCCTCGGGCTGAGCTGATTCTGCCCTTCTGCGTTAGACTCTGTCGAGCTGCACTACAAAGCTCTTGCTCCACGCTGTGGTCACAGGCTGCACTGCTTCTGCATCTCAAACTAGACCATGTGTATCAAAAGCTTACATATGAAGAAAAGAAACATCCTCAGATGATAAGGCAGCAGCATTGTGGTGCATTTTGTTCCTGTCATAGAGTTTCTTCTGCTAAGTTCTGTATCAAAGTTATTCTCGGCAACTGGAAAGATCCATTTACATGGTACAGTATAATATATTATAAAACCGCTAAGTCAGCTTATGTTTTATCTCTGAAATTATTCATGCTCAGCCATTCTGCTTTTTTCCCAGAGATTAATCATTGAAATGTGCCACATTAATGGAACTGGATCTCTGGTGCAGAAACTGTTTCACGTCCAAAGCTTGTTCTGCACTTTTTGACTAATAAAGGCATTGAGAAATTTTTAAGCCATTACTTAATGTAAGCTTAATGCATCAAACATAATGATATTTCCATGTGCCCTTTGAATACAGGTGCCCTAAAATTACATTTCATGTGTCCTTAACTTATTAAAATAAAGCTAATGCTAGCAAAGGCTAATATTGCAGCGTTAAAGGCGATAATGCCAGTGGCAGGGCGACTTGTTTGGGTTGTTGCTTGGCCTACTTAACTAGAACTCAGTTTCTTACGGTATCAGGTTTCTCTGCAGTATCTACAGGTGAATGTTGGATCTACCAAACTTAATCACATTTGATATTGGGGACACGACAGAGCTGAAAGCAGCTCATGATAAACAGACTATGCACCGTATTGACATTTCATACTTGACGCCCTTTTCTTTTGTATACACGTAGCACACGCACTAGCACTCACACATTTCTAGTCACACCTGAAAGCCTATATCCGAGGATCATGACTAAGGGATGGTGTGGGGTGGAGTTATTTTGGGATCCCTGGGAAAAGGTCTCATGTAGACGGTAAGCAAGATTTGATGATTGGGACATTGAGTGTTAATGAGGCAGGGGGTGTGTTTTTGTGAGTATGTGTTTGTGTCATCTAATGGAAAAACAGTAGATGGTTTGTCTACATTACTCTCTCTGTGCAGATACTCTGTGGCCCCTTCTTGTATGTGTTGGCCCCTGGGATGGGGAGAAGCTCTACCACCTGAAGCTTTAAAGGTTAAGAAAGTGCATGGTACAGTTCAGATAGCTGCAGGACTCCATTCTGAAATTCCCACGTTTATTTTGTGACTCTTTATGTGAGTGTTTAAGTACAGCACGGATTTCCTGTTTATGCTATGGCCTTGAATATAAACCTAGAGTCTAGAAATGTTGTCTCTTAATATCATTAAAGGATTAGTTCACCCAAAAAGGAATATTGTCATCAATGAGTGTGTTTACATACACACCTGAATACTGGTTATGGCTAATAATCTGACAGCGTGTAAAGTCATGCATAGTTTAAATGCATTAAAAAGTGCTCTTTATCAGGTGAAGGCCATAAACTGTATAAGAAAAAACTGATTTTTACACCGATTTCACTCTGCGTGTAAATTTTTACCAGTGGTCTGATGTGTTTCTAAAGCTGTATGAATAATGTATTGATCACTCTTTTCCATAGAATTGCAATGAATGGAGACGAGAGTATCATGGTACTTTTTGTTTCCTTTTTGAAGCTGTAAAATTCACTCATCATTCATTGTAATTGCATTGAAAAGAGCAATAAGTATATTTCTCCCTTTGTTTCACTCCCCCCAAAAAGGAAAAAAGTAATACAGGTGCTTTCAGAACAATATGAGACCGAATTTTCACTTTTTGATACATTTATCTTTAAATGCTGGGATGCACTACATGACTTCAAGTCTAAACATCATCTGTCAACTCTGACTACACAAAATCTACAGAATGGCTCTGACTTTCGGCAACTAGCTTAAACTTCTCCAGACTGCAAATAGTGGCAAAAAAAAATCTGAGAAAAAGTTGTGTAGTGTATTCCAGCCTTAAAGTAAACAAATTTAGTTCTAATCCTTCTAACCTTTTCATTTTTTTGTTTTTCCTCCATTCTCATTTATCTTTTAGGATGAACATGTGGTTCTGCTAGATGATGGTTCTCTCACACCTGGTTTGTTCAAGCAGATTCATGAAGTGGCAGAGGGTTTCAAGCCAAAGCAACAACACTCTAAAGAACAAACCGTTGAGCTGTGTTTTCACATGATGCCTTTGGCTGCTTACGCGTAGGGTCATTATATGGACGGGAAGAGTACGATACAAAAACAGAGACACCGGAGCGGCGACTCCGCCGCAGGCTATGGGGGCCATGGTGACTTAGATTCAATGGTTGTTTCCTGGCAGGGCAAATTCATTGCCGTTTAATCCCTGCCCTGCTTTTATTCTACCTCCCTACCAGAGTGAGGCGCCAACCTCTCTCTGACCCTGCCACCCACTTGGCCAAGATAGCTATGGCTGGAGTGAGGAAGTTGGCACGAGTAGTCAGGCACCAAGGTCTCCACCGCCTGATCCTTGCACTAATTCTCTTCTGCCTACTCTCCATGGCCTACCTGGCTTATCATGTCACTGCCGGACCCAAGATCAAGGAGGCCCCTCTGCCGCTACCACTGGGGGACTGTGTAGCTACATCGTTAGTTGGTGGTGGACAAAGGGCTCCACTTTTCCTGCCATCGCAGATCAGCCAGAGGCGACACTCGCCGAGGACAGCAGACACCTCTCGAACAGAGCCTGTGGTGTTACTCTTCGTGGAAAGCATCTACTCCCAACTCGGACAAGAGATTGTTGCCATTTTAGAGTCAAGCCGCTTTCATTACCGCACTGAAATTGCACCGGGGAAAGGGGACATGCCTCCTCTGGCTTGGCGAGGTCGTGGCCGATACACACTCATCGTCTATGAGAATCTGCTCAAGTACGTCAACTTGGACTCGTGGAACCGCCAGATACTGGATAAATACTGCCAAGACTATGGAGTGGGAATCATTGGCTTCTACCGGGCGAATGAAAACTCGCCATCCAGTGCTCAGCTCAGAGGCTTCCCTCTGTTCTTGCGTTCAAACCTGCCACTGTGGGATTACAGAGTCAACCCTGCTGCACCCCTACTCTACATCACCAAACCCAATGAGATGGAACCTGGCCCTCTACCTGCAGACAACTGGACCACCTTCCTGTCCAACCACAGCACCTATGAGCCTGTGCTGTTAGCTAGCCCCAGACCAGCAGAAGCCAATCAGCTCCCAACACACTCACACCAACAGAGAGCGCTGCTAGCTACGGTTGTGCAGGACCTAGGTCTTCACGATGGGATTCAGCGGGTGTTCTTTGGTGGAAGCTTGTCGTTTTGGCTGCACAAGCTGCTGTTTGTTGATGCTGTGGGGTATTTAACTGGCAGGAGGCTCAGTCTCTCATTGGACAGATTTTTGCTGGTGGACGTGGATGACATCTTTGTTGGGAAGGAGGGGACGCGCATGAAAGTGGCGGATGTTGAGGTAAGAGCCTTAAAAATGTATTTGATATACTTTACAAGTGTTATTCATTTTATAAGACCTAATGTGCTTGCTAAAACTAGCATCATTGTAACTATTGCTCATATAGTAGCGGTAGGGCTGCATGATTTGAGGGGGAAAATCGATTCGCTATAATAAATTTTCCTGAATAAAATTTACTATTTGCAAAATGCCGCAGGTTTGCTGTGCTACACAATTTGGCCAATCATTTTCTGATTACATATATTTGACTTTCAGGTACATCAGAAAAATTACAATACTAATATTTATGACAGTCTTAATTTTCATTTTCAAATGTTCAACCATTGAGTGTGAATTTTTTTGATCATATTCACAAAAAGTTTATGGCCCCCAGAATGTTTTTGTATGAATGTGTAAACAGCCAATATATATAAAGAAGCCTCTGCTTTATAGCTTCATTTGTTTTTTTTTAATCAACACTTGAATGTGGGTAAATTTCATTTAAAAAAGAAAATATTTTTTTTTTACGTCTGGATCGTATTCAGAATGATGATAATACATATAATAGTAACTTTAGGCAGTTTTGATTTATATGCTGTTGGATATTTAATGATCACATTATATCTTGCTTGTGCGTTAGCAACTTTTATCCGCTCCTTCTAGTTTGTGCAGATCATCTTTTTTGCTTGTTTTTGGATCCAGCAGCAGGATTTAAGATTATGATTTAGTTTTTTTTTCCTGGCGGACGGAAATTACAAAAACAATTGACTTGAATTGAGGCATAGTCAAAAACAATTGACTTGAATTGAGGCAAAGAGTTCAGCCATACCTAGTGACCGGAATATCGCAGAGACGTGGGGGTGGGCTGTTTTGACTTGAGTCAGTGTGCAACCGCCCAGAACACCTTAGCAAAGGAACTTATACATTTTAGCAACCATATAGAAAAAAAAACTAATCAAAACTAGTTTGTTGATATGAAATTGTCTGTTTGTGATAAGGTTGATAGAGAATCAGACATCAATCAGTCCTGACCCAGTTTGTCTTCCATCAAAGGTCTCTTTTGTTTGAATAATCCAAGCTCTTTACTCTCAGAGCTACTGCCATCACACTCCCAGAGCTCCTCCATGACTGAAATGAAGCTAATGAATTAGCACGGTTAATACGGATCAGGGAGATGTATTCTCTCTACTGTTGTTTGTAGAGAGCCTTGATTATTGTGTGAGAGGGAGAGCTTGTTTGTAATGCACTGGAGCATGCTATTCTTTTTCTTCCTCTGTCTTTCTCTGTCCCCCTCTCTCTCTCATCTCCTCAGAGTGAAAGAAGGCTCTCGCTGAAGGCTAGCATGGGGCTAATTAGACTGGCTCACTTTTTAATTTGAGCAGATAAGTTCTCATAAGGGTTTCTGTGTGGCCCAGCACACCAAAAGCAATGTCATGCCTGAGGTTTTCAGTTTCACATTTCTCTCTCTTACCCTTTCTATTTCCCCCCAGTAAGAGCGCACTTTTTCATTTTTCATATTTTGTTCTATTCTTATTATTTCTTCTCATCCTTTACCTTCATTGCCTTTCTTGTTTCTGCAAGACCTGCCCTCTTTTATCCACCTATTCTCCAACCTGCATCTTTAAAATGACAAAATAATATACTTGATTGACTAGGACTGCCTAGGATTGTTTCTTTCTTCTGCTGAACACAAAAGAAGATATGAAGAATGTTGTTAACCAGACAGTTGACAGCACCCACTGACTTCCATAGTAGGAAAAAAAAAAACTATGGAAGTCAGTGGGTGCCGTCAACTGTCTGGTTAACAACATTCTTTAAAATATCTTCTTTTGTGTTAAAAAAAAAAACCCATAAGTAATGCGAAGATTGAATTTAAGAACCTGAATTTAAAGTTTAGCTGTTTATGTTTGTTTGACATTATTTTATGTTTAATATACAGTAGAACTGATGTGCAGTCACAACTTTAAATGTGACTCATCCAGTCAGAAACTTTTTTTTGTCAATAAAATATTAAATCTTAAAAATAAAGTCTCTTTTTGTTACAAATAAAAAGAGAAAATGACTTTATTTTTTTATTTTATTTTTTTTGACTGGATTATCCAAAATTGGTATTAACAAGGGTATTTACTGTCAACAATTGTTTTTAAATCCAGCAAAATTAACTGTTTTGCAAGATATCATCACTGTGACTCATATTGTGATACATTCATACCACCCACTAGTAGCTTCATATACCCAAAATAAAAATCTTAGCCCATAATAGCTGCTCATCATGTGTTAAATATATACTATAAAATTATGTATATTGAACCAGTTGAAATTAGTTTTTTTTTTCTTCTTCTTCATCTCACTAGGCACTGCTTCACACACAGAACAAACTTCGTTCTCTGGTACCTAATTTCACCTTCAACCTGGGATTCTCTGGCAAGTTTTTTCATACAGGTATGATAAAGTTTTTACAAGTTAAAAGTTACAGGTCAAATCTATCTCCACCTCCACACATGTATTCTTTGTTTGTCTCTTTCTGGTCTTGGTATTCAGGGACAGACGAGGAAGATGAGGGTGACGACACGCTGCTCCGACACCGGCAGGAGTTCTGGTGGTTCCCGCACATGTGGAGCCACATGCAACCTCATCTCTTCCACAACGTCAGCGTGCTCGCAGAACAGATGAGACTTAATAGACAGTTTGCACAGGTCAGAATCTGCCCTGATACAGTACATCCCAAATAATATGTTGTTGAATTCTTGATTCTGATCGGTTTATATATATATATTCCACAAGAATTAGTTTGATTTTGCATGACTACAAAGTAATCCCAGGTTGTGTCTCTTTTAGGAGCATGGGATCCCCACAGACATGGGTTACGCTGTAGCCCCCCATCATTCAGGAGTTTACCCTGTGCACAGTCAGCTTTATGATGCCTGGAAGAGTGTATGGGGCATCAAGGTGACCAGCACAGAGGAGTATCCTCATCTCAGGCCTGCCCGCTACCGTAGGGGATTCATACACAACGGCATTCAGGTAGGAACCCAAGTTCACCTGACTCAGTCAAACATGTTTCTCAGGGGGCGTTCACATAAGATGCTTGGTTGCATCTAGCAAAACAACTAGACTGAATGCAACAGATTGCAGCGCTAAATTTTTTTTTACTTGATGCCAAAGACGTCCATCTGAATGTGTATGACTTCAACAGTCTCATGACAGCTGCCTAATAGCTGCCGCTGTCAACAATGGCAGGTATTAATGTGTCACTCATAAACTATGAAAATAGTTTTGCCTTTTGGGTATGGTGCACACCTCAGAGAAAATGGGCTTTCTTTCTTTCTTTCTTTCTTTCTTTCTTTCTTTCTTTCTTTCTTTCTTTCTTTCTTTTTTTTTAAAATAGTGGTAACACATTAAGGTGCAGTAGGTGTCATAAACTAACAACAATACTTTTACAGCATATATTAATCAAGATTAATGCAAATTCCTAAACACTAAAGTTTGAAATAAGATTTTTTTAAATTGTTTTTGTAAGAAGTCACTTATGCTCACCAAGGCTGTATTTATTTGGTAATACATTAAAAACAGTAGTATTGTGAAATATTATTACAATATTGCAATTTAAATTAACTGTTTTTTTTATTTTCATATATTATTTTAAAATATAATTTATTTTTGTGATGGCAAGCTGAATTTCCAGAAGCCATTCTGCCAGTTTTCAATGTCACCTGATCCTTTTGAAATCATTGTAATATGCTAATTTGGTTCTCAATTATTAATAATGGTTCTTATTATCAATGTTGAAAACTGTTTTTGCTGCTTAAATTTTTTTTTTCAGGATTCTTTGATGAATAGAAAGTTCAATGGTTCAACAGAATTTATTGAAATAGAAATATTTTGTAACATTATACATGTCTTTACTATCACTTCTGATCAATTGAATGCTATATAAAAATATTGGGGTATTCTGATTTCCACAAAATTTTTACATTGATAATAACTTTTGGCCGCTATTGCCTTTTGCACTTTTTCATTTTTAAAATACATTTTTCAAGTTGTTTAAGTTAATAATAATGAACAAACATAAGGTAACAATGAACAATTCTCTGTTTTTAAATGAACATTAACCTAGATTAATAATGCTGTTAAAATTGTTCACTTTTAGTACCTGATACCTAATGCATTAACTAATATTAACAAATCAAGCCTTATTGTAATGTTACAAACGTTTTTTTTATATATAAGAAATTATTTCCCAATATTGCTCTCATTTCTGTTAGTGTAATTTGACTTAAGTTGTATGTGGTTTTGTGTATCAGGTTCTCCCCCGGCAGACATGTGGGCTTTTCACACACACCATCTTCTATAAAGATTATCCAGGAGGCCCTCAGGAGCTTGACAAAAGCATCCGTGGTGGGGAGCTGTTTCTTACAGTGCTGCTCAATCCCGTTAGTGTCACACCCACAAAGACACTCTAACCCAAATAATTATGCAATATGACAAACGTTTATTTTTTTGACCCACTTGTTCCCGTCCTCTCCCATGGGTAGGTTAGTATATTCATGACTCACCTGTCAAACTACGGCAACGACCGGTTGGGCCTGTACACCTTCGAGTCGTTGGTGAGGTTTGTGCAGTGCTGGACTCACCTGCGCCTGCAGACTCTGCCTCCCGTCAGACTCGCTCACAAATACTTCCAGATTTTCCCTGATGAGAGAGACCCCTTGTGGCAGGTTTGTGCACTTACATTTTCATGGTTATGGTGAATCCTCTTATTACTGGGTGAATGTCACGAAGGCTGTCAACTGTGCCAAAGACATCATATTTCACCCCAAAATCAGTAGTAAAGTGAACAATATAAAAAATTATATACAGCTTTATTTTATAAATTGTAATATCTAATTTAAATTATTGTTGTTTCATTGCATCCAACATGGTTCTAAAACTAAATTGGCTTTAAATCCAAACAGCCGCTTTTTATTTTATTTTATTGCCGGGCATATGCTGTCAAAGCGATTGATCGTATCGTAACATAAAAGTTTTTGTAAATATAAAATGTTTTATCAATATATTTTTTATTTTTATATATATATATATATATAAAGCAAATCACACTGGAAGACGCCAGTCGCCAGACACATTAAAATTACAAATGACAGCACCCACGCTTACCTTAAAAAAAAAATATATATAATCTCGAAAGAAACTTAATTGAGAGACTTCCTGCAGTACCTGTGGATCCTCTGTTAAAGACCCTTGAATTAAAATGCTGTTTACATAATGAACAGGAACATTTACAGTACTTACAAGTGATTTGTATTAGTCTCATATTAATTTATGCTCGCATTATACTTACAAATACTCCCCCTGATAAACAGAACCCATGTCATGACAAGAGACACAAAGACATCTGGTCCAAAGAGAAGACCTGTGACAGACTGCCCAAGTTTCTTGTGGTTGGCCCTCAGAAGACCGGTAACACAAAACATTAGAAAATGATTTCCGTTTAGAACATAGATGTGAGGTTGTTTGCAGTAACAGAAGCATGAACCCGTGTTGTTTGTCAGTCTTTTAAACCATAAGAAACTAAAATACAATTCAGTGATTAGCCAGGCTTTATGATGTAGAACACATTTGGCATACAAGTCACGGAACACAGAATGTTTCCAAGAAATGTGATTTAATATTTAACTAAAACAGCTTGATGCGGTACTGTATTCTGGTGTCATGATCTTTCCGCAGGAACTACCGCACTGCACTCGTTTCTTGCCCTTCATCCTGCCATTACCAGCAGTTTCCCCAGCACCGTCACCTTTGAGGAGGTGCAGTTCTTCAGCGGACCAAACTACCAGCGAGGCATTGACTGGTAACCATGGAAACTCCATGCCTCACGCTCTTTGTTTCATTTGCAAAGCTTCACTCACATCACACTGACAGAACTTACTTAAAATACTTTTAAAAGTCATCAAACATGTGGTTTTGCAGGGTAGACAAAAAAAAAAAAACGGTCAAATAAGTTCTGTAAACTTATGTTGATTTGGACCACCTAGGAATGCCTTAGCAAGCACTCAGAACACATGCACAGGAACATGTTTAAAACAAACAACAGACAATGCATCAAAGTAAACAACATAATTATTCCCCTCTTAATATTTTATTGGTATAGGGTTTGCCATTTGCTTAACTGTGCAGGCTAATTCTGTCCCTCTGTCTTGTCTCAGGTATATGGATTTTTTCCCCGTACCCTCAAATGTGAGCACAGACTTCCTGTTTGAGAAGAGCGCAAACTATTTTGACACTGAAGCTGCCTCAAAGAGAGCAGCTGCCCTGTTACCAAGAGCCAAAATCATCTCTATACTCATCAACCCTTCTGACCGGGCGTATTCCTGGTATCAGGTGCGTTTGTGTACACAAGAAACCAAAGGATCAAGGTTTAGCTGGTTAATTTGCATGACTCGGTTAGCCCCTGCTGGTAGATGTCATAACTACACCGTCTGATGTAAAATTGATATTAATTTCCATTGGAAATGGAAACATTTCTGTCTGATGTCTTTGATGGGACATTGCCTTCGGAGGGCGCATTCCAAGGTAGGAAGGCATCAAGGCACATCTGAATCAAATGTTAGCTTTACTTTACTTTTCCTGAGAAAACTTAATTTGATCGATTTTTGAGGGCAGCACAGATGTACCCTTCACTGCATTTGATATCCCATAATCCTGTGCTTTCCATTATGTGAGGGTTGAGAGATAAAGTAGCTTCTGAGATGACATCTGAAAGTTGCCGTGGTTGGTCAGTTTGTGTAAATATATACGTTTTTGACAAACGTTTCCAAAAGTCTGTCCGAGCTTTCGGACACAGCCGTTAATTTCTTGTCTCTAGAGTTTAGATGATTGGTTAAAAAAACACTTTGCAACAGAACGTAATGCCCATAAGGAAAGATGATTCCAAATCACATGCAACTGCAAGTGAGACAAATGGGTATGATAAAGGCCCCAATGTAATATGTATATATAATGGCTCTGAGGCTCCGCCTTCTTTTGTGTGGAATTTTTTTCCGGTTCATTTCTTTTGTTCAGTCCGTCAAGGTCAGGCATCTGCGAGTAATAACATGAAGTGACGGCCAAGTATGGTAACCCATACTGGGAATATATCCTCTGTGAGAATCGAACTTAATTTATCCTCTCTCTCTCTCTCTCTCTCTCTCTCTCTCTCTCTCTCTCTCTCTCTCTCTCTCTAGCATCAGAGGGCTCATCAGGATCCTGTGGCTCTGAACTACACGTTTCACGAAGTGATCTCTGCTGGGCCGTCCTCTCCCGCAGCTCTGCTGTCTCTGCAACGGCGCTGTCTTCAGCCTGGAGCCTACAGCAGTCATCTGGAGCGCTGGGTACATCATTACCAGCCCAGTCAGGTGTGTGTGTGTGTGTGCACGCAAGCCAACAGCTGACTTCTAGTTAAAACACTATTAACCTAGCCAGGTGTGAACACAAAAGATTTACCTCTTATAAGAACTCTTTTCATCTTAGTCAGCAGTTATGTCATGCTATGATGTAACTATCCTTCTTTTCAGTTCTGGATATCAATTGTGTTCAAAACATGTGTAAATAGATAATATACTAGCAGGTAAAACACACACCACTGGTTCAGCTAGATACTGTGCGTCACTGCACAGCACCCATAACGTCTCGGTTACGTATGTAACCCTCGTTCCCTGAGTAGGGAACGGAGACGTTACGTCGGAATGACGACGAAATGGGGTTTCGCTTAGAACACCTATCGACTTCGAGTATACAAAAACGAGCCAATGGCAAAGAAATGCCATGGGTCTGCGGAATTTGCATGACGTACTCCGCCCCACCTCGTGGGTATAAAAGGAGGACGCCGGCAACATGCAGATATGTTTCTTCGCTGAGGAGCCAAGACTGAACTCGGCGATCCCCGCGGCACAGCGGAGGTGGCAGGAAGACGTAACGTCTCCGTTCCCTACTCAGGGAACGAGGGTTACATACGTAACCGAGACGTTCCCTTTCGTAGTCACTCCGAGTTACGTCGGAATGACGACGAAATGGGGTTACCAGTCTAATCACGCCACCTCACAGCTGTCTTCCAGCGCCCTGCGAAAATCTGAGCCCTCGAGATATTAGGACGAAGGACTCCTATTTAGCACAGGAATACCAAGGTACACTGGGAAGCATATCCCAAGCTTTAAGGGGAAATATGCAATTATCACCAACCCAGTGGGGGGGGCATTTGAAAATACACATATGACCTGATAGTAACATATGGAGAAACTCTGAGGTGTCCAGCCGCAGGTGGAATATTTCAACCTCAGGGGTGGCAAGGTGGCTTGCCGAGGGAAAGACACATGCTCAAAGAGGCTTACAGTGGAAATACACGTGTGGGGGTAGCTCATGGGAGGGACCATGCACACGGAGGCACCTAGCCGACGCCCAGGCAATAGACACTGGCGCTAGCATCAGGGGTGCTGGAGGAACTCAGGGCTTTCGGCGAAGCTCACCTGAGCAGAATATCGCACGTATCCAGTCCGCGGAGTGGAATGGCGAGCAAGCGAAGACACCTGAGCGGGTCCGGAACTAGCTGTTGAAGCGAGAACACGAGAGGACACTGGCTCCACTCGGAGATATAGAATCTGGCGAATGTGTTAGGTGTCGCCCAGCCTGCAGCTCTGCAGATGTCTGCCAGCGAGGCGCCATGCGCCAGCGCCCAGGAGGATGCCACACTCCGGGTGGAGTGGGCGGTCACACCAAGGGGGCACGGTCGACCTTGCTGCTGGTAAGCCAAAGCAATGGTGTCCACGATCCAGTGAGACAACCTCTGCTTTGAGAGAGCCTTTCCCTTCAGCTTCCCACCATAACAGACAAAGAGCTGGTCTGAGGTCCTGAAACACTGCGTCCTGTCTACATAAGCGCGGAGAGCGCGTACTGGACAGAGCAGTGCCAAGGCTGGGTCTGCCTCCTCCGAGGGCAGCGCTTGCAGGCTCACCACCTGGTCCCGGAAGGGAGTGGTAGGAACCTTGGGCACATATCCAGGCCGGGGTCTCAGGATCACGTGAGAACCGGCCGGCCCGAACTCTAGGCACGCTTCGTCAACGGAGAATGCGTGCAGGTCCCCGACCCTCTTGAGAGAAGCCAAAGCAATCAGGAGCGCTGTCTTCATTGACAGGAACTTAAGCTCCACTGATTGCAGAGGCTCAAAGGGAGCACTCCGCAGGGCACTTAGAACCACTGAGAGGTCCCAAGAGGGAACGAGAGGAGAGCGAGGAGGATTCAGTCTCCTCGCCCCCCTCAGGAACCTGACGATCAGGTCGTGCTTCCCTATGGACTTACCTTCCACTAAGTCGTGGTGAGCGGCAATAGCGGCAACATAAACTTTGAGGGTGGAGGGAGACAGCCTTCGCTCCAACCCATCTTGAAGGAAGGAAAGCACGAGACTGATCGAACAACTCCGGGGATCTTCTCGGCGAGAAGAGCACCAATTGACGAATAGGTTCCACTTCAACGCGTAGGCATGTCTCGTGGACGACGCTCTAGCGGAAGTGATGGTAGCCACCACCGGAGGTGGTAGGGTACTCAAACCTGTCTCGTCCCGTCGAGGAGCCACACGTGGAGGCTCCAGAGATCGGGACGAGGGTGCCATAGAGTGCCCCGTCCCTGAGAAAGGAGGTCCTTCCTCAGAGGAATTGGCCAAGGAGGTGCTGTCGCGAGGAGCACTAGTTCGGAGAACCAAGTCCGGGTGGGCCAGTACGGCGCAACCAGAAGGACTTGCTCCTCGTCCTCCCTGACTTTGCGCAGGAGCTGCGCAAGAAGGCTCACTGGGGGAAACGCATACTTGCGGCCCCTCGGCCAGCTGTGCGCCAGTGCATCCATGCCGAGCGTGCCCTCGGTCAGAGAATAAAACTGGGCGCAGTGGGATGAGTCGCGGGAGGCAAACAGATCTATCTGTGCGTCGCCAAACTGGTCCCAAATCAGCTGGACCGACTGGGGATGGAGTCGCCATTCTCCAGGGAGGGGCTGAAGCCGTGACAGCTCGTCGGCAGCACGGTTCAGGGCTCCGGGAATGAAAATAGCACGAAGGGACCTCAGATGCTTCTGACTCCATAGGAGGAGGTGGCGGGCGAGTTGAGACATACGGCGGGAGCGTAGACCACCTTGATGGTTGATGTACGCTACTGTGGCGGTATTGTCTGATCGGACTAGTACGTGTTGACCCATGAGCAGCGCTCGGAAGCGGTGCAGAGCAAGGCGTACTGCCAGCAACTCGAGGCAATTCACATGCCATAGGCGGCGGGGTCCTGTCCAGGAGCCCGCGGCAGCATGACCATTGCACATGGCGCCCCAGCCCGTGGTGGAGGCATCTGTTGAGACGACAACATGCCTCGACGCTCGTTCCAGGGGGACACCAGCCCTGAGAAACTGAGGTTCAACCACGGGGTGAAGGTCTGACGGCAGCTCGAAGTCACTGGAACTCGGAGCTTGCCTTGTTGCCATGCCCACCTCGGGACTCGGTCGCGAAGCCAAAGCTGAAGCGGTCTCATATGAAGCAATCCGAGCGGCGTGACCGCGGCTGCAGATGCCATATGCCCCAGGAGCCTCTGAAAATGTTTCAGTGGAACCGCACTCTTGCCCTGTATTTGTCTCAGACAAGTCAGCAGTGACTGCGCGCGCTCGCTCGTAAGCTGCGCGGACATGGCGACCGAGTCGATGTCCATACCGAGAAAAGAGATCCTCTGCACGGGGCAAAGTTTGCTCTTCTCCCAGTTGACCCGAAGGCCCAGACGGGCTAGGTGCCGGAGCACAAGGTCCCTGTGTTCGCAAACCTGGTCTCGAGAGTGAGCTAGGATCAGCCAGTCGTCGAGATAGTTCAGGATGCGAACCCCGTGAACCCGAAGGGGAACAAGGGCTGCCTCGACGACCTTCGTGAAGACGCGAGGAGACAGGGCCAGCCCGAATGGGAGAACCGCGTACTGATATGCCTGTCCCTCGAAAGCAAACCGGAGGAACGGTCTGTGACGAGGGAGAATGGAGACATGAAAGTAGGCGTCCTTCAGGTCGATCGCTGCAAACCAATCCTGGGGCCGCACACATTCGAAAATGCGTTTGGCGGTGAGCATTTGAACGGCCTCCTGAGAAGGGAGCGATTCAAAACTCGCAGGTCCAGGATTGGTCGTAACCCACCGGTTTTATTGGGGACAATGAAGTAAGGGCTGTAGAAGCCGGACTTCATCTCGGCTGGAGGGACAGTCTCGATTGCACCCTTCGCCAGCAGAGTGGCAATCTCTGCTCGCATGACCGGGGCGTTGCCACCGACCAAAGTGGAGCGGACTCCCCTGTATCGGGGAGGAGACCGTGCGAACTGAATCGCATAGCCGAACCGGATGGTGCGGGCGACCCAGCGGGACAGTTGGGGAAGCTCTAGCCAGGCTTCTAGGAACTGCACCAGCGGGGTCATGCGGACCACCGGCGTCCCCCCGGAGGGGCAGCGAAGCGGAGTAACTGGCCCCGACGTGGACGGCATAGCGATCCGGTGTGGGGGCGCAGTTAACATCCGCGCCCTGACAGAGGAGGCCAGGGAAGGACCAGCGTTCCACGGGGGCCTGCTCTGCCAGGGGTCTGGCGACAGAGTGGGACAGGACGAAACGGCCCGTGGGCGGCACGCCGTGTCAACCGACTCTGGGACAGAGGGGGACGAGGAGAGCACGGCTGGTGGGCGGCGCTCTGGGTCGTCCGAGAACTCTGTGTGCTCAGAGATGAGAGAGTCAGTTCTTTCTGAGTAAAGATTCTTCCCCAGCCCTCCACCGGGGAAAGGAGTGGCCCTGCTACCAACTCCTGGAAAGAACTGAGTCCCATCTCTGAGCAGCCCATCTCAAAAAGCGCCGCTTAACCCGGCGTGTAGCGGGGGGCGGGGCTGGAGAGGGCTGAGGCATCCCCCCACGGTACCAAGCCAGCCCGGATGAACGGGCGGGGTTAGGACCGTGGGAGGACGCCTTCGGCGGTTGGCAGACTGAGGGGCCCTTTTTTCGAGCGGACGGCGGGGCCGTCGGCAGAACAACCTCAATCTGCTCCCGGGCGGTTAAGAACTATTGGGCAGAAGAACTCAACCGCACCGCCGAAGGGGCCGACCTGGGACGTGGGGGTGAGCAGACGAATCTACCGACCTCCAGCACATCAGACCGGTCAGCCCCAGAGTGGTAAACATCACCTGACTCGGAGAGCGCGTGGCCACCTTCGTCGCTCGGAGAGCAAGGTCAGCGGCGGCGCGCTGAGTAGCTCATGAAGAGCCTCGACTCAGTCCCGCCCTCCTGCAAAACCGTGAGTATCTGGGCCAGGTAGACCACAGAACGGTCACGGAATGCAGTGAGGCGGCTGCCTGTCCTGTGGCACTATAGGAATTCGCCACAGATTAGTGTAGACGAAAAGAACTACAGGCTTCGGACGGGTGCTTAGGATAGCGCCGGGAAGTACTCTGAGGACACAGTAGCATCGCAACAGAGCGCTTCAACCGGGGGGACCCCAGTGTACCCATGGGCAGCGGCCCCGTGAGGGGGGAAAGGCGGATGAGACCAACGAACGGTCCTGAGAAGACACGGGGGTCCTTCAGGACATCGAGATCTCATCATGCACGTCCGGGAGGAAAGATATTGGGGTTTGCCGTGGACGCGGGTCGGCGGCCTTACCCAAAACCAATCGTCCCAGGAAAGCATGGCCGTCGTCTCCGGATCAGACTCAGGCACAGCATAACACACCAGAAGGTGGCAGCTGTGACGAGTCGTCACTTCCAAAAGAACCAAGCCCACCTTATGATGTTACAACAGACATAGCATCTTTCTCTGTAGCTTCAACCGAAACTCGCGGGCCACCCGAAGGTCGACTCGCGGGAATCGGAGGTTCACTAGCGGGCACCGTCACACAGGAGGAAGCTGGGGTCGCGGACAGATAGTCGGCGCCTTGATCCAGACTATAACCCTCAGGTCACCCTGGCCACCAGCCGAAGTAGCACTCCTCGGGGGAGCGCTAGATCGGGGTGTGGATGAGGGGACTCTCACTCTTGCGAGTTCATTGAGTCTCGACCTAAATGACGCGATGATCACGTTCCCCTTTTTTTTTCTTTTTTTTTAGAGAGAACATGAATCACCCACGAGCGCTGTACAAGCATGATAAAGCCCTACACACTAGACAGCGCTCGTGCCCATCAGAGTCCGATACCAATCTGCCGCCACATTTTTTTTTTTTTTTAAATGCACGGGCGAGCCGTCTTTAAAAAGACGTGCCGCGTGCGAGCTCTTTTGTGAGAGGAGAAAAAAACTCAGCGATGTCGAAGCGAGCGGGGAGAACACACTCACTGGCAGATCACTGCACAGATCAGCAGGCAATGTGAACTCGCCGCAGATCGCTACCACACCAACACCGGAGAGAATGGCTCGTCTCGTAGAGTGAAGTCATAAATGGCTGTGGAGTGAAGAGATACTCTTGGCTCCGAAGCGAAAACATATCTGCATGTTGCCGGCGTCCTCCTTTTATACCCACGAGGTGGGGCGGAGTACGTCATGCAAATTCCGCAGACCCATGGCATTTCTTTGCCATTGGCTCGTTTTTGTATACTCGAAGTCGATAGGTGTTCTAAGCGAAACCCCATTTCGTCGTCATTCCGACGTAACTCGGAGTGACTACGAAAGGGAACCGCTGTTAACCTAAGCTCACCTAAGTTCACATGCATATCTTTTAGCAGAAGGCAGGTACTTAAATAAATGAATGAATAAAATGAAAAATATAAAAAATGTCTAAATATGTTTCTAAATATTCTATCGATAAGATATTTTTGAGCTTGGCATAACTAGAAAAATGTGTTACATTACGTGCAAAAGTTTGAAGTTGGTAAGATTTTTTTTATTGTTTTTGAAAGAAGTCTCTTATGCTCACCAAGGCTGCATTTATTTGTTAGAAAATACAGTTAAACATTAATATTGTGAAATATTATTAGTTAAAAATAACTTTTCTGTTTTTAATAAACTTTAAAATGTAATTTATTCCTGTGGTGGCAAAGCTAAATTTTCAGCAGCCATTACTTTAGTCTTCCGTGTTACATGAAACAGTTCATATTTTTGGAAACATATAATACATTTATTTTGGTAAATGTTTTTTGGTAAATGTTAAGTTCAGAGGGAAAGAATTGAAACTTGATCAATGAATTAAAGTATTAATTTCTCTTGAAATTAATTATCTATGAAAAATGTTTGATTTTGATGCTTTTGTCTTATTTTAAGTCATCTTGAGACCCCCTGGTTGAGAATCACTGTTCATTTGTAAGTGTATTCCTGTAAACTGTTAAAGTTCAATGAAAACTGGAGTTGTCAGCAGTATTAACAGCTTTACATTTATGTTGAGAATAAATAACCTAGAATATTCACACATTTGAGTCTCACTCGTTCAAAACCATCTCATAGTGTTCCTGAGCAGGTGTGTTGAGCTGCATCAGTGTGTGTGTGATGTGTGTTTTATCCTGTGAACAGCTGTTGATCGTGGATGGTGTGCAGCTGCGCTCCAGTCCTGCTCAGATGATGGATGGGATTCAGAAGTTCCTGGGAGTCACACCGTACTTCAACTACACACAGGCTCTGACGTACGAGTTCTCCTTATCGCACACCTTCTCACTGGAGTCCAAGAGCGCTTAATAAAACTATATTTATTACAAAACTGATACAGTAGTTACAGTCCTGGATGCTAATTTGTCACATTCTAATTAAAGGTACACTGTGTAACTTTTGGCCATTTAGTGGATAAAAAACACAACTGCATGCTTTTTGCAGAAGAACATTGTTTTGGTTGTGGCTGGCTATGCTGATGAATATGGTTATCATACTGCTTATAAAACATTGGCTACTAGGCTTAGAGGTGTATCCAGTTTAGATGGAAAGGATCTCAAGCTGACTAGCTAAAGATGATACAGTAGCTTTACCCAATAATAGACACGGCACTTCCTTAAAAAAAAAAAAAAAGAATTCCAGCAAAGCGCTACAACTTGAAATTACTTAACTACAGATAAGCTACATATAAAAATGTATCTGTTCAATAAAATACTGTACTCACCTGATGAGTAATAAAAACGCCATTTCTACATAGTTTTTACAAAATTTCAAATCCCGCAGTTCCAAAAAGCCAAGCCTTTGTTGATTCTTGTTCTATTACCATCTCTGGCGCATCCTCTTTTTGTCAGCAGACTCTGTTCTGCGTTTTTTTTTTAATGGGTGATTCCTCAGATAATTGGAGATTTAGCTGCTCCATGTCAACCTTTCTCACTCATTGTGAAAACTCATCTATGCCACTCACACACCATACAAATGTTTAAGAAGCCGGAGCAACTTTTCTCTATTTACTGATATGACGAGTCTCGCACGAACGAGTGATGTATGTACGCAATTTCCAGTGAAAACAGGTCTAAAACATAAACACTTATCATCACCATAGTGAATCAAGACAGAAACACGTTTTGGAAGAAGGATTGATGATGTATTGACTCACTATTTAAATGTTTTTCATTTTGAACAAAAAAAGTTACATAGTGTACCTTTAAAATGTATGTCCTTAATATTATTATGTAAAACAAAAAGTCACACCAAGTGGCATTTGCTAATAAATGATGCTAGAGCTTTTCTAAGAACTAACATAATTATCCCAGAGCCCTTTTCAATTATTGTAACCTTTTGTCATGCATTAAGGTTTTTACATTATATTTATAACTGCAATACATTATTTATTGCTGAAGTCTAGGAATGTATGTACATTATTGTTTATTTTTAAAAGTCTTACTATAGGAAAAGTAACCCTCTCTCTGTTCTCTGTTGAAAGGTTTGACGAGAGTAAAGGTTTCTGGTGTCAGAAACTGGAGGCAGGACACACTCGCTGTCTGGGAAAGAGCAAAGGAAGGAAATATCCAGACATGAGCCTGGAGGTACAGCTCCCTTCTCAATGTTAAAGCTCCAGATATGGAGATAAGATACTCTAACTGAACAAAAATAGACATTGCATTTCAATTATAGCCAGTGAAGTTTATTTAGTCGTTTTCCTCTATAATTCAGCAGCACAGTTGAGAAAGCTGATCGAACAGAACGTATAAGATCGACTTTGAGGGTGTTGATGGAGTCGGTTAGAAATCAAGTGAGAATAGAGCAGAGATAAATGAAGATAATTGAGATAAAGACATCGCAAGTTAAAATTTTCATGCTATAAATTTATATAATTTAGAAGTTAAATGCACAATTATGATTTTATCTCATAATTATGACTTAGTATCCTATAATTTTGACTTTTTATGTCATAATTATGATTTACCAAAGCATGATTTTTTTTTATTCTTACATGATGGAAATGGGCTTCCATATTTGTGTGTAACTCTCATTTTGTTTTCTTCCCATGACTCCAGTCAAGGGCGCTTCTGTCAGAGTATTACCGCGAGCAGAACGTGGAGCTACTCAGGATGTTTAAACGTCTGGGTCAGCCTCTGCCCGTTTGGCTCAGAGATGAACTGCACAACGCCAGCTGGAGTTGATAAGAACCTTCACGAGGAGAACCACAGCAGAACCCTGCTCCACATAGGAGAACTCGGGGCCCGTGTGCGGCAGGAGCCAAAAGAGGACTGACCCCTCTCACCCTCCTTACTCCGCACAGGCTCTGACTGAGGAGACGGCCCGATCACGCTGTCAGTCTGAATGAAGCCCTCAGAGTCAAAGTTACCCTCAATCTCGTTATGGGAACTTGTAGTAGACCTTTATGGATTCACAGATATGGAAATGGGAGTGACTTGACTGGACAGCTTTAAAAAGACTTCTAGAGTGGTTTAAAATCCGTTGTGAACTTGCTGTTTTGAAATGCAAATATAGTCTTCTAGGAAGAGAGGGAATTGCATAGAACCTCTAGGAGATTGGGAACATTTTGTTGAAAACCCATGAAAGGGAGGGACTATGAGAGGATTATTAAAATTTTATTCTCAAAAGTCTTTAACTCTGCCAAGCAGAGAAGTATTTAAATGTGCATCATAAATTTCAGCCATCTTGCTGCCTTTAAAAAAAAACAAAAAAAAAAACAGTTACCGTTAAGTAATTTCTGTTTGAGGTCAACAAACATTGTGCAGCCCAAGGAGCTAAGAAGAGAAGTACAGTATGCTGCAGACTTTTGCCAATGGATGAATGTGAATTTTGTGTATGTGTAGCAACAGTTGGGTACATACAAATAAAAAAAATCACAGTAATGTGATCCCATGTTTGGTGTTCAGTTTAAATACACACATATTGGGAAATGAAGGCACAGAATGGAGACGGCGTCTCGGTTTCCTCTTCTTTAAAGAGTAAATTAAGGTGAACTGGAGACGAGAGGTGAGTATCTTATCTGTTCCTGCAGGCTGCTTTATCAGATGAGAGGAAGAATAGAGAGTTTGATTAATCACCGCCCAGAAACAAGAGACTCGCTCTCCATTTGAAAGATTGGGGGCCCAGCTGCTCGACTGCAGGAAACAAAGCCCTTAAATAAGACTTGCTCAGGTCCGCTGGGAGCCGCCACAGACAGCACACTGCGTGCTGGAGGGTGAGGAAGGAAAATAAATAGTGTGAACTAAAGTGCCTATGCATCTGACTGCAGACCCACACTATTGATGCAGCAAATGCTGCTTGTATTTGAAATATTACTTTTCCTAGCATATCTTTACAGCTGGACACGTATAAACTATAAGGTCTAATTCACAGCATATTAAACATGGACATGTACGGTCGGTTGTTGGTTCATGAAGTCAAAAACCAGAATATTTAACTGGGAATGGGCAACTTGAGATGCAAATGCTTCTTTCAAAACGAAATAATTGCTTTTCATTCATTAACCAGCATAACACTACTAGATTAAAGGTGCATTCATGCTTCTCAATTATAGGCTATATCCTGTGAGGTTTGTTAAAGTTGATGGACTTTTCCCTTTTGTGAGACAGGCCTACGAGTGAAACCGTTTGTCGGAAAATAAAAATGTAGGGCGGGACTTGATTTTGTCCATCGGGAATTGATTGGATCATTGTGGATCTCATTGGAGTGCCCGTTTGTCCCGCACTCGAGCCAGTTGTCACGTCATCAGAGAAGAGATGACGCTGAGGCAGGGGAGGTTATTTTGATTAAAGATTACAAGGGCACATGAATAAAAAAAAAATATGCACGGATAAATCATTTATAATGCTGCAATACCATAAAAAAATAAGAATAGTCCATTTTTATTTTATGGTGAATGAGTTGAATGAATGAATCTAGTAAGTCCACACGGTTACGTCCACGTATGACACCGACACAATAATTGCCTATACTATTAAAATAAAAATACTTTTTATATGAACTTTTACTTTGTATTAACTGACTATACTGACAAAAAAATGTGTGGTATTGGTTTACATTACGGACAGTTAGAATTAAGGCATAAAGTGATTAATTTACAGCAAAAGAAAATAATGCCTTCATCTCTGAAATCATTTTCGTCTTGCATTCCATAATGAAACTGGACAACTCGACGCCCCGGTTCATTTTCGGCTAATTTTGTGTGTGTGTGTGTGTGTGTGTGTGTGTACAAAGGAAGATTGTGCACGCCACGGATAGGCTACTATGCACCCATTCCTTAAAAAAAACCCTGAACATTTGACAGGAAACAATAGCTTCCAAGGACCCTTTAAAAACCAGCAAAAAAGGAAATCGCTCCTCACTCAAGATTTTCTCCGTCATCAAATCTTTCCACCTTGTGTAGGCTACTCCGTTCTTGACGCTCGATTTTTACACTTCTTTAGTCCATACCTGCTTTTTCATCCGTATAGGTGATTTTCCCTTTTTCTCCACTGCTAATTGAATAATCAGTTGCGGCCAACATGGTGTTCGGAGGGGGTTTAATCGAACTTGTATGGTCATTAACAACAACTATCAAAATGTATGAGGGAAGAACAAAACTTCATAAAGGTATTAATCTGGCAAACGTATTTGGCAAAAAGGCAAACTTACAGCAACAGGTTTTATTTTACTATGCAAAAAAAAAAACCCAAGGAAAAATGAATACATTGACGACAAAATCAGTTAATATTTTGTTGGATCTCTCGTTTTTTTGTAATTTCTTTGTATGGACACCATTGCCAAAATGTTCGCATAATAGGGCATATTTCATAGTGTTATCACAAATAAAACAATTGACTCCAAGCACAATATGCTTAAAAACATTTTTCCTAAGCCGGACATCACTTTTTGAAGGGACCCACAGCATAGGCTACATAATTAAAACACTTTATATTAGTCATTATGTCACCTCGTTTGAGTGTAAACCATTCAGATGACAGATCACAAAAATGTTTTTTTTTTTTTTTTTGAATAAGCACCAAACTACTAAATGCACCTTTGTTTTGTGAGGCCTGATAAGTCAGACACATTCTTCATTGTAATAATGTGGATGAATGAATCTTTCAAAATAAGACCAGTGACACTTATCAAGGCAAATACAGTAAATGTTGATTTCATGTGGATTTTTACATTGCACAAAAAAAGCACAGAATCAGCTGCAGAAATGCTCATTTTATTAAATACTTTCCAGATCAAGTTTCAATAATAACAAAACTATGATAAAGACCTACTAACATTCAGACAAACACTTGATAGTTGTCATTTCATGGTTTTATTAAATGTATGATCATGCAAAAATCCAGCATCCATGTTTAAACTCCGAGTATATACGAAGCCCAATAGTATACCATTACAATGCAATAGATTTACTTAGAATGAGGGGAGCATACCAAGCAGATGCTTTTGTTTTATATATTTTTCACTATTTTCTACATTTTTTTTTTTTCATTTTTAATATGGTACATCACTTATAATTCCCAATGGAGTGATTTTCATGTCGAGATGCAAATACTATGAGAATTGTTTTCCCTTTTTTATTAAGTAAACACAGACAGTGAAAAAAAAAAAAGATTTACCAAGAGAAGTACACATGCATATTCTCTGGTTTATTTAAACTGCGTGTTTGATTCCTCCTGTCATTGGACGGGTGGGCCAGAAGACTCATACATCTGCCGCCTGGCCCAGGATTCAGAGGTTGGATATTAATTACCCTAAATCTATCAGCTAGTGACTCCATCTCAATCCCTTTCATTTTCATGGAGCTGAAGATGTCGACCACGTACAGTAAAAGGAACTCTTGGATGGGTTTAAATAATGAAAAGAATAAAAAGCGTAGATCTAGTTTGGCCAGGCAAGGCAGCAGTTCCCCATAGCACAAACAAAGGAAAAAGGACAAAAAAAAGCAATAAAAAAAAGCAAGAAATAAGCGCGAGACACAAAACGGACGTGAAAACAGCATCACGTATAATCTGACAGCATCACTACTTACTTAAAAGACATTGTCAATTAGGTGATAAACGCGCACACACACGCACACACACACACACACGTGCGGAGGTATAGTCTTGATATGTCACAAAGCCCAGCACACAATGAAGTGTGCAAACACTACATGTATTTACAGACCGTTACAAAAGAATGATGTGTTTCAAGGAGACGGGGTGAACTCGTGGTTTTGGTTGTTTTTTCCCCACGCGTAATATATTGCGTCAAACGAAACTATACGAAAATCTATCTAAAGACAAAACTGTAGCAGTGATGAAAAGCATCCGTGCAACTACAGACTCAACAGATTAATCACTTGCGAAAAACTAAACCCTCACTTCTAAGTTAAGTAACAGTAACACTAAAACTGAGTTTAAATAGTCAGTGCCATAAAGCCTACGTAATATCATTTGTGGTGAAATCTAACAAACTGCTGTGAATTTCAATTGTACAAACATTAAAACTGTGATTTTAAACAACGTAACTGTGGCAATTGGACGCGTTGGGTTTAATTTTTTCTCACCCGCTCCTTGTGATGGGATGAACTGAATGGCATGTGTTTACAGAGCACGTACACCCCTATCACCGACATGAACCACGGCCACGACAACACTGAGGACAGGGTGAGTTAGACACGTCCAACATTACTAAAACAACTGAGTACGTTTACAATGCAGCTGAGTGGTGGAAGAAGGGATGGCGAGTCGAATACTAAAGCTATTTTCATCATGATGCAGTTTGTAAAAATTACTAGTCATCCTTTGAGCTCAAACCTGACAAGTTTGGAAAATGGGAATGAAGTTCATGTCTGACTATCACAGTACATCCTGCCTGTGTGTATAAAGGCAGTGGTTTGTCTATGGCGCTAATATGATATAGCAAAACAGGAAGGGCAAATCTACTGGTCAGCGTTTAGTTGTGTGCTGTTCACTTGGGCTTTCGTCATATTAAATCTAAATGGAGGATTCAATTTATACAAGTTCCAATCGGACACACACCCACACAAACATACCGAGCGCGATCAGGAACGACATCTTTCCCTAAACCTGGATGGCGAAAGTTCATACCTCCTTTAAATATCTCTGTATATCTTTACATGTTTATTTAGACTAACTTAAAAAATAAAACAGTCTTAAAAATTCAAACTGAACATAAAATACTTGTGTCACATCAGTCCAAGACAAAAAAAAAAAAAAAAAAAAATCAAATAAAAGAAAGAGTTCCACATTAACACAAGAGATTACTAAAACCTGGGCCGAACAAACCTTCTCTCAAACCCAAGTTACATAAAAAGCCAACACCGAACAGAGACACTCCTTAAAAAGACTAAAAACTACACTTTGGTTCTTTTTTGATATGAAGAACTTATGCTCTTGGATTAGACAACACCTCCCCTTAATTTTTTGTATAATTTTGTTTCCAAAAATCTGCAAAGTATACAAGAATGATTGTGATGACAAACCTGTAAACTTTAGAAGCTTTTGGGCGCTAGTCCATTTTTTTTTTTTTTTTTTTTTTGAAGTTCAGCCCCCCACCCTGCCAACTCCCATCCATTTAAATGCTTTTTCAAACTTGATTGTAGCTTCTGGTTCAGCTAGTGATTTTTACAATGTACAGTATATTTATGAATTCATAGATCAGTACTTACAACACCTTCTGAACATCTTTAACGGGCAAAAAAAAAAGGTGGTTCTGTGGAAAAAGGACAAAACAGCACCCCCATGTGGGCGTCAGATACATGCACCGTCCCTTGGGCGGGGCCACGGCCGCGGCCAGCTCCCATTGGTCAAAGATTGGACAGGATAGGTGGTGTTGACAGTTGAACTGGATGTTGTCAGAGTTCCTCACTGGTGTGTCTGTAACTTTAAGAGCTGTCATCCAGCTGGCCTTCACATGCCCGTCCAGCCACAAAGAAGAAACATTCCCATTATCTCGAGAATCCAGGTAAACTGAAAGAAATTAAGCTTTCTGTAAATGAAAATGTTTTTTTTTTTTTCAACACCCTCAAGTTGTTCCCAACCTCCTATGAGTTTCTTCTGTTGAACACAAAATATGATATTTTAAAGAACGTTGGTAACCAGAGTTGATGGTAACAACTGACTTCCATAGTAGGAAAAAAATACTATGGAAGCCAATGGGTGCCGTCAAATGTCTGGTTACCAACATTCTTTAACATATCTTATTTTGTGTTCAACAGAAGAAAAACTCATACAGGTTTGGAACAACATAAGGGTGAGTAAATTATGGGAAAAAAAATTGTTTGGGTAACTATCACTTTAATCAGGCAGGTTTTTCACATTAGCTAAATTTCAGGGGAAAAATGACAAAAACTGTCTATTATTAATAGTGTAGCAATGTACGAAGCACTTTCAAACCAAGTAACCTTCTGCGGAAATTACACATGGCCAACCTGAACCTGTTGCAAAATCTGCATGATGAAATCATTCGCCCTCATGTGAAATTCCCATTCATGTACCCTGGTTGACACCAGACCCTTCTCATTTGTAACAGTGGGTCTGGGGAAGGTTCATTCACAGCCCATTTCCAAAGGGGCGTCACCAACGGACATCGCTCAAATGCCTCTGGGCCCAAATGGAAAGACCTAAAAACCAACCAGAGCGGTCGTCATCGTGTAAAGCCCGCCTCAACGTTTGTGATTGGTTCCTCGATTTGGAAAAATTGGAAATGGGCTTGAATGGGCTCTTGGCCAGACTGACTTGCAGAGCAAATCTCAAAATTCCCGGAGGTTCGTCTGGGTTTTCCCAGGCTACCATTCATCTGGATTTCTATTGAAATTACTTTTTTTTTCACGAAAATTTGCAGAATTATAAATGTGACCACACCATTAGAGGATTTTTTTTATTTTTTAAATGCAAAAGTAACAAAGCATTAATTTCCATAAAAAGTAACAGTTACTTCTAAGGGAGTAATGCAATATTGTAACATTACTTTTAAAAGAAACTTTCCCCAACACTGCAAATAAGACAAATAAAGTTAAAGCAATCATGAGATATAAAATCACAATGGTGAGATTACCTTTACAATTACCTTTTTATTTTATTTTAATCCAGGCTTAATTACATATGTTAAATAACAGAGAAAAATGTCGGAGTGAATGGGGTGTTTTTACCTGTCCTGTGCAGTTCACTGTAAGGGGGCGGCTGGTGCCCCTGAGCAGTGGAAGTGGACGTTCAGCCACTTGCTTTCACGGCGGTGCCACACACGCGTCTCCTCCGATTGGCAGCTACGCGGGCGGCCCTGGCTGTCGATGTACTGCGTCAGCCGGATATACGCAATGCAGGCAGCGTCCTCCCCGATGAGATGAACGTGAGGATTGAGAATAGTGGTGTGCACAGGCTTGTTGTTCTTACTCAACACTGTAAAAGTTAACCTCATTTATTGTTTCTCAGTTATGGTCAATAGTTATGACTTACATGATTGATTATTTAAGTAAAGGCAACTATACTCATAGCCAGACATGACTCACAGTGCTCAAAGTAAAACTTGTGGAAGTCCATCCCCTCGACCAGGTTCCCTAAAGCTTCAGGCTCAAAAGAGGTCAGACCAGGGTCACAGATTCTTCTGTAGTACATAAGAATGTTTACAGTGAAGCAATTTAATTGGAGTCCGGATACAACTGGATATTACCAGCATTTCATGGCTAGATACAATATTCTCTCAAAATAACAGGAGCATCTGTTCACAGACTACTGATCAGCCTGGAAATTCAGTTCTTTCAGACCAATATTTTATAGACCTGTTAGTACATTTTTAATATAAAATGCAACTTAAAGCCTTAAATTCATACAATGACCTACACTTTTCCCAGTATCTTTGTTACAAAAGTCTAGAGATCCCTGTGTTGCATTCATGTGCAGGTGGGCTGTACTTACGTGTATGCTTCAAAGTCTCCATTGTTGACAGCTTCGATCAACTGCTCCGTGATCTTTATAATCTCCTGCTTACGAGCTACTCGAACAGAACGGGTGAAAGATGAGGGAAGATGGAGGGAGAGGAAATGAAATGATGAAAAAAGCAACAATGGAAAGTTAATAAGCACAACCTGCACTGCAGATACCTGCGAAAATGTCATATTAAAGAGATTGTCCACCCAAAATTGAAAATTCTGTCATTAATTACTAAAATGACGGAATTTCTATTTTTGGGTGAATATCTCTTTAAGGCCTAAAGACACCAAGAGTGAAAGTGACATAAAACTACAAATAAACGCATCGTAACTCAAATGTATCATTCTGTAAAACAATACATATGGCTAAATAAAAATAAAATGTGTTGAAAATACTCACAAACCAGCTTCATCTTGATCTGAAATGGCAGATCTGGTCATATGACCCAAAAGCTTGTATCTTATTGGTTGGCGAGTTTTGGTACGTTTACACAATGTCGTAGTTGCTGTAAATACTTGATGACAAACTGGAAGTTCTACTCAGAGGTTTTCATCTTCCTGCATTTACGCATTTCTATGGCAACACTATTATTGTCAAAAGGAATCCATTTAATATCGGAGAAATTAATAGACAAAAATATAATAAAATAACAGACGTTATGCAAAAGCCTTATTAAAAAACATTCAACATTATTTAGTAGGACATTAGACATGATTATCCAACTCTTTTCTAGAAACAGTAAACTCTATTGTATGTCTTTTTATTTTTATTTTTTATTAATCTTGCATTATTAAGGCATTAGTCAATTATTGGCATTAATGAAGTGTTTCAGAGTTAAGTCTGTCAAGTCAAAATCCTGTAATTACGATAATTCTGACAAGCCGTGAACTCACCTATTTTCCCACAGAGAAGAAAAGAGAATAAAAATGTGCAAATTTTCTCACACTGTGTGATGGGGACAGGCCTTTTCAATTTAAATGCTTGAGTTTAGGCCTTTATAATGTGTAAATAATATGCATTTGGATTAACACGTTATTCGTTAAACTACTAAAAATCAGTCACAACCTTGACTAACACAATACAAACTACTCACTGTGACATCTGATATAATGTCACTAGCTATTTCTATTAATATGAAGAATTTGATTTCCTGTTGATAACCCGTGTGTGTGTGTGTGCATGTGTCCTGGTCTACCCCACACACTTACACTGAGCTGCGGATACACTCGCTGTGATACCGCCGACCCCATGGACTGAGGCACAGGGGCCAGAATGAGTTCGCTCTAACTCTGGACATGAGGCATATTCTGAACTGTTCCATGCCAAGCGTTTAACGTCATGCACGGGGACGGCTGCAACACACAACGCAGCACACGCAACAGTGATGTGATGATGCATGCAGAAAGAGAGGACGCATAAACACATGAGTATGAAGTACATCACATATCTTAGATCACCCAAAATAAAAAATTCTATCATCCTTTTTTGCATCCACAGAATACAAAAGGAGAATATTTATGCAGCTCTTTTTCAAACCATGAAAATCCATAGGGATGGATAATGTTGAGCTATGAAAATGTATCCTCCCAATCCCTGGTCACTTTTGTATGGAAAGATCAGCATGAACATTCGGCTAAATTTCTCCTAATGTATTCATATGGGTTTGGAACAACATGAAAGTGAGTAAATGATGATACAATTTTAACTTTGGGGTAAACAATTCCTTTAATGCCTTAAATAAAAGTATATACAATAGTCATTTTGCTGTACTTCATAAACGGTGTTAGAATACACATAAAGGGATGAATAAAAAAAAATGGAAAAGTTGATATAAATGAAATTGATGTTCAAAGCAAGTCAAAATGTAGACAATGAATTGATCACATATGAAGTAAGGAACAGGAGGACGGGTGGAGGAAACTGCTGAAGACAGATGCAGACAGATGTTAAAAGAAGAGAGAGCAGGTGTGGATGATGTGTTGCAGCTGCAGGGTTTTCTGGCTTGGACACCGAATCAACTCCATTTTTGTTTCTTGTACCATTACTCCTCTCATGTGTTTTTTTATTCATGGTCAGCCACTTAACAGAAGCCTTAACTCAAGTCAGTTCCGACTTTTTTGTTCATTCAAAAATAGTAACATAAACATTCATTATCAGCATCCCATTTGTTAACATTAATCTATATTATACATATACAGTACTGTATCTGTGTTATGTCCACCAACCTGCTCTCTAGCTTCTTTTCCCCCAACTGGTTTTTAAAATGCTGTTTATAATGGTTTTGCTCATTCAAATCGGAGTTTAAGATTTTTTTGTTTTTAAAGAAATCTCTTACGCTCATCAAGGCTGCATTTATATATGATCAAAAATCATATCAGTAAATTATATTTTTATTTTAATATATTTTAAAATGTGATTTATTCCTTTGACGGCAAAGCTGAATTTTCAGCATCATTACTCCAGTCTTCTGTGTCACATGATCCTTCAGAAATCATTATAATATGATTTGCAATTTATTAATGGATCCATGCTGAATACAAGTCTTCCTGACCCCATACTTTCTGAAAAGTAGTTTATGTAAATGGCTTTGGTCATTTACCAAACCCAGTTGAAGAAATAACACAATTATTTCAAATTAAAAACAAGCATTAGAATTCATAAAGGACTATGAATAATGATAGAAGAAAATAAAAGCATCATTTCACTAGATACTCTATATGCCATGCCTTTTTCAGGTTTTTCTAAAGGTCAGCAATACATCAGAGACTGTATGGAGTAGTGTTTCATCAAACAGTGACAAATGAAATCACAAATATGTAGCTTGGTTTAAATGTGTGTCTGTGCAAAAATGCATATTAACGTTTACGACGTGTGCAAGACTTTAATCACAATCAGGGAGGAGAATGTAGGAAAAATCAGGAGTAGAACATCTAAAGGGTCAATCTAGCTACTTAAGGGCATGTTCTGTCTCTTTACAACAGTACAGTTGAGTAGCATGCATCAGGGGGTGAATACATGTGTGAATAGAAAAGGGGATCATCAACTGTGACATACTGTTCTACACGGAAAACAAGTGACCCATATGATAGTATGCTGAAGGGGGACAAAAAGGTCTCGACTTGAAGGTTTGAGGGGGGTTGAAGGTGCCCAGGTGGTACGAGAGGATCTTGACTTACTGGCAGGAGAGCCCTGTGGTGAAGCCACCAGAGCGGGCGGCTCTTCCCCGGCACTGCACTGACTCATCACGGCACTGTCACTGCTCGCTCCCTGCGCACTCTCGGCTGGCACAGCCCCAAAACCACACGACACCAGGAGGAAAAACACACATATCTCTCATGTCCTTCACCAGCCGAAACAAACTAACACAGACACCACACCAACGCTGGCACGCAATCATGACTAAATAGCTTAACGGTCACGAAGACGCTGAATGGGATGCGTTTAGATGAGCTGTTCTCAATAAAAGAAGCACTGTGTTTATGGGAACAGGACTACAGGTGATGATCCTGGATTTTCCAGCCGAGTTATGAGTGATGGTGTGACGCAGGTCTGTATCTATGGGTGTGGTGAAGCTGAGTCGTGTTTGTTGTGCTTGGACAACAGCGCGCTCAGAGATTGTTTCTCCAGGCTCCGCGCCAATTTCCTGTCCTCATCGCCTAGCCTCAGACGTGGCGGAGCTAATGATAAGGCTCTTTAAGCTGCTATTGTCTGTTCAGGCTCGGAGTGAATAAGGAGAGGAAATGAATTCGAGCCTGGCCCTTTTCGTGACAGAAAACTGTATGGGCGAGAGTCCCTCGGGAAAAACAGTCCGGTTCACAACATGCTAATGAATTTACAAGACACAGCACATCAACAAACATCTAAATAAGTGGGGTGAAAAACAGGACATACACACACACACAAAATCTACAAGGAAACCTACTGAGACAGCTTAAAAACAGATGTATATATATGTATATTTAACTTGGATTAAATCATTTGAATGTGGCTGCAAATTCATTTGCGTGACAATGACAAATTGTGTGAGTGATCTGAAATGCTTATTAAAGCCCTATTCAGATGGGACTAGTTTTCTCTGAGGACGTCGGGTAAATTTGTGTTTCACAGATGTACATTGCAATTTTATTTTGCTTAATTTGAATTAAACATGCCTTTGTTTTTCCTCACATGACTATCACTATCTTGGAGTTCACAGAAATCTAATCCCATCCGGATAGGAATGTTTGTGAATGCTTTTTTTTTTTTTTTCACAATGAATTTGCCCTCATTTACTTTGCTGAATACTGTAGCTAAATCTGTCAGGTGCACTTCACTATGGACCTTTTCTAACATTGTATCTCTAAACTAGCAATTTAGCCATAAACCAAAAGGGTTGTGCCATCATGCATGTTAATGTGTAAAGCACAATCCATCAAACCCCGTCTCAATGCCCTCTACCGTAATTCCCCTCCTTTCCATCCGGCAGCATGAGTTCATGACCCTGCCTTCAAATCACAAAGCTTAAGGAGTCTCCACCGCCTCATGTTTCATATTTCAAATGGCTGTTGACTGATGTGAGATGTATATTGCTCAATCAAAGGCTTTTTTTGGGACTGCTGTACCAGAAGTGTTCGGAGAGGGATTACCCTTTTGACACGAGCACGGGAGCTGGAACTCCACCGTGCTGAAGGCATGCAGAGAACAGGAGAGAAGATCTGTGTACCTTTCCTACCTTTCATATCCTCGTCCTCAGTGGTGGTGCAGCTCTCTGTGGAGCCCTGAGGACAGAAACAGAGACAGACAAAGAACATACAAGACAAACAAAACATGAGAAATAAAGGAAAAGTCATGAATAGCATTAGGCTATGGTCTCTGAAATAAGTTCAGAATTATGGGTGGGAATCTTTAGGTACTTCACGATTCAATTCAATATTCTTGATTCAGAGAGTGATTCTTGATACATCTACATTTTTTAGCAACAGTGCAGGGCCACAGACCTTTTTCAAGTTAAATAATAATAATAATAATTAAAAAAAAATAAAATACCTTAAGATTTGACTTGTTTTTGGTTCAGACAGCCATTAAAAAAATAACTTTTTAGCAACAGTACAGTCCCATAGTCTTGCCAAAGTAATACAATTATTATTAGTAGTATATTCATAACAATATTATTATTATTATTAATATTATTATTTAAAAAACTCACAATTCAACTTTTTTATTCAGAGAGCGATTTAAAAAAACGTGTATAATATACTGTAAAACAAAAACTGTTATTCATGTTATGAACATATTCATGTTATGATTATGTTAAATTATTTATATTAATTTACTATATTAATTAATTATTATTGTTTTTTGTGAGTAAAAATAAATAAAATAATACAAATTATTAAAATCAAGTTAAGATTTTCATTTGATCAGCCCAGATTAATTTATAAAGTGCAATTTGTGAATTGTTCCCCACCCCTATTCTAAAAGCTCCTGAAAATTGTACCTTGGGACCATCGGCAGGGTTGTGCACAACTGTAGTTTGTGGCTCCTGTAAAATTTAATAAGATTTCATAACATGATTAAAGTAGGTAAGACTCATCCACAACGATCTGGTTAAACAACATCCTCCGAGAATACACACGCATACTTAAAAAGCTGAGCGTGGCACAAAAAGACACAAAATAAGAATTTTGAGTTCATATATTGATCTAAACAGACCATCTTTTTATGAGGAAATGAACACAAGGTTGAGGTTTATGACGAGTTTGATGAACACTCACAGCTGACTGCAGAAAAACCGACCACACGTGTACACTTATAAAAATAATAAATGGAATGCGTCACAAAGAGATAAAGATGCAGTTCCTCAAATTAAACTAACATTCTGCCAGAACCACAGGAATAGAGAATCATAAATGAGTTAAAAATCAGCCTTGAATCAAGCAATTTCTGGATTATATGCCCTATATGTTTCCTCTGATTAACTTCCAATTATTTACCCAATTGACCCATTTGAATCCTTAAAATATTGAACAATACAGCATAGTGCATATTATTCCAATTGCCGTTTCGGTCTTGTATGTTTCATATAGGCCAGTGGTTGCTAGCTGTCCATCAGCACTGGGAAGGCATTTGGAGGCCTCGGGAGGGGTTGGGGGTTAACTTGTGCTCTTAATGGATTGTTTTGGAGGTCCCAGGATACTCTTTGCTCAGCTACAGTATTTGGGCAGTCGAGCAAACAAGACCCATCTGAAGTGTCATTTCACTTTCCTTTTCTTAAATCTCCAGGGGACACTCCTAGTTTCCAACATGGACAAACGGCTGACAGCTTTCTGTGTGGGACACTGCATCTTTACTGACTGGTTTATGCACTCTGACTCAAATGACCTAGTTATTTGCTGGAATCCATACATTTTTATGCTACTCTGTATGGTGACTTGGCTCAAATTCTAGTCCTATATTGGTTATTTTTCAGCACCATGTATATACAATAAGTGCAATGTCAAAGACGAACTCGTCCGATGGCTAGATTTAGTTTGTAGTTGTAATAGCAGTGTAGTTGTAAACGCCTACAGAGGCAAACAAGAGTGCAGAAGGACATAAACCAGCAGCTTACGGACAAGAACAAATCCTTATGATATGTTTATAAAACACCACAATTATGTGTACCAGGCGTGCTTTGAAAGAACATGAGCACTCCAAAAAAAAAAAAACTCATAAGGGAGGAATGACTAAGACACTGCACAGCAAACTACAGGTCTGATGTATTTAGTACATGCAAATACTTCTGACATGCACCAAATACAACATTAGCAGAAATGTATTATGGTATACGTTCAAATCATTAAATGAGTTACAAAGAGTGTTGAATGTAGATGAGGTACCATCGGTGTAGAAGAGGCCGTGTTGCTTTCTTTCATGGCGTTCACTACAGCGCTCACTACACTGTTTTTAGTGTTGTTTGTCTGGGGCTGAAATAGAGAGGACATATGCAACTTTCTTTTCAGAGAGATGACATCACTAGGGAAATGATCGGACCGGATGGCAGTAAATCACACATCAGATGAATAACATACGGCAGGAAGATGACTGTACAGAGTTATCCATCATTCAGACAGAGGGCGACAATTACTAATGGAGATTTCATGGTACCTTAATCAAAATCATTATAATACAGTCTAATAACTAGATCCGCTCAGGCAACACATGGGTTGGACAACAACGAATTTGTAAAATAACCTCAGAGCGCAAGACTTCTAGAGCAAAGCACATAGTCTACTGCCTAAGGGTACCAATATACTTTTACTAAATTGTGGTGATAGAATTAAAACCAGTTCAATAGCAGTAGAGATGGAAACCAACATCTCAAACTCCACAAGAAAGTCGGTATATAAGGAACATCTGTGCACTTACCTTGACTCCATCTGCCTTTTTGTTGAGTAAACTTTTGCATGCTGTAGGGAACAGAAAAAAAATTACTACATACAGTGTGAGTGACAAAACCAGCAGAATGCTCACATCTGCACATATTTCAAATAAATCCCATATAAAACATTTAACAAACTGCTGGCTTGCATTCCATCATTCATTAGCATACAGGGTTTGGGAGGTAATGGACTAGAATCATTTTTCACCACAGGAGAAATTTCTCATTGATCTTTATATATCAGTTTAAGCCAAAGAAATATGAAGCTTTGGGAGAGGAAGGTAAAAAAGGATGTAACTTATAAATAAATAACTTACCGCAAATGAGAAATTCAGATTGGTAAAATTAACTTTAAAGGGGTCATATCTTGAGGAATCAAAATTTCCCTGGATCTTTAAGAGAGTTTGCTGAACTACTGTACTAAAATATTGCAACTTCAAATTAAATTTTTTCACCAGTGAGAAAAAAGTTAATTTATTAAAACTCAACATTAGAAATAATTAGCAGATCTCTCTGATTATTTCAGTCAACAGTTTGTACAGCACACTTCATTGTTTTGTGAATTTGCCACAATTAGAAATATGCAAAAATTATAATTTTACATTGTTACAAAAGATTTCTATTTCAAATAAATGCTGTTCTTTTGAACTTTCTATTTATACTTATCAACATTGAAAATAGTAAGAAATGTAAAAAAAAAAATTGAGCACCAAATCACTTAAGGAATAAATCACAGGAATAAATAACATTTTTTGTAATATATTAAAATATAAAATAAAAATTGTAATATTACTTCACAAATGTTTTTACTGTATTTCTGATCAAATAAACGCAGCCTTGGTGCGCATAACATACCTTAAACATTTTACTGACCTCAAACTTTATACATAAAAACATAAAATCGATAAGTAGGTGCAGCAAAGTGTTTCTTAAAGGAACAGAAAAAAAAAATTCCTGCTTAATTTTAATGGTCAGAGGGAGGAAAATGGTCATAAAAAACTTGGGAAATTTATGGCCATTTTGGTGACAAAAAAAATCTGTTTTTATGTACATTTTTTAGTAATATTATAAGAGTGGAGATTAAAAAAGGTGTGATATAACCCCTTTAAAATTAACTACCTGCACAGACTTGGAATAAATTAACCATTTTATTCCATTTTTCACCCATCTCAAAGCAGATAAAGAGAATGAATTTGTTCTCCATTTGCGGCCGCAGACATAATGAGGGAAAATCATGGCTAATGTATGCAATTGATTTTTCCTTTAACTGCAACTGTTATTTCCCAGAGGGCATGTTTGGGAGGTATTGAGTCAGTGTAGGGGAAATGGCCCCCGATATACTTCAGAGTTTCTCAGAGACCAATCAAAAGACTTGTGTAAGAGACCTATAAAACCTCAATCATGGAGAGGAGAAAAAAAAAAAAAAAAAAAAAAAAAAAAAAAAAAACTAAATACTCAGGTTTCATATTCGGTATTCCTGTTAAACGCCTTACCTTCAATAAACAAATTGGAAGAAAAGATGGCAAGGTTAAGACAAAACCCATTTAGAAGCAGAGAGGACAAGCTGGAAGTTAGCAGGCATTGTTTGCATTGCAGTCCTGCTTTCATGCTTCACTAATTATGAGGTGAGGTGTTGGTGGTGGATGCAATTCACCATACGGTCAGCCATGCAGTGCCAACGGGATTACGAGTCCCATAATGCAATGCACTGATGAAGGAGTCATAAAGCTAAACCTCAACTCATTACCATTTCACTGTCTCTCACATATCTAACTATGTCTCATAGGATTCACAGACTGTGACTGGGAAAGCTGAGCCAGCAGTCTTCAGTTATACTGCAGAACAATCAGATGGATATGGGACCCCAGGACGGCCACGCTGCAGTCATACCACGATTAATGCTGAGTGGAAATAAATTATATAAGGAGGAAGAAATTAACTCATTTTCAAAAAAAGTGCAGTAACCTTCTTTGATTTAAAGATAACAATTATACTATGCAAAAAAAGGGTCATGTGGCATCCTGATGCAGTTTAAATAACAGGGGTGAATATATGAATCAATTAAATTTCAATGCATTGATTACAAAAATTAATTAACTGCTTATAATTGCATAATGAATTTAATAGTCATTTATTGTGTACATTTTTCAAACGATTTTCCATTATAAATATCCACCAAATTCATATCAGCAATCTACATCTTTTGCACGTTTAATTGTGCCGACACATTAAGCATCCGTTTCTTTAATATTCATAACAAAATAATTGTGACCAAATTTCAAAATACCGGTAACAATCAAATTCAAAGCAAATATTCACACCCCTATTAAATAATGCTTCAGGCTTCAAAAGAGAAAAAAGGTCTTTAAGGCAGCAGATTGAGCTAGTAAAATCAATTACAACAGCCATTACACATTCAGTACACCTTTAAATCAGACCTGTGCAAGCAACAAATTATATATTATAGATTTAACAGGCGAAAAAGCAGACATACTAACATGCCATATCTTCATAATCTATTGGTCAGTAAGTCTTAGCTTGGTCATATAATGAAAAGCTCTTAAAAAAGAATGAAGAAACATTGATGAAATGTCATTACTGGTTATTGGTTAACATTGTACATATCCAACTTGAGGACTGGCTTTAACAATAACAGAATATAAAGAGTTATAAACACTTACAGTACTAGTTGAAGCCAAGAACTGATGGAGAGCATTGATTGGACGGCTCAAAAGAACATTAAAAGGAATATTCCAGGTTAAATACAACTTTAAACTCTTTGGATTGTCCTTCAGTTTGTTTAAAAAAAAAAAAAAAAAAAAAAAAAAGAATGGAAGTGTATACATTTAAATTGAGATAATCTGTGGTAATTGAGGCCATGGATGCTGTACGTAGAGGTACAATTATATGTTTACACATTGTAGAAATTTTACTTTTCAAACAGTGAGCCAAGAGTGCATTTTCCTGGCAGCATCCAGATTGCATACTAGTTTAATGGGAATGCTAATGGGTAGGTTTTCTATAGCTCCTTGGAGAATTTTATGGATATAGAATATCATGCGGAAAGAGTAAGAGAAGTACGTTGTATGCTATTCTGAACAGATCATATTTCTGTTGAAACAACCAAAACAGTACATATTAACAGGACAACAAGACAACAAACAGCTCTTGTTTGATTTCCATAATCCTGAGGGATCTGCAATGATCTGATCTTTTCTCAACTGTTCTCCTTTGCCCATTTTGTACATATGGAGTATTCTCACCATGACGGCAGCTGCTCAGACACAGCTTGTTGAAGATGACAGCTGGCTGACATTTACTGGTTCTCACAGACAGCTGTCCCAGACTTTGGTAAGAGTGTAACAATTCAATTTGATCAGACAACACAACTGGAACCAGAGACCTTCTCTCCATTTTCTCCTGACTCAGAGACACTGTCAACAGTGTCGTCCATCTGCCCTCCAGCGGGCCTCCTTCCCCGCAGACCACCTGGCTCTCACCGGACACGTGTGCCAGCTACATCGGGTCTGACGACTGGCAGCAAGCCAACCCCGCTCCTGCCCGTCCATGTAGTTAAGCCCCTGCGCTCTTGGCGAGGGGAGGAGGAAGAGTTGAAAGGAGAGTGGTAGGGCAATGGTGGCTTGGCTAGGCTGCACAGGTCTGCTTTAGGTAATGACACAGGACACAGATCTAAGATCTAAGATCCCCAAACCTCCATCCCATCCAAACCTCATTATTCTCCATGAGGTGGAGGGCACAGAGGCGGACTGAGGACAGACACCTGAGCGGGGTCCTGTATCTTCAGCTAAAGCAGACTTCACTTAAAAGCTATTTAACCCAATAGCACAAAACACCAGAAAGCTGAACAGCAGGGAAGGAGGGAGCCAAAAAGGGCTGAAGCAATTTAACCGAGAGGAACAGAGCGAGAAAGACAGAGGAAAAGAGAAAGTCTAATCAAAGGAGAAGCAGCGGCATTCGCGTTTTTAACTCCATGCAGATGATAATGCATGCAAGCCGATGGTGGGTCTCGTGGTGGCAATCGTTAACATGAATATAGTGCTGTGGTATTGATTGGATTGGTTTGCCTAGAGCCACTGTGTGTAAACTGAACTGGGGATAGTTGCAAGATGATATGAGATATTGTTAGTGCACGCATATAAAAAGAGCCAATCTATGGCAATGGATAAATAAATAGACTTTTTGAGAGATGAACAAAAGGTAAGATACTTCAAATGTTGCTATAAGAATCATTCTCAAAATATGGTAACAATTACTGGTAGGTAAAGAAAAAGATTTAAAATAATTAAGAAATCCCATTTAAAAAAAAAAATCTATAACCAGACACTTAATTAAATCCTAGAAAATGGTTTACATTTTAAATATCCCAGGTGAAAAAGATGTAGTGTTAAATGTATTAAACATGCATTATAGTATATTTTTATTGTAATAAAAACATACTCAAGTACATTTTTAATACATTTAATAGTACGTCTTTTTCACCTGGGATATATTTTTTAAAAAAAGTTGAATTAGACAGATTTCCTTGATTAGACCCAGATTAGAGGTGGGAAGATAACTAAACCTGCTCTAATACTTCTTACAACTTGTAGGGTTAAAAGCTAGCTAGATGAATACAAAGTTACATGGCCAGGTAATTGCAAAGCATTGTAAAAACATGGCTGAAAAAAATAACATGCTAATCCATAAACTAGTAACTAACACATTGCTCAAAAGCATGACGTGTATGTAAGAAATGGAAACTATCCTTTTAAATGTGAGAACTTCTCCAAGACTATATAGCAGACGTTGTTCATGAGAGTGAAGACTGAGGTAAACCAAAAAATGTATGCAAGTGATGGCAAGAAAGTCAGGTTTCTCATATGCATGCTGATTGGATAGAGGGAGGGCGGGGGTTTGAAGGAATTGTGGAGGGGGCTCGCTGGTCCCCCTGGTGGCGAGTTGAGGAGATGCACTCTCACATACCTTCCTGTGCAAGCGCTGCAGTGCTTGTGGTGGGAGCAGCAGGGCTGGTATGCTGCCGGCCCACTATTGGACAGAGAGGCGTTGAGTTGGGAGAAGCTATGGATTTTTTTCAAACCCTCTACTGAACAAGTTATCTTTGTTTTATTTTTTTTATAAGGAATTAAGTTCTAGAAAAGGGTTCCTCAAACTCGGTCCAGGAGGGCCGCTGTCCTGAAGAGTTTAGCTCAAACAATGATCAAACACACCTGAGCAAGTTAATCAATATATTCTGGATCACTAGAAACTCACAGATAGGTGTGTTTGATCAGGGTTGGGGCTAAACTGTGCAGGACAGTGACCCTCCAGGACTGAGATTGAGGAACCCTGGTCTAGAATATCTGTCTCTAAAATCAAGCTAAAGCTCTCAAGCCTGCTGAATGAAAGACATAAGATATACCTGCACAAATCTGAGTAAACTTTGTCTATTCAGGAAGTAAACTGCGCAAATGTTAACTTAACTAAACAAATGAAGAAGAAAGTTATAGATATTCCTTTACTGTTACCCTTAAGCCTCAGAGAGAAATCCTTAACAGCTCAAAGAAACCGAGATACAGACTTGGAGCAGAATATTTTTAAACATTATACTCCTGTAATCCAAAAGTGAATTTTCCTTCCATTAAATTACTGAGTCAGCCTTTAGAGATCTTTTTTTATAGTGAAAACTGGAGCAAGAGTTCAAGAGGTGGGCCAAGGTTATCCGTGACTTTGCACTTTCCTACCTGATCCCAGGAGAATGGGGGAACTCACCTGAGAAGTTTCTAGAAACCAGCATAGTAGTAAGAATGGCTCCCTGAACAAAGACAGAGAAAAAGAGTGTTTAGTCCATGGCAACAGGACTTTCAGCACTAATTACCCAAGGGATGAAGACTGGAGATAGTCTATGGCCCCTTCAAACCCATTACGTACCTTGAGTTTTCTGCGGGCATTGAACTTGCGCAAGCACTCCACAGTCTCTTGGCGATGCATCATGGACGCCACAGTGGACCGTTGCTGAAACGAGCAAAATAAGACGAAGAAAAAATTGCACATCAGTATTATAGAGGTATTTGACCCAATTAAAGGAATGGTTCACCCAAAAAAGAACATTGTTTTATTATTTACACACCCTCATGTGGTCCTGAATGAATTGTGTTCTTCCATGGAACACACAAGGGGTTATTTTCACAATACATGTGTCCCTTTTCCAATTCAATGAATGGTGAACTTTCAGGCTTCAAAAAGAATGCATAAACACCATAAAAGTAGTCCACACAACTTATTGTACGTCTTATTGTTGCATCTAAGTTTTCTGAAGTCATACGATAGTTTTGTGTGAGGAACACAGCCAAAAGAGAAGTTTATGTTATTCATTCAATCTCCTGACTCTTCTGAGAACCAGAACAATGTCAGATTTGTAAACAAATCATTCAACCTATGCATTTAAAAGATTTGAAATATCCAATCCCAATTCATTGTAGTTGCAACGAAAAAAGCAACATTAATAAATTTCATTTTTTCAAAATGTATGACATACTCAATTCAGATAATGTCAAATAATGACAATTTTCATATATAAGTGAACTATTATGTCTTAAGTACCTTATTCTGACCTAAAACACGTCCACTTATTCTGAGAGCTCAAATATGTGGAAAGTGACAGTGTGAAAGGCTGCATTTCACATTTAACTCAATGATTCTTTCTTGCTCAGGGCTTGTGGTAAATTAAGTCTTCTGCAGAGATAACTTACGCAGACCCATGGGTGCTTGAGGGCCTGCTCTGCTGTGATTCTCTTAGCTGGGTTGATGGTCAGCATTTGGTTGATGAGGTTCTTGGCCTCAGGGGTGACCGTGTCCCACTCCGGAGAAGGAAACTATAGGGGAAAGAATCACGAGTGAGTGTTAGATATGCAATATAAATGCAGGAGAATGCCTAGAGAGCTTTTCACACCACAATACGTACTGACACACATACAGAGCAGTCTGCATCGAGGCCTAATGAAATTAAACCTGTCACAAGGCAGCGTACAGGATTCAATGAGTCACGCCAGTCAGTCCTCCTACAGACGGCCTATTCGGCACGGCTGGTGCTCGAAACATGTTGCTCGCGCATTTCACACCTCATGGCTTCATTGCAGCCCGTAACTAGAGAAAATTGCAATTGTAATTAGCCAATAAAAAGCTGTGTCTGTATCAGTGTTGAATGTGTGTCGCACCTCCTCTTTCGTACCAGGAGATCTTAATGTGGCCGTTACAAATCCGTTGTGTGTTCCAAGAAAACCTTGGATAGGTTCCAGGAAGTATAATTTGTTTGCGCATCAAGCTGTGTTGCATCAGCTAAAACGAGCATGTGGATTGTACTTAGAAACACTGCAGGTGCTCATAAGCCCTTACACACACTGATTCAGCTGCACTTTTGGCTTTTGGCAGGGCACTGCTAAAACATGTCATGGGTGGGACTTTTTTGCACTGCTGTGCGCTGCTTCAGCAAAGACAGCCACTCAGGATTGCGGACGACGCATTCAAATGTGAACGCATGGCCGGAAGGCGCAGTGACAGAAGCTTGCAATGGATGATGAGGCACAACTACACCTCATTGATTGGGATCACATGACGAAAGGTTACAAAAGTACAAAATAGAGAAGCTCACGGTAAGGTTTCCTATTCTTGATTCTTACTGCATACACTGTGTGACAAAAGCAATGTGTCAACCTGTAGAGATTTGTATTAAGATTTATGCCATGGTACATATTACTAATGTTACTGGGTGTTATTTACTTTACACGTGATATCATGCTAACAAAGAAAAATGCAAAACAATAAAGAGTGGGACAAGTCAACAGAATCATCCTATCAGAATTTAGAGCCAGAACTATCTTTATAATATTTATTGTTGTATGTTATACACTACCATGCAAAAGTTTGCAAAAGTCAGTAAGATTGTTTTAAAAGAAGTGAATACTTTTGTTTAATGCAAGGATGCATTAAATTGACAGTAAAATAAAGTTTATATTTCAAATAAATGTTGTACTTTAGAACTTTCTATTCATCAAAGAATCCTAAAAAAGTATCACAGTTTCCATAAAAATATTACTATTATTGATAATAACATTGAAAATAAATGTTTTTGAACACTAAATCTAGAACTTCTGACTGGTATAGTATTTTTGCACTAATTATTCATCATTATTCATTATATAATTTGGTTTCTGTGTCCATCAATTTCCAAATACTAAGACAAAATAATCAAATGGGATGAAAAAACATTTCATAAATCTTTATCTTCATTGACTACACTATACAATACCAGGCAATACCACATTTATTATATAAATCAGAGGCCCATGCTCAGCTGAATGTTTCATTCTCCCATGAAGTACAATGAAGATATTACAGGTCCTTCTCAAAAAATTAGCATATTGTGATAAAGTTCATTATTTTCCATAATGTAATGATAAAAATTAAACTTTCATATATTTTAGATTCATTGCACACCATTTCAGGTCTTTTATTGTTTTAATACTGATGATTTTTGCATACAGCTCATGAAAACCCCAAATTCCTATCTCAAAAAATTAGCATATTTCATCCGACCAATAAAAGAAGTGTTTTTAATACAAAAAAAAAAGTCAACCTTCAAATAATTATGTTCAGTTATGCACTCAATACTTGGTCGGGAATCCTTTTGCAGAAATGACTGCTTCAATGCGGAGTGGCATGGAGGCAATCAGCCTGTGGCACTGCTGAGGTGTTCTGGAGGCCCAGGATGCTTCGATAGCGGCCTTAAGCTCATCCAGAGTGTTGGGTCTTGCGTCTCTCAACTTTGTCTTCACAATATCCCACAGATTCTCTATGGGGTTCAGGTCAGGAGAGTTGGCAGGCCAATTGAGCACAGTAATACCATGGTCAGTAAACCATTTACCAGTGGTTTTGGCACTGTGAGCAGGTGCCAGGTCATGCTGAAAAATTAAATCATCTCCATAAAGCTTTTCAGCAGGTGGAAGCATGAAGTGCTCCAAAATCTCCTGATAGCTAGCTGCATTGACCCTGCCCTTGATAAAACACAGTGGACCAACACCAGCAGCTGACATGGCGCCCCAGACCATCACTGACTGTGGGTACTTGACACTGGACTTCAGGCATTTTGGCATTTCCTTCTCCCCAGTCTTCCTCCAGACTCTGGCACCTTGATTTCCGAATGACATGCAACCACTGAGCAACAGTCCAGTGCTGCTTCTCTGTAGCCCAGGTCAGGCGCTTCTGCCGCTGTTTCTGGTTCAAAAGTGGCTTGACCTGGGGAATGCGGCACCTGTAGCCCATTTCCTGCACACGGCTGTGCACGGTGGCTCTGGATGTTTCTACTCCAGACTCAGTCCACTGCTTACGCAGGTCCCCCAAGGTCTGGAATCGGTCCTTCTCCACAATCTTCCTCAGGGTCCGGTCACCTCTTCTCGTTGTGCAGTGTTTTTTGCCACACTTTTTCCTTCCCACAGACTTCCCACTGAGGTGCCTTGATACAGCACTCTGGGAACAGCCTATTTGTTCAGAAATGTCTTTCTGTGTCTTACCCTCTTGCTTGAGGGTGTCAATGATGGCCTTCTGGACAGCAGTCAGGTCGGCAGTCTTACCCATGATTGCGGTTTTGACTAATGAAACAGGCTGGGAGTTTTTAAAAGCCTCAGGAATCTTTTGCAGGTCTTTAGAGTTAATTAGTTGATTCAGATGATTAGGTTAATAATTCGTTTAGAGAACCTTTTCATGATATGCTAATTTTTTGAGACAGGAATTTTGAGTTTTCATGAGCTGTATGCCAAAATCATCAGTATTAAAACAATAAAACACCTGAAAAGTGAAAATATGAAAGTTTCATTTTTATCATTACATTATGGAAAATAATGAACTTTATCACAATATGCTATTTTTTTGAGAAGGACCTGTATATACATATAATGAAAACTATTTGACTCTGAACATCAATAACGATTATTTTAATGCCTTTAATTTACAACGTAAGCATCATAAGCATATGCAAAATTTGGAACAACACTCGCACTGTATGAGCACTCAATTTTTTGAGTGCTCCATCCACCAATGTGTTCTTGGTATAAACCATTTTGTGGTTGGGTTTTCAGCAAAAATAACTACACTGTTTTATATATTTTGTGATAAAAGATTTGTCATATCGCCATCCCCTGAACTGACCTGGCCTGACACTGAGACCACCAAACCCATCTAACAATGTAACACACATTCACTCCATTTTCACAACAAGCCACAATCATATCTCCTCCCTTTTATTTGACACGTACATTTTAGTGGAATTAATATCTCTCTGGGGCAGTCACTCGCTCCATGTCCTGCTAAATACATCTGAGGGTGTGAGACGGTGATGCAATAGATGGACAAATAAAAACGCACCACACACACACACAAGCAAACAAACAAGCACATACACTCTGGGCAGTTGTTTCTAAGCAAAGCCCATCTCTCTGCAATGCGTCAGGGAGGGCCTAACATAATCAATAACAGCACCCGTAGTTCTAAATCGCACCCAATCAGAAATTAAACAGCCAGTTGGACCACAGTAAGTGTTGCAGAGACCTTGCGACATCTGTTGTAATCAAATAATGCTGGAATAATTAAGCAATGAGCTGGGATTTTATTTTATTATTTTATATATTTTTTATATTTTGCAATTTTATTCCAAGTGATGTTGACAGGAAACGGAAATGTTGACAGGAAACGGTGTTAACGGTATCCTTCTGGGAAATTCCAGTGATTTTCTGAAAGGATGTGCGGTCTAATATTAAACAAGCCTCACTAGACTGATTTATGAAACGACTTAATGAATTCACATAGACTGGACTAATTAGAAACAACCAAAAATATGATTTAAAAATAAAACATGGCAAAAATAGTTTTTACACTCCAAGTGAATGTCCCCTTTTTTAAAGACTTGATGGTGCATTCAAAGACCAATCAGATGAAGGGTTTTTTAGAGCGGCTGGATTTAACTACAGTCAGGGACAGTGAGTGTGTGGCTGCATTGGACGACAACTGTACTTACATCATAAGCTCCAGCCTTGATCTGCTGGTATAACTTGTGTTGATCTTCATCCCAAAATGGAGGGTAGCCCACTAGTAGAATGTACAAGATTACACCTGTGAAAGAACGACAGTAAGGGGAAACAAGAGAGAAAGAAACAGTTACCTCATACTGTTATATATTTGATTCTGATTGGCTGACAGACATTCCAAAGTTTTTTCGGCATGGTATGAAGTTGTTACACTGATTGCATTACAGTATGTTTATACCATGGTCTGTCAGATTACTTCATTCTGATTGGCTGGAAGGTTCGTGTTCAAACCATGTAATACACAGGTAGTTCCAGTTTCATTGAAGCACACACGCACACATAGAGAGAGAGAGAGATCAGAGATTGTGCTACGCACACAGAAACATTCAGGAGTACAGAAACTTGTTGTCAATGCTGCCCCAGGACTTTTAGAAATAAATTAGCTTCGCTAGTGAATCGCTACATTATATTACTCAGCAAAGAGGTGGTAATGTTGCCGTTTTTAAAGTAATTAAACTCACAGCTTCATTTTAAGTAGAGAGACATAGCACAGATGCAGGTAATTCACATGCACATCTCTCTCTCTCTCTATTTCTCTCTCAATAATTAAAATAAATATTATAATTCAATAAAATAAATATAATCTTACTACTTTACTATATCTCAGTGTCTGATTTAAAACATGCAGAATGCTATATTTAACGAGTCGTAGCGAACAAAATGAACTAATTTTAACCCATCCAGTTCAAACATTGAACTTGTTAGTGCTGGCAAGTAACCATGGTATAAGCGGGATAATCCAGGGCAGGTGCATTACACAATTTTAATGCACAGCGAGTTCATTTCCTACTGGATTGTTGTGATATACAATTCATATGACAAAGCAATACCATATTTGCATCCAAATGGTAGTTGTTTTACATGGAACTCAACACTATTGACTAGTACCTAATCATTTATGTAAAAAGAAAGTGTAGTTTGTTGGATGCATGTGTTACCAGCAGCCTGAACCTGACGAACATCCCTGAGTTCACTCATTATTTGCTTCATTAAAGCATGTATTGCGAAATATTGCGTTGACAGACAGGTCCACAGAGCATCTGCACTATATTTTCTGCTGAGTTCAGCATGCGACGCGCATCAAAAATAGGCTCAGCACTGAAATTCTACTTGTAGTGCTATGCAGCATGAAGTACTTGTGCAGTGTGAATACTGCAACCTGTTAATATAGGAAGCAGTTCAAGCTGACTGAATATGCAAGAGGTCTAATGGTTAAGGACCCTGTTGACTCACCACAGGCCCAGATGTCCACCGGTTTGCCATATGGATCCTTCCTCAACACCTCTGGAGACAGGTAGCCAGGTGTGCCAGCAAAACCTGAGACAAAACAACAAGTTGAAAAGTGACCATTCTTCACTGAGTATAAGATAAAGTGGATGCAAACTGAAGACTCCTGTAGGCAATGTAGCTCAGCTAATTAATATTCACTGATATGCTAATAATTCCAGCCCTCCAGCACTGACAAGGCTGAAAAAGGCTGTAAATAGGTGGGTTTTTAAACAGCTGCCCACTGTGGTAAAATAATTCTGCGCTGTCCGATCATATAGCTTGTATATAACAATTATTCCACCCACAGGGCTTTTCTCTTCACAAAGCTAGGCATACTTCAGTCAAAACAAGATGATTACCTATTTAAAACTAAAGAAAGCTGTGCTGATACTTGATTGGCACTAAAGCAGAATGGCAGCAGAATTACCCAGCCGCCAGTAGGGGGCCACAAATCCTGAGAGAAGCATGCATGGTGATTTAATCCAGGAAAGGCAGCTGTTGAGGGACATTTTCAGAGCTAAAGGATCTTTCACACACACCGACAGGAATGATGTGTGAAAGCGAAACATGAAATGGGCAAAGATTGGCATTTAGCACGGCCAGAAAATAAGCCTTTACGGCCATTACAATCCATTTCAGACTGCAGGTAATGGAGCGGGAAATGTCGGAACATCCTTTTAAGATAAACTGAATTAATTTTATGAGGGAATCAGCACAGTTGCGTAGGGAAAATGTCTGAAAAGTCCTCACAAATACAGTAAATCCTGTAAAATGTAATACACTAGCCGTAAAAAAAAAAAAAACATTACTATTACTGTTGCCTATCAATCACCCAAAAAGTTTTTGGGTAAAAATATATTTTAAATCTAAAAATCCCCTAAAAGTTGTAGGGAAAAAATGTGGATAAGTGTAGTAATTCAAATTCTCTTGACCTCACAAATATAAGTTTGTGTGAGGTGCAGAATTAGAGCTGAAGTCAGAGTTATTTACCAAACCAGGCCTGCTGATCTCCCTGCACCTCGATGGCCAGCCCAAAATCTGCCAGTTTCACTGCCGCTCCTTTCATCTTACTGGCCAACAGCAAGTTCTCGGGCTGAGGAGGAAAGCAGAAAATGCTTTTAACACTAAACACTCACAAACATTTCAAATCGACTCCAAATAGAGGTTAAAAAGATTATTTGGGATTGACCCTGCCCAGCGTGTGGTGCAAAGCTGGGACAGTTTACTGGTGTTGAGATGTTCATACTGACAGCAATTTGCAGCATCAAAGCAACCAGACGTCACTTATTAAATACACATTTCACACACACATATTTGTATATATACAGTATATATGTGTGTATATGTATATATACACACACACAGACATGTATATAATATATAGAAATATAAAAATAAATATATATATATGCACATATACTATGTAAATAAAAACTTGTTAAATGCGACTAATTGATTTGACTGCACAAACATACGTACACACACACACATATATATATATATATATATAAAATAATGTACGTATATACACATTATATAAACAAAAACTTATGTTAGATACGATTAAATCACGATTAATCCATTTGACAGCACTAATTATAATTTAAAATCATTATTTTCTATCACTGTAGTCTTCAGTGTCACATGATCCTTCAGAAACCATTCTAATATGCTGATTTGCTGCTCAAGAAACATTCCTTATTATCAATTCTTTGATGAATAGAAATTAAAAAATGTATTTGAAATATAATTATTAAATGTCTTTACAGTCACTTTTGAAGTTTAATACACTTTTGATCAATTTAATGTCCTTGCTGAATAGTATTTCTTTAAAAAAAAAAAAAAACTAAAAAAAATGTATACTGACCCCAAACATTAGAGTGGTAGTTTCTATATTTTTAAACAATACAGATATGAGAATACAAGAATTATGTTATATTTAAAATGAAAAAGAATAATCTGTTTAATTTATTGTAATAAAATAATGATATAAAAAAAATTATGGTCTTAAAAATAAGGTACATTTCCATTATTAAATGTAACAGTGGCATTAGTACATCCAGCAGTAGGAACACATACAAGACCAACAATACAGCCACTTTTCAACCTTCAACACCGTCAGTGTGAACAGCCATTAAAGACAAGTGCATCCCCAGCAGATGTGCAGATCAGGTGGTTTCACTATACGCGCCAAACCAGCTCAGTAGGATAGGACAGATTTTGGGGGTTAAAGATCTTTCCACAGGTAATTGAGTTTATACACAGCTTACAGGATAAGAACATCTGAATAGAGTTTTCTTTACTACCACAGTTACGCTGAGCAAATATTAGGGTGGATTTCCTGTGGAAAATTTGATAATCAAACACAAACATGCATCAATATCCAGGAGCTTCAAGTACACAACTAAATGAAAAGGCCCAGAAAGATATATTAGGGAGAATGGAAGCCTTTCACACTAAAATATAGGCTGGAAAAGTCGATTTCCTCACCAGTTCTCGAATATACAACTCAATAGGCTTGATTTATTAGCTACTGCACATATATCTTCTCAGTTCACACTCTAGTTCTACATTCAAGCACAGAATTTAAATGCGTCTGTTATGAGGATGCAGGGAAATTTATGCCCATAGGTGTGAATCTCTTGCTCTCTCCCTCATTAAATGCACAGACTACAAATAAGGGATGGTGAGACTCGAGGTGACCCCTCCCACATCCCTCCGTCTCTCCGGCAATACCAGCAACAGTTGTCGTATCACGTTCTTCGCTATGGCAACTAGCCTGGGCACATCTCTGCTGCTCATCATTGGGCTCACATACACATGGGGGAGGGCAGTGTATGTGACTAATGCACAATAGGAGGACGTGATAAATCTGCGTGTGTCTGTTTGCATTATCAAAGACACTGGCACTGTCAAGACAACATATACACACACACTCATTTCATACATTCACACGCACCGCAGTGGAGACACAACGTGTGTGTGATGTTTATGCATGCACTTGATTTATATGGTAATATAGTGAATTGTTTAACTAGTGCTGCTAAAAAAGACAATTATTTCAAACAAAGATAATTCTCTGTACAAAAAGTCTTGGTACATATTTGAGCATTTGAACTGTAGGGAAAACAAAAACTACAGATAAGCAGTTCAGTTAGCTAAAGTCATCTTTGATTAAAATTAGGGGAATGATAAACAAGAGCAGGAATAATGTTGTATGTGTATATCTGTGTGTTTGTGTGGGGCAAGGCATCAACATGGAAACCCTCAGAGACGGCCCGTTCGTGGGGTTGTCGTGGCGATTGGCTCTCTTACCTTAAGGTCTCTGTGCACGATGTCATGCTGGTGAATATGATTGACACTCTCCAGGATCTGATTGATGCACTGGCTGAAAAACAGAATAATAAATCAGTCAGTGGCAGAGAAAGATCATAAGGATAAGTGAGGGGGTGAGATAAGGCTAAATATTGATTTTAACCTTCTATTACTATATACTCTATTACAAACCTTTAATAAAGTAAGCTTCCTTATATTTACATTCCATTAATTTTCCCTCTAAAACGTAGTTTTCCACAAGGTTTTTTTTTTTTTTGTCGTTTTGAGAACTTGAGAAATTAATTGAAGTCCATAACTTCAATCTGTTCATTAAAATAAACCCTTGAAATTGATTACAGTAAAATTAATCAACAGCCTGTGCTGGACAATTCAATTAAGCAATTCAATTAAACATGACTGGATGATTGACACTACATGCACGTACTACTGCTACTTTAGCAGAATGAGCCAAGTCATGGGTCAAGTGTAATGTGACTGAGGCACATAAGATGAGCTGGGGATTGTGGGATAGCTGGGGTAAGCGTTACTCTTGGAAAAGCACCTCACTCTCAGACAGGTACACACACATGCACACGCACTATCTTATCCCTCTTAAAGATGTAATCCTATAACAATGTTATTGACGCCTAACCAGTGTGTGTGTGTGTGTGTGTGTGTGTGTGTGGCTTTGGTGTCACGCTGCTATAAATACTTAGTATTAATGTGAAATGATGCATGCCTTTCTTTAGGTCCTTATTGGGTTTGTTCTGAGGAAATGGAATAGATGATGGTTAGGTCATGACTGTGTACAATCGACTGCTCTTCATAGGTCACTTCTAATATTTAGCAAAAAAGATGGATAGCTTTATAATATACTATAATATAATTTAATACATAAAACAAAACGGATAGTTCCAGTCCTTGATGATGATTGGTTGAGCCGCGTTCAAAACTGTAGTAAATTTCTATACAAACAATACTTTCTACTCTGTCATACAAATTACTGGCAACCATTACGCTTCTGAAGAACTACATTGCTTGGCGGAAGAATAATATTTTTATCAACAGAATAACATTTTTGTGTCTGTGTTTATTTTATGAAACCTTGCCAGGTATGAGGAATAACCGTTTTATAAAAGCAATAAGCCCCGTGAAGCAATAAGCTCCACTTCGCATTGAGCCTAACAACGCCCTTTTGCTGCAAATTCACCGGTAAACCACGGCTCATTGCTTCAATATAATATAGATATTCACCATTGTTAAATATAAATTTATATTAAATAATATAATATATTAAGTTATATTATATTCAAAAGTACAGACTTATACCGTGTCCTAACTAGGCGACAAGTTTCCAGTTACAAGAAACAGGGAAGACATAGATTTGATCACTTTACCATGCTTGGCTATGACATGCCTCAAGGAATAAGGGAATAAGAATAGTGGATTACACGAGATAAGAAAGCAGATTGAAAAAGACTCATTGGCCAAATTTGGTTATTTTAAGCCCAGCATTCCATTTTTCAGGACAGCACAAATCCCACTGGAAACAAAAGACCTTTCTCTCTGTATCTCTCTGTCACACACACGCACCCACAGCACACACACAAACACAATTTTTTTATTCTGTCTTTTCCTATGTAATATCAAAGATTAGATGCTAAACTGGCATCATTCAACTCTTGTAAACCAAATTTACCATGAAGTCCCGTATGAGCGCATTAAAACACAGCTAACTGCTGGAGGGTGTTTGCGTTGGGATGCCTGGGGCTTTAACTTAGAATCTAGGGTCCCTCAGAGACTTACACACTCGCTGCTGGTTCCTGAACACTTTTCAAACCATGTAATTTCTGTGCCACTCTGGGAAACCTGTTTCGACCGAATCTTGGTTTTTGCTGTTCAGTGCTGCTTTTGTTAGTGTTGCAGAAATGATGCACTCAAAAGGATGGGCCAACTGAGGGCAAAAGGATGCGTTTTTCTGCGGCACCTGTTGATTGCCAGTTCTGCAACTCCACCATCATTAAAGGCTCTCAGTTTTTCTGCACAAAAGGGATCGTCCACTTTGTGCTTTTGAATCAGATGTGAGTGTGTGAGTGTGTGAGTGTGCGTGTGTGTGTGTGTGACCTGCTCACTGCAGGCTGCAGCACAGTAACCACAGCAACAGTAAATTGGAGAGCCCACCTTGCGTCAGCTTCACTGTAATACTCTCTGGCGACGATGTCCTCAAACAACTCCCCCCCAGTCACACTGCGGAAATAGAGAGGGGGGGAAAAAAACTGTGAAACAAGGGATGAGAGAGTGGAGTGTGTGCTGGGTTTTGGGCTAATTTGGTCAGCAGCAGGAGGCAGAATCGACAATTTATACTTCTGTAAACATGATCGCAAATGTATGTGATGCTGCAGTAAAACTCGCATGGGCCAATTACACTTTTCATATAGGTATATTATTGGATGCAAGGCCGCAATTAGCAATTTTACCATGGTAACCATAGGCTTTGACAAAATACAAGAGACAGTGCAAGACGGTGGTGGCTATTACAAAGTTTCAGTTTTATTGTAGTTACAATTTCTGTAGTAACCTGTTCTGTAACTGTAACTTGCTCTGGTCTTCGTCAACAACACACGCTTTTGCACCACCTGCTGGTGAGATCGACTAACAGCTGATGGAGATTATGCTCGGTAATCTACTGCTTTTCCTGCAGTTCCTGGATGTCAACATTGAATTTACTGTGGAATATGAAGCACTGAATTTGTGGAAGCGAATTTGCAAAGCGAAATAAAATGGACCGAAAATTGACTGTTGAATATGATAGGTTGTATTTTTAAACCGTTTAAAATGTTTTGAATTGAAATACTCATAGTTTAAGTATTCAACCATGCTGAATTTCAGCCCATTAAAATGCAAGCATGGTTAATGCAATGCATATTTTTTTCAAAAACAATTGGCATTATTTTACTTCCATAGAATATTATGAAACAAATGTTGCTTATATCGCCAACTCACAATGGTTACCATGGTAAATTGTGAGGGTGGTGTGCAGTTGAAGTGCACGAGACATGTAACAGGAACATTAGTAACTCAGCATTTGTTCCAGATAAATTGAGTTCCACAGTGACACCTGGAAAATTAAAGTGCACTGGACTCTGGTTAAAACCAGAACAACAATCTTGACAATACTAAATCTTATTTTTAGGGCCACCCAGAAATGTCTGCCCATCAATTCTGCTGGCAGATCCCATCAAATTGAAGGATATATTTTTGACACCCGGGAAGATGCATACGAGGTTGTTCTTGTCGAACATTTCAGTTGCATTTATCTGCCTGCAGCAATGGGGTTTCAGACATGATTCATTGGAACAAAATGTCTTGGGTTTGATAACTTGTCCATCCTTCTTCAAAGAGCAGGAAGCCTCTTACAACCATTGAGAGTTACAAACTTACCTGAAGACAGAAGCTATGTTATTTTTTGTATTATTTATTTACTAATACACCATTTGGTCATATTTTTAATTAAATTAAAATTAAATGAGGATTCATTTTAGTCAGAAGGTAGTTACCTAGGTAGTGAGGAAACTTTTTGAAACAGAGCCTATTTTATTATCATGTCTCAAGTTACAATTCAACATATAGTGTGTGTGTGTGTGTGTGTGTGTGTGTGTGTGTGTGTGTGTGTGTGTTACTTACAGGTCAAAGACCAGGTAATGGAAGCCTTCTTCTGAAATACTTTCATGGAGCCGAACTAGGGTTGAAAAGACACAACAAGAGAATCAGCATTAAACAATGTCAGACACAGAGATAATGCATTATGAAAACAAATGTTTTTAATGAGAGGGAAATCTTGAGCATTCCTCGCTCCATCACACAGCGTTCATAAAAACATCTGATGAGAACATACAGCATACGTCCAATTACACGGTATTATAGTGACACTTACAATTATGAGCCACGTTTATAGACTTAAGATAACCATGATGAGCCAATGGCGAAATGAAATAACAAAAAGAATCCACCGAAAAGAGAGATAGTATCTGGATGACAAGCTCACTTATGCACACGTAGACAGTGACACATCGAGTGTAATGGGGTGGGGGGTGGATGGATGGATGGAGGGGGAGAGAGAGAGAGAGAGAGAGAGAGAGAGAGAGAGAGAGAGAGAGAGAGAGAGAGAGAGAGAGAGAGAGAGAGAGAGAGAGAGAGAGAGAGAGAGAGAGAGAGAGAGAGAGAGAGAGAGAAAGAAAGAGAGAGAGAGTTGAGTAAACACTGCCCAGAATAGCAGGAGCCTTATGCCTTATATTAAGAGTGCTAAGAAAACGAGCAACATTGCAACTAGAGGAGGAAGAGAAAGAGACAGAGGGTAAATCTGATGTTGGAATATTCATATATTAGATAAATTACTTCTACATTATTAGAGTAATGCAGTGAGTCAATAGTCCTCAGAGAGATTGTTTGACAAGCAAGGCAATAGCCTGTTGACACTGGTACTGCAAACATGAGCTGCTATCATGCCAATAATTACAGATGCTCAAGTTTAATAAAGTCCTAAACATTCAGTCAGAGGTTAAATACCATGTAAATTGACATCTGCACACATTTAACTTCTGTAATATAGGTATACCAATACTCAGCATGAAACAATGTATGGCAGGACTGGGAGTCACTCAAGTTTGATAGGATGGAAACCATAGACTGTAAAAAAAGACTGCCCCTTCAATCTCTTCCATTGGTGAAAAGTGAAGCTTTTCGAGACGCTTTGGCTTCACTTTCAGCACTTGTGCGGCACGCTTGATGGAAACATGTTAGTCTAGAATATTATTACATATACTGAAGGTGAGTGTTTTTTTCTGTTAAAATACTTTGCAGTTCCCCTTTAATTTCCTCAGAAAGTGTAAACACTGTGGTGCCTTCAAAACATTGCTTTGTTTGTTTGATCCTAAACAGCAACATCGGTTCAACCAATAGCATGATTCTGGAGGTGGGACTATCTGTTGGTTCAACCAATGGTAGACATAAGAAGTGTTTGAAAAGACAGGAAACCTGTATAAGAATAATCAATTTAGTTTGGTGCTGAAATTACATACTTCACCTTTATTCACATTATTTTTGTACATTTCTATAATAATAATAATAATGATTATATGATATATTTTTTATTATTATTATGTAATATTACAATGTTGTCTTTAATGATGCTGGAGAATATTCTACCAAAAAAAAAGAAGTAATACTTGCTGAGTGCGTGAGGGAAAGAGATGCACATTAGTGTGTGCCAACTGTGCCATTAGCGATGAGCACTCAGTCCTCTCTTCTCTTTAACCTTTCAGACTGTCTCTCTCTCTCTCTCTCCATCTCTCTTCCTTCATTGGCTCTATTGTTCAGCACTTATGTGCAGCCCAAGCAGAAAACATGACAAGCTGTCCACTTGAGGAGGGACAACAGGAGGGAAAGTGAAGGAGAGAGGAACAGATACAGGTGATGGTGCAGGAAAAGGGAGATGGCATCGCCTGAGGCGGGGAACAGAGACGAGAATACAAAAACTGGCAAAAGTGGAAAAAAAAGATGGAGGAATGAGAAACAGAGAATGGAGGAGAAAGACACTGGACAAAGTGTGAATCTGAGGTCAATGTGGGACTACTTAAAAGGTGTGCAAGATGCCAGACAGTAGAACTACATATCTATTTTTCACACAATCAGGCAAAAGCAATAACCTCAAAACATATATCAGGGATTGTGTTACAGAAACTTCTTGTCATAAGTCTTGAGTTCCTTACTGAAATCACCAAGTTAGTTAGTGACAGTGTACATTAATCAACATTCATGAATGTACATGTACCCAAATGAGCCCGCAAGCTAGATTTCACTGGTGCCAAATAGATAAGACGGGATTCTAGTGTTGGATGTGTCAGTAATACGGCCACAGGGGTATAAATATGTAACACGGTACAAGTAATTATCAAAGTAATATAACAGAATGTATCAATGTAGTTATTTTTGTAGGAAATTTAATAAAGAAAAATGGTTTATATGTTAATAACCATGATCCAAGTATAATTCCATTGAGACCATTTCATTTCATTTATTATCTTATTATTTGATACCTGATGAACACAAACAAAAAGATCAGATTAATCACCATGAACAAACCTCTAATGCATCTTTTGTGGTATAAACAGCACAGCAAATCCTTACACCTCATACACTGTCATAGTGCCTCAACCAGGTGTGTCTTTCTTCATCTTCGTGGTTTTCTTCCACTCTCTCGCCTCTTCATTGCCGTTCTCCTGAACTCATTGGCAATAATGATGGTATTTGGACTGAACTGCTGCCCACCAGCATCTCCCACCTCAGCACAGTTATTTATAGAGCTCCACTCCTCTTCTCTTCTATCCCTCTCCATCTCTCTCCGCTGCTCTCTCCACCTCTTTCTTCGTCGTCATCGCCCCCATCTCGATGGCTCTGCTCTCAATAGCCGAGTTGTTCTCTCCTCATTCTATCGATCAGTCTCCCAATTTCTGTCTCCACTCCTCCCTCTAATTCCCTCTGTGCCTTAATTTTCATTCTCCTTTGTTTGTGGTTTACTAAATTTATTATTTATGAGTTACATTTTTCCCCTCACAATCCTTATTTTGTTCTCTTGTTCATGCGTTCCTTTAGACAATGCCTTTTGGAAGAGGCTGTTCCGCAGGACACCGTATTTTTTGCTGCAAAAATTTGCAGCCTAATTCAGTCCCAGTGATCACTGCCACACACACACACACACACACACACACACACACACACACACACACACACACACACACACACACACACACACACACACACACACACACACACACACACACACACACACACACACACACACACACACAAACACAAACACTCACGCAGCTGCAGATGCCCACTGCGACAAACTCACATACACCATTTAAAAGTTTGAGTAAATTTACAGTCCCATTCAAAAGTTTGGGTTCTGCAAAAATTTTAAATGTACAGTACAAAACGGTTTTCTATTTTAACATATTTTCAAATGTAATCTATTCCTATTATGGCAAAGCTGAATTTTCAGCATCATTACTCCAGTCTTCAGTGTCACATGATCCTTCAAGAAATCATTCGAATATGTTGATTTGGCGCAAAAGAAAGATTTCTTATCATTATCAATGTTTAGAACGGTTGTGCTGCTTAATGTTTTTGAGGAAACCATGATGCATTTTTTCAAGTTCAAAAGAACTGTACTTATTTGAAATAAAAATCTTATGTAACAATCTAAAAGTGTTAATGTCTGTGTTAAGCGTTAAACTGTCACTTTTGATCTCTTTAATGTGTCCTTGCTCAATAAAAGTAATAATTTCATTAAAAAAGAAATGTACTGAACCAAAACTTTTGAAAAGTATGAGTTTTGTAACTTTTTATTTAAAATCGCAAAAGCTTCAATTATGTAGACATATATAAATTGTGAATAAAAAATTCTTTACAAAACTATTTTTTAAAGGATGAGATGGACTAGAAAAGCAGCAAAGTTTGCAGCATAGAGTGCAGGTGAAGCACCCCATGATGCACCCTTATGATGTTTGTTGAGTGAATGAGCAGAGCTGGAATCTAGACAGAGGGGTTGTGAACTTGAAGCTCAAATTGCATTTTTTGACCCATACTTAAAATTCTCTCATTTAATAATACCGATAAAGGATCTGGTCTCTCTAAACCCCTGCTTTCCAATAGCCTACTCTGCTCTGATTGGTCAGATGACCCAGTCTGCTGTGATTGGTCTAACCGCTTAAAACGCTTGTCGGAAATGAATATCTGAATTTCAGCTCTAGAGGCTTCCTCAGAGATTGATAAAGTGATAAGAACAGTACCAATGGCGTTGGTTTTGGCATATTCATTTGAGAATTAATTCATTTGAAACTTTTACATATACAAACATTCATATTAGACACTACATGAAAGGTAATAGCTTAAAAAGCATAATGGGGCACTTTATAAAATAAATAAATAAATACATTTAAAAAAGTCATAATATAGATCAAACTCACCGATATTGGGGTGTTTGAGTAGACGACAGATTCGGGCCTCACGCTCAAGTTTCTGATGATCTGCAAAGGACAAAGAGGGGGAGAAAAGCAGGTTAGATATTTGAGGTGGCTGATGGCTTGTTCTCACAACTATAAAATGAGAAAACACTTGAGCTGAGGTGCGAGCAGCTCTGTCCTCCCTTCTAAGAAGAGAGAACATTTTCACACAGGTGTCATAAATGTGACCAGCAGTGCTGGGGAGGTACGGGAGGGGTAAACAATTCACAGAATCAGTGAGACAATCTGCTTATTCAGTAACTGAACTTTAGGACATTATTTGAACTAATAAAAATATAAAATAACAAGATGCGCTATATATGCAGAACAAAAAAATAGTAATAATATACTGATATATAATTGGATAGGCATAACCAAAAAAAAAGGATATATGTAAAATAATAATAACAACAATAATACTAAATTATATATGTATATATATGTGTGTGTGTGTGGGCATGTGTGTGTCTTTGCTCCTGTCATGATAAGATTCTGTAAATTGTGTTTGTTGGACTGGGGGTGAGGTTCAAGCTAATCTAGGGCTTGTTACTGAAACATGTAATACTGTATGCTTGTGTGAGCTTGAAGGATGAATATTACGTAAAATTAAACAAACAAGCCCGAGGGCTCATTTCCTCACACTTGCAACACACATCACAAGCGTGGGGAGTCTAAATAGCAGCTCAATGTCTTGACTGGGGTTTATTCATCTTCTCAATGTAAAAAAAACACCCACTTTGCACTGCTGGAGGCCTATGAAATTGGATGTGATTCATATTTTAGAAAATAATAGGCTTAAAATTCAAATAAACAATGTTTTGATAGATTATATTCATATGCAATGCAAGCTTTCATATTTTGCTTGTTAGCCATTGCAGATCAAATATTAAAACTTTAAATAATAGCCTTAAACAGTCATTTTAAAGAAGATCAATTTGCTTTTATTAAATTCGTAAAATGCCACACTAACAAGCAGGTTTTTTTTGCATAAATATAACATTTTGTTAAGTTACATGTTCTCTAGAGTACACAAATCTACTTTAAACTGATCTTGTCTTTTAACCAGACAACAAGACAAAAACAAGATGGCAATCATAATCATTTCATTATCAAGTAAATATCAGGGCCATCTCAAAGGTCTCAGACAAGTCAGACCCTTAAATGAACTTGAAATGATTGCTCTGCAGTCTCCATGTACAGTACATGAAACACCATCACATCCAAACCTGCCACTTCTGACCTATGTCCCTAGAATCACTGTCATTACTTAAGCACTCAGACGTGGAGTGACAACTGTACTGTGTACGTGGCCAGTAGATGAACATTACAAAATTCATTTGACGTTTGTGCAACCGGCATGGACAGCGTATTCTTCATGGAGTAATACTGTCAGCTTTCATTCGCCCAGCTCTCCGCAATAAACACATCAGCTTGAGTCAGCCTGCAAATATTAACACTGTTTAAGTTGACATGGTTAACCAAGACATTGTGAGAAACAGAGTCTAGCGGACCTCATAGCAGGCTCTGGGCCAAAACCTAGTGGGTTGCTTACGTAGGAGGCATTTTAAGGTGTGATCTTGATGTGAAGACTTCCAAAATGTAGGCAGCATAAAATACACCTTATTTTGGTCAATGCTAGGGAGAATTGCATGTATTATTCACAGAGAGGTCAATTGCCAGATGCGCAGCTTAGTTAAAAACGACAAGCTATTAAATACGACAAAGAAATGTTAAATATGAACAAAACAAAAATCAAATTTATTCAATACAAAAAAAGTATCAATAAAAATGTACAAATGTACAAAAAAAGAAACATTTACCCAATATTTTTGTGTATTTTTATTAGTGTGTTGATTTCTGCAACAAATATTTTCCGTTTAATGCATCAAAATATTTAATGCAATTAACGCAGCCTCCGTTTCCCCCCTTCCTGAAGTAGCTATGCTAATATCTCCACACATCCTTTGGCTAGTGTTATAGTATATGATCATGCTATCTGGGTTCTGCCAAAGACTTTAGATATACAAAGACTGTGCACTCATATTACTCATGAATGGGAGGAAGTTCAACACGCAGTATGGAGGAATAAGTCCTGCCTTCTAAACTAATGAGCCAATCACAGATTGGTAAAGTCATTGTGTTTTTCAACCAGTCCGTGTTTTGAGCAGTGTTACCAACTTAGAAACTTTGTCGCTAGATTTTTAGCAACTTTTTAGCACCTAGCAACAAATCTAGCGACATTTTGGACAAACCTCAGGAACTTTCCAAAGTCACCAGTACTGTCCTGCGAGCGCGAGGTCTTGCTTTCCCCCTGCCGTCACACCTCAGTGTTCAGTGTATGGCTGAGAGAAGCAGCAGCACAACATCCGTTGACCGCACTTTTGAGACGCACCCGCTTAACACTGCACATGCGCATTGGCTGGTCCAGCCTGAAGAATAAGCCTTTTTAATGCTATTTGAGCATAAGAAACATTTATGGGACAGTTCATGTCAGATTTTGTTACAGATTTGAAATGTTACAAGAATAAATTCAGCAAGCAGTTTTTGAGATTTCAGGATTTCCCCCATTTAAATTGATAGGACGTGGTCTTGGATGCTCAAAATAGCTGCCCGTGGCTGTTGCAAATATGGCCACAGAGTGAACAGACTTTCCTTGAAAGGGACTTTGGCTGGAAAGAGCGGCCGACTGAGGATGGTCCGCATGTAGGCCTATCCTATGATCAGCCGCGCTCACCTCCACGTGTTTCTCTTTGAGAGGCCGATGGATGCAAGACATACAGGTGTAAGTGTGAAAATAAGTGTAAATACTTGTGATATTGATGTTGTATCGAAAGAATCAATCCACACATAAAAATATTGATGCCAAATGTTATAACTAGTCATTTTCTTACAGTGAAAATTAATGTGCGAAATAAACTTAGTGGGGGGAAAATGAACTAGAAGCTCTCATTCAAACAGAAAATTGATATCGACAGAAAACATGCATCAGAAAGAAACATGTAAAAGATGTGAAATTTATTATAATGGATTTATGTGAAGACTGTTGAAGTTCACTTACATTAAAAGTTTAAATATTTAAGTATATTAAATGTTTAAAATTATGGCTTTTAATTATACTGTAATGCTGAATGGCTTCATTTTTTTCTCATTCTATTCCCAGAAATTGAGAAGAAAACATTAATTTAGTATATACATAAGTAGCAGTATTGGTGATACTGGCCTTCATTCATAGAACTTCAGAAGATGCCATTCATTTATTTTTTTTAATATACCATCTTTATGCTGTTTCTACATTAATTTTGAGATTCAATGTGAAAATGACATTATTTTTTAACCCAATTTTTTATGCTTATTAGCAAATCACATTGTTCATATAAAAGAATGCTAACATTCAAGTTTATTGAAATGTATTGCTGAACGTGCCTATAATCTATTTAGGCACTAGGCAAGGTGCCTATAATCTATTTAGGCACTAGGCAAGGTTTTTGAAACAGAGCTATAGAATGACTGATTCTGTCCAATTGTTACTTTTTATAAAATGGCACTTTTTTTTTAAAAGGACATAATACAAAACACCCCATCCAATCAACTTAACAAGCACATCAACTGGAAGATAAGTGCCATTTTTGATTCGGTTGTTGGTTTGATTGAATGTGTTATTACACACACGATGCATCCATTATAATTTTCCACATATTGTGCTGTCTGTGGTCCATAACTCCTGTTTTTTCTCTGCCCTATTATGTCTTGTTGATAATCTTTCTCTGAACTAGATTATGTGTTAGACTTTCACACACAACCAAACGTGCACACACACACACACACACACACACCAGACATGCTCCAAGCTAACAGGATTACATCCTCTCCCATCTTGCCCTGTGACCCAGTAGAAGATTAACCCTTAGCATGCTGCTGGCACAAATACAGTTTCCCTCTACACCCCCTTCCCTGCTGGCCAACACTGACAACACACTCCAACCGCAGAAGCAAAGAGAATGCCAAGATGGCACCAAATCTCTGTTACTGGATCAGCACAGAAGTACAATGAAAACGTGATTCTATGAACTGGCAACTGAAGCAAATAGAAGAAACATTTATATGAGGAAGAGAGGGCAATATAGCTAAAAATATATAAATGGAAAACATACATTTTTTTTTTTTTTTTTTCGACACACACGCATATATATATATATATATATATATATATATATAAACATATTGATGCTCCTCATTCTAGTTCTCCATGTCTTGTATATCTTTTAAAAAAAAAACGCCATAAAGAGAGATAAAATTAGGATGTCAGAATAAAGATTGTAACATCACCATACCCACACTAGCAGAATTTAAGACAACTATCTGTCAGAATGAGCTGGTTTAGTATTAAGGGAGCTTTAAACTCTAGATCCTCCTCCATGATATTTACGTTTACGTTCATGGTATTCTGTTTCATAACTAAAAATATACAAGATACTAGAGCTGCACAATTCTGGACAAATTGATAAATAGTTTCCAATAAAGATAATTACATTCTCCATGATTCTGAACAGACAAAATGGCAAGTAATTTACTAGAGTTTCTGATAAAATAATTGTTGCTGTCAATTTAAAAATGTTTAATTAATTTGAAAGAATTATTATTTTAAAAATCAGTCACTCATAAATACTTGTTTAATTAATGGATGAATCAGCTTTTGAAACAAATCTCTTAAATTAACGATTAAATGACAAATACATATTTTTAAGTCTCTTGTCAGCACCTAGTTGCGTAACACAGTGTCTACACCAGATGTGACAGTTGTTGCATTGCGCTGAATCACGCCGCTACATCGTCTTCATTTTTTTTTCACTGTTGAAAAAGCCTTTACTTTTCAACCCCTCTCCTCAAACCAACTAGCTCTATTCTGTCACATTTTTCCCAAGATTCTCTCATTGAGTAAAGTAAAATGAGTTGTGAATTTCTGTAGCTCAAGCATGGTCATGGTGCCAGCCACACCAAGGTCATAGGGTTCGATTCTCAAGAAATACACGAACTAATAAACTACAGTATACCTTTGGATAAAAGTGTCTGCAAAATGTGTAAATGTAACAACTTATTTCACACTGAGTAAAATGTCTGACTCAGGTATGTATTAAGACTAAAGAATATATTCAATATCAAATATTTGTAAAGTTATTCTACTGTTAAGTTTGTTCCAAAAGTAACAAGAGAGGAAACTTCCTTTCTATATTACAGAGACACACCAGAGTGGTGCTATCAAAACTACTTCAGTTTCACTACGGAAGATAACACACTCTCATGCTGCAGTAATTGTATTACAGACACACACAGCCCTCTAATCTGATGCATAATTAAACGCAGAGTAGAGATAGAAAAGGCCCTCGTTCCTGACATTCTGTGTAAAGGGTGAATAAGAGCAGGACAGACAGGAAGACAATGGGGGAAATGGGAGCCAATGAATGGTTACAGAGAAGAGGCCAAGCAGTGGAACAAAAACACTAAACTAACCCTAAATTGAAAGTGAAATAGATCATCAAGTCCATTGATATTTTGCACATAGATATATCTAAAACACCTTAAATGAAGCGAGTAGTGGAAATGTGGGTTGAAAGAGGAATTAAAATAAGCAAATGATGCAAATTAACTGATGGAAATTAATTAAAACTGGAACTCGACTGGAACTGGAATTGAATATAAATTGAATGGAAATTGAATAAGAACTGATTGGGGGGGGGGGGGGGGTGAAGGAAAGATAAATACATGGGATGGAAATGTAACAAAATTATAGTTTGAACTAGAATTAAAACAGAAATAAACATTGAAACTATTGTTAGTTTTGTCATCTATTCTTGTTATTTAGTCTTGGTCTAAGTCCTGTGTCAAATGTACTTTTTAGTTATGACATTTAGTCAACCATGTCCTGTTTTTGTTTAGTCAAAGAAACATGGCTCAAAAATTAAAACAAAAAACATTCCTAATAGTAGTTCCAAAAATCATATCATTTTCTACTAAAACAACAGTAAAAAAAAAAAACGTTGTATTGCAGAGGTTGCGTAAGTGCATTCATTCAGCAACCCCAATCAAAAACAATATAGTGGAGATACATTTTATTATTACGGTTCATAACTGAAGGTTTGAACGCAGATTTAGTTGCAGCAAACAGTGCAAGTGGCTCGTGACAGAACACAGACTGGCTGAAATACCCTTTCATTCGAGCAGAATATCTGAATTGAGATCGGCTTACATGTTTGTCTGTTTCCAGATCATCCGAGCTTCTTCTGCAATGTAGAGATAACAAGTACACATAGTTCCCAGATTGCAAAGATTAAGTAAAACACAGCAGAAAATGTATCCTTTTAGCAGAAAAGCTGTGATTGGGGGATTTAAACTCTTGACAACTGGCAACCACAAACATGAACGATTGTAGTAATATTTTCTCTTTTTTCGACAACTTTTTTACAACAGTAGTCCTGTCTTTTATCGTCATCGATATTGCATGTTGATATAATCACAGTTATCAATTATGGTTGTCTCGTCATTGTCCCGTCTTAGTCGTGGGGGGGGGGGGCGGAAGCACATCGATGAACATTTTACGTCATAACTTTAGTTAAAAAATGAACACTAATTGAAACTAAATTAAATGTGAATTAACTGGAACTGAACATGAATTGCATAGACAAATAAGAATCATTTGAAATAAGGTAATTCAAAATGAATTGGATGGAATAGGATGATGCAGAAGCACCCCAAATCACCTGTGTGTGTGTGTGTGTGTGTGTGTGTGTGTGTGTGTGTGTGTGTGTGTGTGTGTGTGTGTGTGTGTGTGTGTGTGTGTGTGTGTAAACCTCATCAGATGGCAGGATGTCTTTCTTCCTTCATTCCTTCACTCCTCTGATTTAATCTATGAATATGAATAAGAGAAATCTGTTTTTACCAATGGCACTTCACTTGTTGACACCATTTACTGACTTAAAGGGGTCCTATTATGCTTTTCTACTTTAACTTTAGGTAGTGTGTAATGTTGCTGTTTGAGCATACAAAAGATCTGCAAGGCTACAAAGCTCAAAGTCCTTTCCAATATTTTAGATATTATATTAGATATTTTCGGCTCGTTTGGACTACAACGCAATTCTTCTAGATCTAATGAAGTCATAATGTTTCTCATTTAAATAATCTCCACCCACGGAATACGCAAAAAGGGGACGAGGCCTGGTTGAGCTGCATTAAAAAAGAAGACAGTGCTGTTAGGTATTTTTACCTTTCACCTTTTTTTTACCTTCCAAAGAGACATTTTTTTGACCTTCCTAAGGCTGAAGAGTGGTTAAAGTGTATTTTAAACACTGTTCCTTAACATTAAAACCCAAACCTTTATCTGTGCACTGCATATTTTATGGAGAACAGCTTGTTTACTGTAAGCTCTTGCTTTTGTAAGGCTATTCACCACTACTTAGGAAAATTAACCATGGTTTAGTGATCGATTACTGTTTGTATTATCTTAGTTTACCGACAAATATCACGGTTAAATTGTGGATAACTTCATATTTATAACGTATAAGAAAATATTATAGGAAAAAAGTATTAAAAAAAAACAAAAAACATACCACTCTAAAAAACCTGTAAAATCCGTGCTTGCAAAGTCTGTGAATGAAATCCGTTCTGCATGATCCTCTTGTTCGTTAACATTGTCAGGGTCTGAATCGGGCTCGAATTGGTTTGAAATTGACGCCATCATTAATATTTACATCTGAGTAGAGCTCGCAGTAATGGAGGGGTCGGACATTTCCCGAATGTAAAATATGTGAAAAATAATGCATTTTCAATCAAGCATGAAAACAACATTCTAGTACACCCCAAAAACAAAACCAAGACTTTGTATAAAAGGGCATAATAGAACCTCTTTAAAAGTTAACAAAAAAAATCCCATTTTACTTCCGCAATGTGAAACAGGATATTCAAAAATTAGAAATTGCATTGGTAAGCGTCCACTGAGCGGCCAGCAATGCCAGTTCATCTAATGATCACTTATGCACAATCACACGCCTAGACATGCACATCTGCTCCATTAAAATGGAGTGTGTTTCCTTGTGTAATACAGTGATCTGCTCCATTAAAAATGGAGTGTGTTTCCTTGTGTAATACAGCGATTTGTACATCCTGTGCTTAGGATACCAACAATCTCTAGGTCTTATCCTGAGAGAAAAAAAAAAAGTAGCCACTGTCGTGACTTTGGATTTTACATACATAAACACTCATTCAAAAATCCTCAGACAACATGCCCGTTGGGTGAACGGGCATGTTGATTCATATCGCACACAACTTCAAGGTTTCAGTAGTGCAAATAGTAAAGCATGCTACAAGCAATGGAAAGGTCAAAGGTTTGATTACCAGACAATGCATGAACTGATAAAACAATACAATAAAACCAATAATAATGATCTCACCTAATTATCTCAATAACATTGTCATGTGGGAATATGTTTAAAAAAAAAAAGATAAAATATTTAAAAACAAATATTTAAACAAATATTTTTTAAAACAGTCACATCCCATCTCTCCTCCCCTAGCACTTCATGTCATAAGTAATAAAAAAAGGTAAAAAAAAAAAAATTAAAAAAAAATAACAATGAATAAAAACAGTTACAATAAAATTCAGAAAAGACAATCAGAAAAATAGACTAATACCAGATATCAACAATTTTAAATTATTTATTAAGACCTTATGGTGCCATGGTATCGTTGCAGAAAAACTGCATGAACTGATAAAAGAAGAACCTTGGCTTGAAAGCAACGTACACTGCTTTAGAACAACAAACTATTCTGCTTGGTTTTTGAGTAATGTCTGTGAAATAATATATAATTATTTTAGAAAAGCTGAAATTGCAAATGCATTGGTTTATACATATACACATTTCCACAGCCTCTATAGAGCATTATCATTTAAAAAAAAAAATCCCACTTGTCTATTTTTGTGTTATCATCATATCATTTCAGACAAACCCAACCCTAAATGGCACATAAATGCATAAATGTAAATGTGCTTGGTCACTATACATGTCAGAGAGACGGTCTCTTCCTATCTAAGTGGGCGGATCTTGACCAGAATAAACTGCAGTGTGGACTTCATCTTATGCAGTCTAGTCAAAGGTCTGATTATATGTGACAAAGCAAGCCCTAATGTAATAATGCCGTTTCGAATCAATCTCAGAAAAAGAATAATCTAAAAAAACAGCATCAAAAAGCATTCTGCTTTCATTTGAGCTGGCAAGGATGTTTCCCAACCAGCAAACACATTGATAAAAGCCAAATTACAGCAGTTTCATGTTCCGTGACTTGTCGAGATAATGCCTTCATTAGGATGCCAGAGGGAAGGAGGAGCGGCCGAGAGGCAGTCGACTGAAGCAAGCGTAACACACACACACACACAGGTAACCCATCCCCAAAAGAAATGCACATTCCTAATATGGAGACAGATGGTGCAATGTTTATTGCTCCATCACCCATGCCATTTAGAGAGAGTGTGAGTGTGTGTGTTTGACTTAGTGTCGGTGTCAGTGTTTTGCTTTATTGTGCTGAAGCTCAGAGATCCATGGGCTCAATTACTGGCCCACTGAGAGGCACTCCTGTGTTTGTCGCAATCAACAAAACTGCAGCGGCCAACCGAAAAGAGCAGGCGCAGAGAAGCGCAGACCCGCAGGGACACGGGTCTGGACCCAGAGCACAAATCAGTGTGAGCCTGGACAATTAATAGCCTGTCAATATTTGCTAGAAGCAGCTGGTCACTGCAGCTCTTCCATTTTCAAAATTATGAAATGACATTTTTTTTCCAATGACTAATGTTAAATATGATGAGAGGCCATTATGTTGAAGGATCAGCACCAAGCAAATAACATCAGGCAGACTTAAAGTTTAGAGTTACAGGAAATACTCAATTATGTGCATTATAATGTTGAATTTTGTATTTAGAGCAACATTTAGAGTAAAATAAAGTTATTTGTAAGCCCAAATGTTACTCTAAATACTCAAAATAAATATATATATATAAATATATATATATGCGTACATCGTTCCAAAGTTACTAGCCACTCAGCATTTTCACTGGCCACAATTTTGACATCAATACCATGGGGAAAACTACCAAATAGATATATCTTTAATATTATCTCAAAATTTGGCAGCATGTAAAGACAGCTTTATGTGCACACACAAAATCTGAGGGAACGAGTAAAATGATGCTCAATACACGCAATTCCACGCTGAAATTCAAGAATTGTAATACCAACAGTAGTCATCCAGAGCAAATGAAACGAGTGTCAACTCGTTGTCGGAGAGATGAGAGAGTGAGAAAGCCCAGCTGGTATTGTGTATTTATTCTGTAGAAAATGAGTATTGGAAGCATTTCAGATATTTCAGTATCGATATGTATTGAAAAATCTAAATTTGACAACACTACAATACACTTAGTTTATTATTTCAGATGCCTTTTTAAAAGACTACAATTGAGAAATATACATATATTATAAAGAAAATTCAACCTGCCAAATTGGCTAGTAGTGACTAAAATCCACACCGCTATCTCACTGTGAAATTCACTTTACGAAAATAAACTAGCTTACAAATGCCATTTCATGGTCACTCCAAGCTATTTTCATTCATTATCTTCCACTGATTCTAATACTACTACAATCTGTATTCTGATGTCAGCAATTGCATAATGCAATGCTAAAAGGTATAAAGAAAGCTGCACCTGGATGTAACAGAGCAAAGAGCGATGTGTCCATAAACTAAAGTCATTTAATGCTCTGTGCTCAGAGGTCAGATGGTTTTACTTTATAAAAAAAAAAAAAAATTAAATCCAGGCCAAATCCATGCTGGGCACAATGCCAGTCTTCACAACACTCACCATACCAACCACAACCGCATGGACACACATGCCAAGTCCCCAGACTGAGTGAGTGAGTGCCACACAACATGATATGATGTGTGTGTTTATCTGATGATTTTATTAGAATGTATTAGTGAGGGGGAAAAAAACGATACAATAATTCCTTTCACTTTGAAGTATGTCACAATACGTAAGAAAAGATCTGTCACTACTTTCGTTACATCGCAACTGAGCTGTTACCCCACCATTTCATTCGACAAAAAAGGTGACATGTATGAGTAGCAATTTAGCATTAAATATTACGTTACTTGCGGCCAATTCATTGGAATTAAAAGAAATGGTGTGATCAATCATAGCCGTTATAAATCCTTATTTCATTACCTCATCAATGAACATGATTTGTGAGTCCCGTCGGATTGATTTCCATCAGCAATGGAGGTGAAGACGACAACTCCCATCATTCCACACACCATCAAGCTACGCCTTTGTTATTGTTTTGAATATGTGACCTCTAGTGGTGAAAATTACATTTTGTGCGAGGACTCAATTCTCAAAACTGCAACTCTTTTTAATAAAACAAAACGTTGCGTGCACCTCTAAAGGAAAGTTCACATAGCCTGAATTAATATTCATGAAGCAAGCTATCGTTTTAGCGACATGAAGTGACAAAAAAAACGTTATGAGCACTGAGCAGCAGGCTATCAGAATGTAGGTGACCCAGACAGAGTTGTCCCTAGGCACCGGCCGGCAAGGCCACTGCATCTGCATCTCAAATCTCCACTGCCACGTCCTCCTCTGTTGCTATTCTGCCCTTCTCGCTCTCAGAATGCCTCTCCTTGACTATTCTGAACTGATATTTTCAACACATGCATGCCCCCTCAGCGCCATCCCTCTGTTCTCTCCATGATAACACTGCTATACCACTGTCTTGAGGGAAATATATAAGTAAAAACTGTGGGAGAGCATATCAACAGAATGTTAATAAACAGACTACATGAATACATAAAGAAAACCTTCAGAAGAAAAAAAAGAATCATTTCTGATTATACAGATAAACATGGAAAATGATATTGAACCTGAGGTAAAAATAAAAGCTAAAGAGCAAGAAATTAATTAAGAATTACTCCCTATTAACGTCATTTATTAGTTAAAATTAAAATGAATCTGCAATTAAACAGTTTAAACTTGACCCTTGAGACCTTAGCTAAATTAAGACAATCAAGACATTCGAGGGGAAAACTAGGTTTCAAGATTTCTGCAATCCCATGCGATTACTTCCTAGAAGCCTAATACAAAAACAAAAAAAATGGCTGGTTACGTAATGTTACGTAATTGTAGGTCTGTAATCACGTGTTTTTGTCTACTAAACTTTTTTTTTTGAAAGACAAGCTGAAATAAATTAAGTTTTAGTTTAAAGGGGACCTATTATGCACAATTCACTTTTATAAGGTGTTTGAACACAGCAGTGTGTCCACAGTGTGTGTAAACAGCCAGCCTATAATGGTAAAAATTCAGCATAAATCATAAACCGTCTCTCCAAACGAGCGGTTCCGGATTTGACTTGAGACGATCTGCCCTATTAGAATAGACCCCACCCTGAGTGAACCGCAGCAGGCCATCATTTCTGTTTCACTGTAGCAGCTGGAGAGATACAACGTTTCTGCCAAAAAAAACATTACAAATGTTGTGTTATTGTACATACCAACGAACAATGTTAAAATGTCATTTATTTGCGCCAAACATTTTATGCCGGACTGCTACACAAATGGGGGTTAGTTAAACTCTGGATTTGCACAAAATTTGTTTCTGAAAGATTTGTAGATTTACATGACAGTATAGGCTAGTAGATGAGTTGAATCAACTTAACTCCACAACAACTACATACATTTATCCACTAACCATCCAGAAAAGTCCAGTTCCATTCTAAAAGGAAAGTGGGCCAGGATCAGCAGCTCATTTGCATTTAAAAAGAACACAGTTTTTGCTCACCCCCAAATAGGGGCAAATGTGAAAAGCTATAATAAATTATCTGTGGGGTATTTTAAGCTGAAACTTCAGATACATTTTGGGGACACCAGAGACTTATAGTACATCTTGTGAAAAGGGGCATAATAGGTCCACTTTAAATTGAAGTGCTAAAAAGACTAAAACAAAAATACAGCTAAATAGAAATATTTTTTTTAAACTAATACAAACCGAAAATCTAAAAATAAAAGCTATTTTAAAATATTAATAAAAACTAGCTTAAATACAAATACTAAAATAATATTGCCAATGTTATTAATTTCTTTCACAAGACTATAAAATGAGTTTGCAGGTGTTTACGGATGTTCAGGTGGCTTCAATGCCTTACCAATTCCCAAAATCATGGAGGATAACCGTCCTGCCAGTAAAATAATTCAGAATGAACATATTTTAACATGTTAGCCCCAACGTGGTTGTCTCTGCACATTAAGCTGGAATAAGAAGTATTTTAACATCAAAAACATTACATTACCAATCTAAGTGATTCAGCAGTTAGTGGAAATGGTTCAGGGAAGTGTTTCCCTAGAAACAGCATTTGGACAATGAGCTTCAAAGAATTACACCATCCACAACAGGAATCTGAATCTCCAGACAGTAGCATCGCATTCAAACTTTCCACAGGGGCAAGCGAAATCATCCTAGAAGGGGATTCTGGGTAATGCGGAACTGAGCTCAATGCTCACCGCACCTGTGGTGCAAAACAACGGTAACCAAGCCACAGGTATACGGACGTAAACAATACATTCCCAACATACACCTCAGCCCCCGCCGTGGCCTGAGGGGGCAAATTAGAGCAGTTTATTCCCTTTAGACAGAAACTGAAAGCTACGGCTCATCAGAAAGAGCCTCTCAACGAATATTTCACAACAGCAGGCAAAGGTGGCGTGCGTCATGTAATGGCTTTTAGCTGCACATCTCCCTCCCCTCTTCGTGACGTCCCATAACCCCAGGTCATCTCGCACAAGCCATTTAAGCCTCTCTCTCCTCTGACGTTTATGACAGATCTTCTGTTTTCCAAATGCTGCTGTTATTAGAGTCTCGCACAAACGGGGCGGGCCATGCAGGATGGTCTTCTGCGTGTACTAATAAAGAGTCCCAGACCAAACACTTACCACAACTCTAATTAAACCAGTGACTGAATGAAAAGATGTATCTGGTCGAGCTCTTCTTATGTGGTAATGAAGGCCATAAATAAAACCAAACCACTAAGTGATTCCATTTTCAGAGTTGCATGAGTAAATGTGCATCCACTTCATTCTAATATGCCAATTTGCTTATTATTATTATTAATGTTGGAAACAGTTATGCTCCTTAATATTTGTGTGCAAATCGTGACAGTCGCTTTCAGGGTCCTTTGATGAATAGAAAGTTCAAAAGAAGAGAATGTATTTGAAATAGAAATGTTTTATATTATAAATGTATTCACTGTCACTTTTGATCCTTGCTGAAAAAAGTATTCATTTTCTGTAAAAAAAAATCTTAATATACTAAAAAAGTATATGTACAGTAGCATTTAGTAGTATATAGTACATTAAATGCAGCTCAACGTGATTATCAAATATATAAAACAAAATAACATACAAAATAAGAATATAAATAGAATATATAAAAAATAAATACAATTACAAAAACTTTAAGAAAGATAAAAGATTTAGAATAAAGCAACAAATTAGGAAAGAAGTGAACTAATAATAATAATAAGAAGAAGAATAATTCAATGCAATCTCTTAAAAAAACAAATATATATATTTAAAAAAAAACGTAACCAAAAAGATTTAATTTACCTTAAAAACATGTTTGGAGCTTGTCTATGCTTGGTAGTCGCTATACTTTCCTTCTCATGAAAAAGAGTTGACGATCATTCATACATTTCTTTAATGCATCAGTGACATTGGGTATAACAGTGTGTCATCAGCATAAAAATGAACAAAAATTCATCTCATGTTTACGAATAATGTTGCCCCGAGGTATCATACACAGTGAATATACAATGAGATGAGATGAGCCCGTCTCCATCACTCAATGAAACTGCAGGTGTCACAAAAACAGAAAAAATAATCGCAATTTTGATCATTATTCACATTTTTGGTGGCTTAATGCAAGGAATATACCGCATGTGTCACCGTATGGAGTTCTAAAGGGAAAAAAAGTTAACTTTGGGCAAGATTAAGCTCGGACGGTGAAACTGAGGGACACATGACACAGCTGTAAGAATGGATGACTGCACACAGGGTCAAATAAAAGACAAAACCTCACTTGTGTCCACAGACACAAGCGTGAGTGATAGAGAGAGGGAACCATAAGAGAAAGCAGAGCCCAGAGCCAGAAAGACCACGGGCGTTAAATGGGTCAAGGAGAGAGGGATCCAAAGAACATCATGCTAACGCACGACGACACGAGATCTGAAATGAACACAGAGAGAGAAAATATAAGCTTCAACAACAAGCTTGGCGAAGCTACAGCTGATGGAGTCAGTCTGGCCTCTGACCTAATAAAGAAAGTCATTTGAACTTTTCATTACAGTATATGCATGCCAATTAGATTAATGAAATCTCATTATGTCCTTACACACATACATACACACATATATATATATATATATATATATATATATATATATATATATATATATATATATATATATATATATATAATTTAAATGATGTATTACAATGTTATGATGAACTAAATGTCTTTCTATGACGCTGATTTTCAGAAGGCAGCTGTCTTGACTCTGATATGGTGAACGAGAACATGGTTTGTGTAACATTGGCAACACATTATTAGCTGTTGGATAACGGTCAAGCCAAAGGCTAATCATATCAATTACCGTTATGTGGCCGACGTTGTAGAGCAAAACATAAAACAGATTACTATTATGATACATCAACTTGTAGACAAAACTGTATCATTTGCTCTAGCTCTTTTTCTTCTAAATTGCTTTTTGGTTCAAATATGGCTAAAAATATTTCCACTTGCCACTGTGTAGCATTTGCTTAACTTAACAGATCGGATCAGGTAGTCCGAGCTGGTATGACTGAGTGGAGGCGGGGCTAACCTGCATATTCATGCTAATACTAAAAGCAAGGGTGTAGTTACATTCAAGCTATTTAAAGGCATGAAAAACTTCACAGGAAGTTTTCACAGGAAAAAAACTTTTGAGTATGTAATTTTAATAATCAGCGATTAGTTTTAAGGGATACAATTATTGACTGTAGGGGGACTAAGGTTTTTGGTAAGCTGGTTTCGGCTTAGGTTCTATGTATATGAAATGCTGCATAGCTGAAACAAATGTATAGGGCTGTACACTTAAACCATAAAAGACTATTGAAATATGAAGTCTGCATGCTCTGTATCTCAGTGTGAATGAGAACACAAACTGAAGCACACTTGTGGTATTTTCAGCACTATATGAGGACATAAGAGTTCACATCATGAGCATTTTACCATTTCATTTAATAAAAACTATCATAAGATACACAATGAAACTCAAAGTTTTTCCCTACAACATATACAAGTAAAAGTATGCTTTAAATTGAAGAAATTATGAGAAGGAATTATTAAAATGTCAGTAATTTCATAAACCATAAATCAGATACATTATTTTTTAGCTTTTTTAAATCTGACAGTTCCTCCGCTTCCATAGCCTCGTGGGACAGCAAAATGTCCACTTCTGAATCTCAGATGAGAGTAAAAATGAGGAACGAATTTAAATCTTAAGGTGACCTGAAATGTATTTAAAATTAACAAATTGAAGAAAAAAAAATCAACTAATCAACTAAATATCTAAAAAAAACAAAGTTTGAAGGGAATAAACATTAACTGCAAACATTTAATACTGAGAGTATCAGAATGCCTGAGGTATATTAATATAAAACTGCTTTGCAAGCATTTTATTTAACTGTAACATCTTCGCAGAGAAACATGCAAATGTGTGTATGATATATAGTCTTTAAAACCCGACTGCATCATCTTTCCTCCAACGATCTGAAAGGCGCACCGAGCTGTTCAACACATCACCAAACATAACTTGTATCATGTTTCAAGATGCGCATAATCCAATTCAGCTCATTTCATCTGCATTTTAACTGCATCAGGGAGGCGTGCAGAGACGCGTCCCGTAGCATCTGATTACACCTAAACTGCTGGCTCCAGCAGCGCGCCTGTGAATGAGCCGCAGCGTTTGTTTGTTCACGCTGTAATAAAAGAGACAGAGCGAGTGACTCTACCTTCCTCAGAAAACGACAGCCCGTTCTGTAATGTAACGTGACTGACTGAATTACTCACGTGTGGCCCTCTGGAGGAAGAAAGAGAAGAAAGTAGTGAGATGCAGGACAGAGAGAAAGTGGGGCAAGCAGGAAGAGGAATGGGAGTGTCAGGGCCGATGAACGGAGAGAGGTGCTGTAAGGAACTCTCAAGGTGAGACAAATCTTAAGAATTTCTCTGGACCAGCAGATTTAAATACGGATACTTTGTTTATAAAATAGAGGTTATTTAATGCTATGGTTCCATGAAGCTTTCACATCCATGGTACCTTCACATTGCACAAAAGGTTCTTTGTAGTGGTTAAAGTTTTTTTTAGATTATTAAAATGTTCCGCACAGTGCACACTATGATAAAAAAAGTCTCAACTTTTTCCTCGCCAGTGTTTTTTTTTTTAAGTTGGCAGCCAGCACCACTATATGAGGACATAAGAGTTCATATCATGAGCATCTTACTATTTCATTTCATGACACTATCATTAGATACACACTGAAATGCAAAGTTTTTCACTAAAACGTTCAAATAAAAATGTGAACTTAAAATGTGAAATATATTACCATTGCACAGTAGAATTTACGTCTCAGATTAATTATAATACAGTTTTTATTCAAACTTTATTTGTAAGCAATATCACTCAGTTTTCCTTCCATGTTGTAAGTTTTTACAGGGCTTTTTGCAAAAAAATGTATAACATTTTTTGAAAACTTTAAATAAAATTTCAATTGAGCATTCATTTAATTACTGCTGTTTTTGATGATAAATTTATAATAAATCATAAACTATAAATCAGAATTTAGAAAAAAAATATATTTTATAGGACATCGAGTACATTAAGATCCCCAAAGCTTCAGCGTCCTGTAACATTTAGTCGGTTTGACATTTCATTGGGTAACGTTAGGCAGATTTGATTTATATGAGGTTTAATATTTTATGATCGCGTTAACTTACGTGTGCGTAGGAAATGCTTCTATCACTTGTTTCTACTTCTTTGCTTGTTTTTGGATCCTGAGATTCTATTCTATTTTAAAAGCTTCTATTTTGAGTGACTGATCAAAGTTTAACCTGATAAAAAAAAATGTAGGCCTATTTAATGTTAATGGCGAATTGAGATGCAGCATTACACAATGAAAGGTTCCTCTGGAAAACCAAAATGGATCTTCTATGGCATCGCTGTGAAAACCTCCTTTTGCTTTACTTTTAATATGGGAGAGAAGCAACAGGATCGAGACTCTTAACACTGAAGCTATAAACAGCAGAATGTAATTGTTTCAAATGAATAGATATTTAGCATTTTTAAACATTTGAGCAAATATTGTGTAAAATATATATTGTTTAAAGTTGATCACTATAGACTGCATCAGAACTTATTGAGCATGATGTAGCTCCAGCAGGGTGTTTGCCTGACATTTCCACAACGGGATGAACCCACCACAGGACCTGAGAAAGAGAGAGTGAGAGGACCTAAGAATAGCCCAGGGAGAAGGTGTGCATCCCCTCAGACATGAGTACAGATATATTTGGAGAGATGAGGCCCTCTGGGAGTGACCTAAAGCACAAACACAGACAAGCACACATAAACTGTTTAGTCCACCATTTTTCCTTCCTACACAGTCATTCATACATACAGCAGGCTTTCCTATGGGGGGGGGGGGGGGTCGTTTTTTAAATAAATCCAGACGGGGCAACAACACAAGTCCATTGGACCGTAGTATATAGGCTTTCTGATCTTCAGCAAATTAGATGTTCCATCAGGAACAGCTGCTCACAGTAACCAGCAGAGCCATATTTGAAGAATCATGACTGTGCAGAAGAACGAAGAGGAAAATCTCACTCCGTGTTTAATGAGGCAGCACAACAAAAGCACGGCAAACGCCCCACGCCAAAGAACAGCAACGCGCATGTGATGCAGTAAGGAGTGTTCATTAAATCGGAGGGATTATATAATATAAACACCAGAGCAAAATACTCAGTTCACTACAGAAAGTTTCACATTTGACATGAAGCTTTTGGCCAATTTAAGAAACGAAAAAGAGGACTTTTCATTTAATACAGCAACTATTTTGCCTTGTGAATTATGTAAACTGGCAGAGCTTTTTTTTTTTTTTTTAAACACATTTTGCACTGTATATATGCATGCTGTCAATATTCCTTTCCTACATCCTAAAGAGATCTGCACCACGTTTCACTGTTTATGTATCTCAAGGCAGAATGCTCATTTCAAAACAAATTTCAAAGAGTCCATGAACACTATCCCCTGCTGAGAGCTCGCCTGCCACTCTTCACACACACACTTTCTTCCGACAAATAACTACATACAAGATAAGATCACTGCTAATAGGCCAGCCAGAACACAAACATGTACAGAGTCTTATCAGGTGTGACAGCAAAATCGTGAAAGCACACCATGAGAAAGCACTTTCTCTTGTTGTTGAAGATGAAGTCCTTTTTTTACGCATGACTCTAGCCAATTTGATTTTTTAATAATTCAGCACCGATAATAATAATAATAATCTGTCCCAGTCCTGATAGTCCTGTATGTGAGACACGGCAGGGAACGGTATTTTTTTTTCAAAGTATTGCGTTATTTCGCCTCATGAGTTCGGGCTGTGCTCAGAATATCGATACATCGTCATGAACTCTTGGCGATGCGCGTATCGATACAGCAGCTGCCATATCGATACTGTTGTGCTTTTGAATGTAGCCAATTCAGGGCTCGAATTTCGGCGCGTGTATTGCGCATAATTTTAACCATTACCGCAGCTCTCCCACTTATGCGGGAAATTCCCGCAATCATTGATTCGCTTTAGCATGTAGGTTGTATTAGTAAATGAATCCACACAGATTATAAAATCAAATCAGTAGTTTTAAAACGTTCTGCGAGACGCAATTTCACAAAAAGTGTGAGTTCAATGGTGCTGAGTGTTCTCTCTCGTCTCTCAAAACCGGCTGCTCAAGGCAAGCGTCAAGCACTGCAGCCGGTGAAACTACACGCTCGCGTTTATAGTCGGGACATAACGGAATATTCACTTCCATAATCGGGCCAGCATTGCATCGTGACTAAAGTTTACCATTTGCGCGTCTTTAAGTCTTAACAGTTTAAACATTCAAACGATTTTAAACTATTCAGTACTTGCGCGCTCTCTGAGAGTTGGTTTTCTCTGCGTGTATAGGCCTAGAGTAAAGTGACGCGTATCGTATAGTGACATTGTTGGTGATACACAGCCCTATCATGAGTGATATTCTCATTACAAAAATGAATAATTTAGTTTTTTTATATGAAAACTTAGGAAAAAAAATTACCAGCACAGATCATAGCATTAGATCAGTACATACTTAGTTATTCATATTCAACCAAAATCAGAACATGCTGAGAATATATAAATGCGCAAACTTAAAGTTGATTGCAAACGGAAGAGAAACAAATGAGTAAAAAGTATATATATATATATATATATATATATATATATATATATATATATATATATATATATATATATATATATATATATATATATATATATATATATCAGATTCAGTAGTGGCCAAAAGTGGGGGATTTGTTTTTATTTTTAATGAACCTACAATTTTCATTAAACCATCTAAATATGAGGACATTTTTTTATATATATTTTTAAATAATTTAAATATGAGGGAAGAACAAAACACTGAACTTGGTTAAGGTATTTATCTGACAAAATGATTAGGTGAAAAAAGGTGTAAATTTAAAAATGCAAAAAAAAAATACATAGAATAACAAAAAGCTCACAGGAAAAAGCATGCATTGACAACATAATCAACACTATAACTGATTGTTTGTATGCCAACCAAGCCAAAATTATTAAAAAATCTTTAACATTTTTTTTATTAATTTGAATAAATAAAGATGTTAATTTTCCTAGGTTGGACACTAGTTTTGTTTACTACTGTATAACTTAAAATAAAATAAAAAAATAAGATAATCCACAATACTGCAGGGACATGCTGCTCTGAAAAACAGGAGAACACACAAACACAACAGCACAAGTGCAACAACCCCATTTAATAAAGCAAACACGCTTTCACAGATGCTTCAGCTCCCGATTCAGGTACAGATAAGCAAGATAATGTTGTAAAAGGAATTCACATGGATGATTGAGATGAATACCACAAATGATACTCAAGAAAGAATTCACTCTGCTCCTCTCCTCTCTCATTCCTCAGAAAGGAGAAGCAGAGCTGTCCACCACAGATACATCTCATTAAACCAGCCAACTCCTCTGAAACCCCTCAGAGACAGTGTGGGCTAAACAAGGACTTACACTGCCTTGCTTCTACAAGCACTAGTTTACACTAACCCTTTCAATACAAGACTGGACAGGATGTTGTATTATTGATGAATTACCTGTCTAACATATAGGTTCAATTAAACTGACCGCATTTATTTTAATACATTTTCCTGGCCTTATAGTACATGATTCAGTTACATTATATTTACACTTATGCATTTGGCAGAAGCTTTTACAAAAAATAACTAGTACTGCATTCAAGTTACACATTTTATTCCTTGGAATCCATTCCCGATTCATTAGTGCACATTATTGTACTTGTACAGGTAAGAAAAATGTGTTTTAAAATGGCCTTTCCTGCAGATGCAACCAAGCTCACATATAGGCTGGGTATATATAATAATTAATAAATAAATAAAAAATACATCCTAACAGCAGTATTCCCAATTAACATCCAATAATCCTACATTTATTTCTCACTGAATTGTCACACTGCAGAAGTTTAACGCACTAATGAATGCAGTGTCATGGTGTCTTTTATATATATATATATATATATATATATATATATATATATATATATATATATATATATATATATATATATATATATATATATATATATATATATATAAAGCAACTGTCAAATATACACAAAAACTGCAAAAAGACAAGTGTTGATATCCTTCTCTAACTGTTAGGGCTCACTGGATCTATCCGAGAGACAACATACTCTACTTTCAGTGGTAAAAGTGTGAGAAACAGCAGCACATTCAACAACTTGTGGGCAGCCCTTCCTCCTTCCATAGCAGAAAAAAGTACAGGAAGACTTTCACACTAAAGCAGTGTGAGTGTGGCCCAAACCAGGCCTATATACACACATATATATATATATATATATATATATATATATATATATATATATATATATATATAATACTACAATAATATAATATCTGTCTGTAGGGCTGATAACACATTAGACTGTCAGACAAGACTTTAATCTCTCATGCAGGTTTATCTTGACAACTATCCTTTTCTAGTTACCAGTAAATGATACTTACTGCAGTTATATGAATTTCTTTGTATTTCAGTTATTTAAATTCTACTAAATTCAATTATGCAAACTGTTCGATTCAAACTTCACTGAAATTGAGGAACTGAACTAGATTTAAAAATAAACGTATTTCAATACTGAATGGCGCACAGTCGTGGCAAGAAATGGGTCTCTGTGTTCTGGGAGCTCAGACAGTTCTCTGTCTCTAGAGGCAGGACAGATCTTGAGCTTTGTGCTGTGTGAACTGTGAAGGACTCAGATAGAGTGATTAAGGGAGAGATAGAGGACAACTTCACAGGATAGAAAAAAAAAGAGAGTGAGGGAAATGTGTGTGCGTTTTAGGTCAGCAGTTCATCCAGAGAAAGAGGAGCACCTCATGACATTGCATGCTTCACAACAGACAACTGTGTGTGTGTGTGTGTGTGTGTGTGTGTGTGTGTGTGTGTGTGTGTGTGTGTGTGTGTGTGTGTGTGTGTGTGTGTGTGTGTGTGTGTGTGTGTGTGTGTGTGTGTGAAAAAGAGAAATGAGGATGATACGAAAGAGAATACGCAGGAAACAGATACGCATGTACATAAATATACGCATGTGTAAAATCCTAAGTGTGAGTGAGTGTTTCAAATATATGTAAATAGAGTATCTGAAATAGATGTAATAGTAACAAACTGTAAATGCATTTATAACAAGGAAATAACAAGGTGTGGGCAGTGTGACCAAAATCTTAGTACGAGTAATATTTCATCGTAAAAGTATCAGATATTTAATTCTAATAATAAGATAAAGAGAAATGTTTGTTGAGCAGTAAATTAGCATATTAGTATGATTTCTGAAGGATGACACGCTGAAAATTCAGCTTTGCCTTTAAACTATATTGTAAACAGCTATTTTAGAGCAAAAAATATAGGCTAACCTTGATGAGTTTATAAAAACGTGGATGTTTTTTCCACTAAAGAAACAAAAACTTAAGTTATTTTGATTGATACTGGGAAGCTGCTTTGATACAATCTATATTGTGAAAAGCGCTATATAAATATACTTGACACGAGTAAACTGTTCAAAAACAATTTTGAAATTCAAAAATTCTTACCCCAAAATTTTGAACAGCAGTGTTTATTATATATATTATTTAAGAGAGCATGGTAGAGATAAAAGCAGCAACAGAGGCACCGGTGCCAGATGAGCAGTAAGTTAGCTCACATGACATACACTTCAGTACACGCAGTAAAAAGTAAGGGCCCATTACAAGTAAATACAAAAGTAGGCAAATATTTATCCACAGGAGGCTGGAGTGTCAGAGGAGTATGTGAGGATTACATGACAAACACTTGAGAAAGAGAGGGAGAGAGAGAGAAAAAAAGCTAACATTAGTATCGGGCAGTGCAACAACTTCACAATCCCAAAAGGCACTGGATCACACTCCAGATTCAACATTACGAGATGGATTCAAATATTCCCTCAGCATCGCTGTCATTTGTGTTATTTCAAGTTCGCTTCAAGCAGCTAAAGTGTCTCACAAGCCATTCTCTACTGGGTCCCTCACTCTCTGATGAACTAGCAAGCTGACTAATTTAGCATTTCCATTGCGTCTGAGTAAGTGGGTATCCAGAGCTCTCCGATGCGGCGTGCCAGGACCTGTGCGGATCTCCGAGGACCCTGGCTTAACTCAACCTCGCTGGAAGAAAAGATCGATGACTCAATGCCACCCAGAGCGCCAACTCACTAGCTACAGTTTTATTTGGATAACATGAAATGCAGCCAAGGTCCTGAACGCAACTGTCAGCAAATTACAAAACAATACTTCTTATAAAATGGCGGGATTTTATGGCTGGACATCAATATGGAATTCAACTGATATGAGCAAACTGCACATGCAGCAGTTATAGTACTACAGGCATACCATTTATTAGTTATTAATAATCTTACATTTTGGTTCCAAAAGTTAAAAAAAAAAAAGTTTTAAAGTATTTTTTATTAGAAAACGTTTTCATATAAACTTGATTATTTTGTGGTTTTCATTGGCTGATGTCGACATGACAGAGCTTTGTAAGATATAAAATATCTGGAGGTTAAACTTTCAGGAAAAACAAGTATATTGTGATAAATACCATCATCGTAATATAAAATTACTCCTACAGTGATGTCATATTTTCTCATACCACCCACTCTTTTCCCAGCCTCACCTATGAATACATGTTTTCCCACATTTCCAAAACTGTCAGCAAGGGAAGATATTGTGTACGTGATCATCTTTGGGTAATTTAACTATTCCGATTACTATCTGGACAGGAAGTAACCTTCTCGGTTTTGGTTCCTCATGGTTGTGTGGGTCAGAGCACGTCATCCATTAATTGATGAATGAACACTTCTCATTAAAGGGAAATCATATCACACTTAGAGACAATCGTACGCAATCAGCTTGGCAGCTACACTGGCCATTAACATTTTATTACAGCCCACGTCTTCACCTGATTAGAAATGGCCATTAGCATGGTAGTCAACATTTCAAAAGATAAATTGACTCACTTTAAGTTTCCTGACTCACTCTTGCAGGTTCTATTCACTTTTAGAACAACTTGGCAAAGATTTCTGCCTGCAATCGCTCTTGCTCTTTCCGTCTTATTCCCTCTTTCCTGTCTCTCTCCCAAGAAGGATTTATGCAGTAGGTGCTAGACAAGCGTCAGAACTTAACCAGTGCCCATGGCAAAAACGCTACCAAAAATGACAAAAATGTCCCAGATATTTATACGGCGAAGGCCAAAACCATGCCATTGGTCATGAGACCGATGTATCCGCCCTAATCTCACACCATTGGTTGAGCAAATATTGTTGTGTCAGACGGGTGGGATTATCAAGCAAACACAGCAATGTTTTGAAATAACTTTTTTTAAAGAATGCAATAACATACTTTCATTTTTAAATGGTTAATATATAGTTAACTAACTGAAAGTTAATGTTAAATTGGCAATATGTTTATATTGCATATTGCAGTTACATAGTTTAATTGGAATATAGTACAATTTATTAGATGAGAATGAGATAATGCACAGGATATCAAAACTAGGGTTTAGTTAGGATATCTTGTGCATTAGCAACTATTTGATGTTAATTTTATTTAATGTTATCTTACTGCTAAAATATAAATAAATGCATACAACAATAACAATAAACCAACATAATCATTCAGATAGAGAATTTAATTAAAATGATTCAACTAATATTTAGTTATATTATAAATTAAATTGCTAAAAAAACAGAAAATAAATATTTACAACATTAAACTGACATTAGATTGTTGAGTTTTTTTTTCATTATAACATACGTTAGATAGGTATTCCTTTGAATATTTTCTTGAAAAAAAAGGTTGAGAACCACTGAAATAAATTGTGTCGTAAAACGTAACCTAATAATTAAAAAAAAATATATATATTTTTTTAAAGACCTTAGAAATCAATTCCAGGAAGTAAATGTTGACTCTTCCTAGAAGTTAATTTCGGACACTATATGTACCAGAAAGAACTATTCCCAAACCCAAGCCTTTAAAAGGTGAGTAATCAGATTTTTCTAGTTACTGCCCCTCTTTCTCTAAATATAGTGAGTGAAAATTTAGCAAACCTTCTTGTCAGGAAAACAGCAAAGTAATTGCACAATAACCTGATTTTAATAAGGCTATCACAGCCGAAGAAAAGAGGAACAGAAGGGATGCGGAGCAAAACAAAATGGGAAAGAGAGCAGGAAAGAACGGGGGGGGGGAGCAATCGATGGAAGTTCTACTAAAGGCACAGTACGCAGCAGCTCAGAACAAAGACTGCAAAATGAGTGTGGCTGGAACATCGCAGCTCCCATCACAGAGAGAGATGGATGGAAGAGAAGAGTTGAACAATACCACTCCGTTCCCTTTAGTGAGGACATCTTTCTATCAGTCCTTATAGTACCTCCATGCTCTATGCTTCTGACACACAATGGGGTTTAAAATGAGGAAGAACAAAGAGGCCAATGATCCCGGAGGAAAGGGGATTAAGATTTGGGCTGTATATACATGCTCAACACACTAGGAAAATTGAATTCAAACACGCACTCTCTGTTCTGATTCATTCATCTCATGTAATACACTGCCTGATAACAACCAATTGTTGAATACGCTGTGTGTGTGTGTGTGTGTGTGTGTGTGTGTGTGTGTGTGTGTGTGCGCACTAGTGGAAGACCAGTTCGTTTTTTTCAATGGCTGATGCCGATATCTAGAGGCAAATGGCTGATATAATGTTGGTATACACGATTAGGGATGGGAATAGTAAATAATTTATTTTCTGGTTCCAATTCTGGTTACATTTACGATTCTTTTAGTACTCTTAAGGATTAAATATCAGGAGAAATTAAAAGGTTAGTTCCCCCCAAAATTTTATTTCTGTAATTAATTACTCACCCTCATGTCGTTCCAAACCTGTAAGACCTGCGTTCGACTTCGGAACACAAATGATCTTTTTGAAGTTATTACACAAATGAAGTTATTTTTGATTAAATCAGAGAGCTTTCTGTAATCAATAAGGATTTCCTTCAAAACTGCCACAATCAAACATTCTATTCAAATCTAAATAAATATCGAAATCACAACAAAATACAAA